>VZTG01001435.1:0-87932 GCA_013397845.1 Melanocharis versteri
AAAAAATTAGATTGGTTCCTCTCGGAAGGGTCTAATTAACCTTTTGCTTTGTCATTTTCATGCTTTTGCCTTGAAGTTTTTATGCACCTTCCAAATTTCAAAGCGAAGATCTAATGCATGAATAGATACAAAAATATCTCTCCCCTCCCTTCCCCGACTGTAATTTGGGGGGAGGGAAACCATAATTTTAAGTGAATTTCTCCTGTGGTACTGTAAATTAGAAGGGATTATATAGAGACCATAGAAACCTTAATTAGAAACCTCATTAATAACTACTGTAATGCTAACGAATGCTTTAGGATGACCCAAGTGTTAAATAAGTAAACCTTTGTACAAAACTTTTCCCAAGTGCAGTCGATGGCAGCATTAGCACTGACCTCACAAGAGGTAAGACTTGTAGCTTTTCAGTATGCAATCAGTGTAATTCAAGGTTGTGTGACATAATGATTTTTCTTATCTTCCTCCAGCTGTTCTGTCTGTTTTGTAATTACCTACTGCTTCTCCAGGCACTGGAAACAAGATCGTACTTCTAATAGATATCGAGAGATTTGGGGCTTTTCTTGACAGAATATAGAAAGACACTTAACATGTTGATAGTACACCATGATCTGAAAACACTCTGTTTTTTAGAAATCGAGTTCACAGTTAAATCTCTTGAAGTGTTACCATTTTGTTCAATCGGGCTTCGTTTAAAAAACCAAGAAATCTTGCAAAGAGTAAGAGTGGCTCCTTAGTGGAATTATCATTTAGGGTTTCATATGTAAAGGAAGGAGATGCATCGACCACCTTAGTGATATCAAATGTGCCCTGTTGGAGATGGTCTCTGAGACTGAAAGAGTTATTGTGCATCCCTCCAACCAGTTCTGGCCACTTCTGCTCTTCCTGATTATCCACAACTTACAGCACGAGTATGGCTGGGTGGAGCAGGCTCTCCCAGGGCCAACTGGTGTGCTAAAGACACCTTCTCCACTCTAACATTATCAGGTTTTTAGCTCTTTCTTTTCTCATAAATTGGATATTCACATAAGTGTACAGAACCCATTTTCTGTGGTCTTCTGTCTGGAGAAATTTTTCCTGGCTGGTCATCTCAGCACTATTGCAAATATTAGCCATACCAGAGAAAAAAAGAAAGGACAAATAAAAGGCAGATATATAAATCTGAATGCTGCTTGGAAGGGAAGAGGTAAATGAAGTAGAAGAAAGGCTTTACAGATTAGAAATAAGCTAAAGAAAAAGAGCTTAATTCAGTAACCAATTGCCCAAAGCCAATTTTAACCATGAAGAGGTTTGTCCTTTCAGCTTAGAATAAAATTGGGGAAAACAAACAAACAAAGAAAAAACACCACCACCACCACCACCAAAAAAAAAACCCCAAAAATGAAATGGTTTAGCCTTCTGAGGTGAGGAGAGAGCTGTGAGACAGTAGCAAACCAACACATTTGCACACCACAAGATAGCAGGAAGCAGCCAGAATAGCATTTCTCATTTACCTGCGTGCCAGGGCATGATCCTGACTCCAGCTTTCCAGGTTTATGGGAAATTGGTCCTCAAATCTCATTGCAATTCAATTGGAGGCGGCTGCCTAATTTCCTCCTCTGCAAATCTCATTTTCTATGAAGGACACAGCCAGAGAGGGCCAAAAGCAGCATCCCTCAGGTAACAGCCCTGTGTTCAGCACGCTGAGCTCTCTACTCAGGAATTTACCCTAAAAGAAACTGTGGTTTAAACCAACAGCACCAACAGGGATGTGACAACGGCCTTTATTATTATTTAAGGATGTGATTTTAATAGTAATTCCACAAAACAGAATTTTGGAAGAGAGAAAGTAATGCTTTACACAGGAAAGGGAAAGCTGCTGAATGGAAGTGCTAAATTCCCATCAGCCCTTTGGCGGTAAAAGGACATCTTAGAAGCTTCAAAGTTCTCTGTTTTTGTGTACGAATTTGCATAAATCTCTCATCCCAGAAATGAAAATACCAAACGCCTCAAGCCACAAAATGCTCTGTGTATTTCTGATTTCACCGTGACAAAGAAGCGTTGGAAATCTCAAGGAGATGAGTGCTCTCCAGGGATTCCACTCTGATTTGCTTTAGAAGTTGGCACAGCATAGGTGTAAAATGGCTTCAGATGAAATGATTCATGAAGTAATTAAAAAAAAAACAACCAGCCTGGTGAATGAGGTATCTTCAAACCATAGTCCTAGATGAGAATTTCATCAATATTCAGGAGCGAATTTTATGTCTTGCATTTTTCTGGGGTTAGCTCGTGGACTCCTTGACCTCCACTCTCATACTTCAGGGACTGAGTGCTCCCTTTCTCTCTACATTGCAGTTGGCTCTTTGAGTTACACTCATTTGTCCTTTCTCAGTCCACTAGACAGCCTTCAGCTTCTTGTGAAGGTCAGGAGTATGAAGAGGATTGCAATAAAATAGCATTGTTCCAAAATGTGCTTTTTATTAGCATTAAACCTGGGAGCAGCTGCTAAGGGGAAAGGATCATAAACATTATTGGGCACTTTTAATTACAGTAAAAGACAGTTCCAGGTTGTGTTGTCCTCTCACCCTCTGTATTCAGCTTGAATCTTTCTAGGGTAAAACTGTAATACTGAGTTCTGTCAATATAGTATTCCTGAAATTATATACCTATGGAAGCCAGATCCTGTTTGCTTTCAAAGCCAGGTAGACCTATCAACAGAAATATCGAGCAAGTTAAGTGAAAGGAATGTGACACTTGCTTTTTTTGGCATGAAGTGAACAATGCCAATGACTATAATTTACAAGCCATAAATATTCATGAGAGAGAGCTTAGTTTCTGTGACACCTGCTGAAACTGGGTTGTTCTGTTGAATTTTTGCATCAAACTCTGGGGAAATTCAGATAAGGTAAGACTAAAAAAAGAGTAAATAAACTGAGCCAAAATGGGCTTGTCTGTGATTTCTCTCAGCATGGCATCTGTTCGCATTGCTTGTGTCAGAGCCTGGGGTTTAAACGCTAACTTGACTTGTGTTTAAATTGCTGAAGTGACAAGCCTGGACTCCAGTTCTACTGACCCAGTTCTCTCTTCAGAAGATCTCCTTTCTCTGCAGAGTGAGTGATAAGTTTGTGAGAGGGCAAGCCTGTGCTCCACTCCTTATGTGATCAGAATTAGCTAGTACGTTTCGTATGTTTTAATTTTCAAGCCACTTGCAAAGTGTTGCGCGGGGGGGGGGAGGTTTGGGCGTGGGTTTTTTTGTTGTTGTTTGTTTCTTTCTTCTTTGCTATGTACATTTCTCTTGGACTGACTTATTTCTCAGCATCGCCAGTACTTATCTGCCACTGCACAGGCTGATTTCTCATGCGCAAAACAAACAAAAATAAACTTGGTGGAGTTTCTAATGAAGTGAAATCAGGCAGCTGGAAATTAGCAGCGATACGCCAACCCTGGGATGTGAGATTGTGAGATGGATAAAGAGAATTGACCCCTGAGTTATTCCTGAGAAAGACTGGTCCAGAATTGTGTTGGTTGCTCTGCCCCTGTGGGCCCCGCTCAGTTAATCTCTGCCCAAAGAGTCAGCACTCCCTTCACCCAGCAATCACCAACCTGTGCAGCAGCAGACGTTGGTCTGTGCGGGGTATTTGCACCCCATTTCAGGGGTTCTGCTATGGGGTTTTATTTTCTCTTTTGGAGGCAGAAAACCTCAGACACAGATCTAATAACCTGGACACAAATGACCCCATTGCCCTCTTCTATGGCATGCGTGGAGTGGGATCACTTCTCACTGTCAGAACTGCCAAAGTGCAAATCCTGGTCCCCGCCTTGGCTTCCTCTGATCAGTCCTATATTACATGTTAATGACTTTCTCCAAATGGAAAGTGTGATGGTTTTACTGAAGGATGCTCGTGGAAAAACTGCAGCAGAGTTGGTGACTTTGACCGTGTTGGCTGTAATTCTGTTTTCCCTGTAGTTAGTACCTTCCCACTTTCAAAGAGGTGATGGAAAGGGGCCTTAGCAGTGTTTAATAACTTGCAAATTCATCTGTTTAAAGGAGTATTTTGGAAAATATCTGGTTGCAACTTATCAGAGCTTTTTTCTACATCTTGATTGAAAGCATTTTCAAGGGCAGCTACAGGGAAAGGAAAAACACTGGTTGCCTGGCACTAATTCGAATTTATGAGAAAAAAGAGGAAAAGTCAAGTAATTAGGAAGAGAAGCTCTTGTCTAATCATACCCACGTCTGCAGAGCATTGGCACTGCTGCTTACAAGAGATTCTCTTCTGACAACTCCATTGCTGCCAAACCTGTCTGCGAGCTTTTGGATCTCTTTTATCCAGATGCTGGATCATCTCAGGTGCACTCAATCCAGTTCCCAACTGTTCCCTCCTGGTTATTCCGCAGCCCTGCATATCCTGCAAGCCAGGCCACGTCCCTGCTGCCCAGTGCCACTGCTTTGGTGAGGTGGGGACAGTGTACTTTTATATTTCATTATGGAGTTCAGTGGGAAACCAGAGTGAGCTTCTCTCCTATAAATCACCAGTAATGTAACCCCTGGCTTGGTGCAGTTAGGATTTAAAGACATATTCTCAGTTTTTGTGGGGTGGTTTGTCAAAATCACTTACTCTTTGTTAGATTCTGGCTTTCAGAAGGAGCTTGTGTGGAGTCCTGGAGCGGGGACAGCTGTAGGAGCTGGTGATGTGGTTGACAATCATAACAGGATGATCTACAAATGATACACATTTTTTATTTCTTGGCAATCATTACACCTTGGTGAAACCAGCAAGAAGAAGGGGGAATGACTGAGAGAAAATTGCTCTTGGATACACCAGAAAATAGACCAACTTTGGCATTATTTGTTGGTCTCATTCCTTTTTACTTTCCGTGGGACTGGAAACGTATCTACCTCACTTGTTGAGCCCAGGTGCATTTTTGTTTCAAAGTCCAGTCGTCAGAGCAGGGTGGGATCTGGCAGACAGTTCTACTGCTTCAAACACAGGATTTTCAAGATGTTAAATTTCAATGTTACCAGCTGTCTTCCATGCACTCCTGAATCAGCGTTACAAATTTAAAGACAGTCTTTTAGCTCTTGTGCCTCTTGGCAAGAATGAGCTGGGGAATTCCTTAGGGGGAGTGACACGGGGAAGGTGAGCCAGTAGGGAAACTGCATCTTCGTGCTAATCCTAAGGTAAAATCTGCTGAAGTAAATAAAAGCTCTCCATGGTCTTAAAAGTGTTCAGTCAGGAAGTGCAAGTGCATTTGTACATGCAGAAGCAAAAAAGAGGTGAACAATCTGCTTGTGTCAGCTCTGCTCGTCCTGAAGATGCATGCATGGCTTTGGCTTCCTATTTATTTATTTTTTTTCTTCCCTCTAACAAGAATGTGTGTCCTGGGAGTGACACAAAGAAAAGATTATTATTTTATCTGGAAATTTCTGTTATGGGTTTGTTTCCCTGCTCCTTAAAAAGCCCGTTGAAATGTAAAAAAACCCGATCCATCTCGTTTCATTTCTCTATTAGCATCCAGACTCCACGCTGAGGTCGTTAGTATCTCAGGTGTATTACCTCACCACAGTCTGTTGCTATGGAAATAGCTCCAAGCATTGGCAGTGTCTTGGCTGTACCCTGCCCGTGTGTCTTGGCAGGAAAGGCTGCATGCAAGGGAGCAAACAGTAGCTTGAAAACATACTGAGCAGAATTTAAATATTTACAGGTTATTTCAAAATCTTTACTTGCCTGTAAATCCACCCATGCTTGGTGGTGATTTTATGCAGGAATATTTCCTTCTTACCTGCCTGATTTTTATCCCTTACTTTTGTGTGAAAGTGATTTCTGAAGAAAAGGAATGGCCTCTACAGAAAATAAAAATAATATAGAAGTTTTTTCCTCCCATTTTTCATTCAGTTTTCCAGATGTTCTTATGCACAGCTTCAAGCAATATAACTGTACAAGCACTGCATCTAAAATGCCACTGTATTTAATAATAGAGCAAGCAGCAGATAGTGTCATGTTCTCCCTGAACTTAATGGTTTGATTTACTCTCTTCGTCCTATACTGGTAATTATTGAATGGCTTAAACACAGCTACATAGGCTGTTCTGTACCTTTCATTTAAGGATCTTCACGGGCTTTATACAAGTTAAGGATGAATTGAGCTGCTCTTATCTCTCTGAGGGAATATGGGAGAATTATCACGATATTTTCTCTCTTCCCGCCTCAGGCCGTAGCTGCTGACTCTGTGGTTTACAGCAATAACCCTTGGCTTAGAGGAGAGGGGACATTTTATGTGTGTGGACCGTGTGAGTGGTGCTGTGCCCCAGTGACAGCAAGGAAAGGTGACAGATCAGGGAGGCCGATGGTCCCTGGTGCTGCCAAGATTCCCCTGCAGAACTATCTGCTGCTGCAGTCAAATTAAAGGCACTTATGAAGGCTGATCTTAAATTTCTTAAAGGCTGAAGTGCTCTCCTTTCCTCCACAAGCTTCAGGGTCGGGAAAGCCTAAAGGTGAAATAAAGCAGAAAGGGGGAGATTTTTCTTCTTTTTTTATTTTTCTTTTTTTGTTTGTTTTATTTTGCCACCCAAACTCCTTACATTAACTTTGAGGTGCCATACTTCTGATGAACCTAGTGGAGAAAATTTTAGATATTTTCAGCAGAGAAAATCAGCCAACCCTTGTACCTAGGAAGGAAGCTGAGGCACTAGCAGGAGCACCTGCTCTGTGCAAGGTGCACGCTAAATGTCTCTTGCCTGCGTGCTGTCTTTGCCTTTCTGCTTCTGTGCTGTTCCCTGCTGCCACTGAAACTTTGAAGCCCTTTTTTTTTTCTTTTTTTCCTCTCTAGAATGCCTTTCAGAAAACCCCAGACAGCACAATGAGCAAGACTTATGTTTTTAATCTACCTGGTTTGAGACGCACAGCGAGCAGTCCTCCTGTCGTTCCCGCTCATTTGATTGTGCTCTAAGCTTATAAACTCCTGTTTGGTACAGTGCTCTGGAGACTTTGCTAGCAGCTAATAATTTCTGTAATCCTATCTCCCAGGCCCAGGAGCGCGGGCTATATTCTGTTTCCACCTTTTTCTCGGAGCATAATCACTTCCAGTGGTGTCAGACAGATGTAACGGGGAGAAGAATTTAATCCTCACAGTTTCAGGGACTTCGCGAGGTGTTCCGGTATGAGAGCTGTTTATCGGTGATTATCAGTGGGTTGAATTAGTATTACAAATGGTTTCCTAGTACTCCTTCCTGGCTGCTGGTGTAGGTAATTGGCTCAAGCAGCAGCCATGGAGCCTGAGACGATGCAAAACCCCGTAAAACCCCCTGGAGCACAGGTTTGTTTGAACCGTAGCAGGCAGAGTAGAAATGTCTGCAGGATTCCTTGCTAACCCTTGTTAGTGACAGACTTAGGCTTTGAAGCCGTGAGATTTGATTACCTTGTTTCCTCCCCCTCTGCACTTCGTGCACCTAACACACACACACAAACACAAATTTTCCTCTGCCTCTCTTCAGCGTAACAGGCTTGGAGAGGGGCAGTGGGGATGAAGGGGCAGCAGTAGCACACGATACTTCTCCTTCTGAACATGCAATTCCCAATCTTGCTGTTATCCAAGCATGTATTTTATGCTTGCACTTGAAAGAGAAGACTTTCTCAAGCTTTAAAATTCCCTAGAGAAGAAAATGCTGGGGTTTTTATTTGCCTGCTCTTTCATCTGTCGTTTTTAAGATGTGCAGAAATGGAGAGATCCTTGCCTGATGGGGGCTGGTACTACTCTTAACTATGAGGAATCCCTGCCAAGTTACACCCAGGCTTATTTTGGAGGGAACTGTGCAAGCAAATTGTCATGGAGAGAGACGGCGGAGTTTGTGATGATACAGAATGTTGCACCTAATATTTAGCAGTGGAATTTGGGTTCATTTGCAGTCTTCTTGCTGAGTATGACCTCAGGCGTGACGGAAACTTATGCCCATTTTATAATGTTTAAGAAAAGTATTATCAGATTCATTCTCATGGCTGCTACCTTCAATTCCTGGTTGGGTCGGTAGGATGCAGAGTTTTTACTGGGATTATAAACACAAGGCATTGCTGTCATGCTTTTTGCAGTTGATGAGCTGTCTGTGGCCCCAAGGGTCACTTAACCTATATCACCTCCCAAAAACGAGTGGAGAGGTGGGAAGAGATACTGTTTGCTCCCAAAATATTGACTTTAAAGCATCATCTGCAAGCACGTGTTACAGACCAGAACTATGCATTAACAGGGATTCCTTCCCTGAAGATACATACCCATCCTGGGACAGGTCTTTTCTCTTTTTTATTTGAGGATTTGGAGAGGGAAAGTGCTGACTACTGCAGGTATCACTAATGCTGATTATTGGCAGTAAGAGACACATGGAGCCCAAGCAAGAAAGACCAACATCTTCCAGAATCTTCACAATTGTTTCACAGAACTTTAGATAATTATATCAGGTACCTGCAGGAGATTGTCATGCCAAACTCCTGCTGATGCTGTTGGTCAGTGGAGCTATAGCCATTGTAGGAAAGAGTGGGCAGTCCTTCACAAAATAAAGCTCTTGCATAGACATATGCTATTTGCAGACGTCATTGGAAAATAAAAATTACATTTAGAACAGACTAGAATGAGGAAGGTACAGTTTGGTGGTAGGAATTCATGGAGTCTGTGTATTACTGGTTTTATTGACAAAGACATTAAGAAGTGACAGCTGACTTCAGGCAAAATAATTTTGGATCCTCAAATGGAGATGAGTTAAAAGCCAGTGACGTGCAAGTATTAGGCACTGAACACCTTTTAATGGTGTGGACATATATATTTTTCTTTTTATAACTTACTACACACTTGCCACTTTCCAGTCATACAGGTCTATGCCATGCAAATTCATATCTGAGAAAAACTACGTGTAAGAGACAAGATAACAGACTGACTGTGCTGTCTCTAATGTCAAATGCCTTGGGAAAGGATCCCACCTGATTCGATTTTAATTTCTATGTCCAAAATGTGTCACATGTATTTATAGAACTATGCTTTATTTTTCCTTTTTTTTTGACACAGAAGAAAATCCAAGACATAAACAAGAGTTTAAAGGAGGGGAAGAAAACCTCAAAAGCCACTTCCCTTCTATACCAACACTGTAAATTTCACTTACAGAGATGTAGTCAGATCAAGTGCAGGGCCATTTATTTCCTTCAGCTGTCAGTTCTGCAGCTTTTTGTTTATTCTCGCTGGAGATGAAGAATGCATCCATTTTTAAAGAACTCTGTGTAAACCCCTAGTCTATCAGTTCTGATCCTGTGGGATTGTTTTTACATTAAAATTTGTACTAAAGACATGAGGACAAAGAAGAACCCAGAATCAGGCCCACAGCCAGAAATATGTGAAAACTTAAAAGCCAAGCAGAATAATTGGATCTTTGCTAACAAACTGACAGAAACTGTCATAGATAATCAGATTAACATGGCAGAAAGCCCTGAAAACAGTGACAGAGTAATGTTCATTTCTTACCCACAGGAAACTTGGAGTTTAACAAGCCGAAGAGCAGGCTAGCTGTGCATAATGTCATTATCAAAGCCAGAGTGATGTTTGCTGTCACACTTATATCTCTCTCTTATACCTTTCGAAGAGAGGCAACACCTGCAAGTGCTTTCCAGAGGATCCTGGTTATTCCTCTCCTGCCTTTCTCAGTGCCACCCTTCACAGCCACAGCTGCCTCCTCATTTTGCAGCGTGGCCACATCCAGAGCTGGACCCTCATGAGTGGCAGTGACCATGTGAATGTTCTCTGGGAGTGACGTATCCTGAAATAACGGCAAAAACGGGAAAGTGTTTTTAGCACAGCCGAGTGTGTTGGAAAAGCCTTCTCCCAGAGCTGCTGTCTGCTGATAAGATACGTATGCAAAAGACTTGCGTGACTTATTTGATTGGGCCTTTCAGGGGCAAAATTAAGGTAGGCTAGGGAAGAAGAAAAGGGTGAAAAAAAGCAGCAAAAAGACAAATGTAAGCCTATTTCCAAATCCTTCCCCTTTAGATATCCAATATAGTGATAGCAAAATTCTAATTCTCCAGATGTGTATTTGGGGGCGCTTAATGTGTGAAGAGACTTCTCCTCTTTAAGCCTGGGCTTTGTGGAAACCTGCATTCAATTTCTTCAAACTGCGTCTGTTGTCTTAGGCAAATCACTTTAATCTTCCCCTGCCTCAAATCTCTGTAGTGCAGCACAGATAGATTAAGTTTACTGCAGATATCCAAATTATCAATGGCACAAACCCTCCAGGAAAAGACTCCTTTGATCTTGCGGTAGGCAGAGCCCTAGTGAAGCTAATGAGACTGAGCACGCAGGATAAGTGCTGCTGTAGGTATAATAAAGCTGCTGGCAGGCTGGGAAGGAGAGTAATTTTTCCTGTGCATCAAGATTGCATTTCGTTGGTGGAGGGATGGTGGAAACCCAAGCTGGGTCCGTGTTTGTTTCTACGAAGTGTCAGTACATTTTTGTCAGGCTGCTTACGTGTGCGTTCTGCTGTCCCTGCGCTCCTCTTGAGTTTGTAATCCATCCTCCCCCATCCTCCTAATCCATCCTCAGTGATGAATTACCTCTCCTCCACGTCGTTTCGTCCCACTGGCGTTTCACGCGGCGCAGCTGTGTCGCGCTCGCTGCTGCTGGGGTAAAATGTGCTAAATGTGCCACTTCTGGCTTTCCCCTCCCAAAGACTGACCCTGCAGGGTGCCGAGAAGGTGCTCTGGGTGACACCTCCCAGCTCAACTGCAGGTTCTGGGGCCGGGGCCAAAAATTGCTGGGTTGAAACAGGTGGCTTTTGTTGTGAGGGATGTTGGCTGAGCAGGTCAGAGTGCCTCGAAGGTGTTCAGGGTTGCCCAGACTGAAGCTGGAGCCCTTCTTAGCAGAGCTTCTTCCTGCCAGGTGGTGCTTGAAGAGTGGAGAGCTTCACAAAGTCGCAGGCTGTTATTTGGTGTGTTTATTTTGCTAACTCTTCTGCCTATGTAATTTTGAGGGAGCCTTGTTGAGTGCTGCCTTTCTGTCCTTTGTCATGCTTGCTTTATATTCTGAGTGCTGTAGCAAAGACACAAAGTGTTTGGCCATGTCCTTCTGTGGTGTTTAGGCATGCTGTTCAAAGACAATTCCTGAGACCAGGGATGATGGAAAATAAATTCATTTCCTAGTTTTCTCTATACAGGTGCTTTTATTCTTGATTGACAGGGAGATCCCTCATTATTCATCAGTGAAGTTGGAAAACCACAGAATAATTAAAGCAGGAAGGGATCTCTGGTGGTCATCAGGTGCAGCCCCCCTGTTTAAAGCTGTGAATCTATTTTGTAGAAATAATGAACTTCTGGATAAAAAACAGAAAGGGAATTTTGAAGATGTGCACTGACTTTTCTTCTCTGCCTTAGGTTTCTTTCAACAATCTCTGTATTATTATTTCTAGTAAAAATCCTACAGGTATTTTATTATTTAGGTCTTTTTATACTGTTCTTGCTACTTTGCTCTGCTAATGCTTCCTTTTCCTACACTTTGTCTATTTTTGGTAATAATCAAACTCCTTCAGGGAAAGGACTAGTTGTTACTCTGTACAACGTCTAATACACATGAATTTTGATTGTGGTTAGATTATAGTAACAATACTTTTTAAAAAAGATGACACCACCACCTGCAGACAGGCTTTTTGTAGGGATGCTAGATACTAATTTTCTGTGACAGGACTGTGGTACAGGATGTCCAACATCCATCGTAAAATGTTCTTTCTTGAAGCAATGAACGTTGGTGATAAATAGTCACCACTGTGTCTTCCGCATAAAAGAAAATGGATGTTAATCATGGTAGCGAATAATGACCCCAAGATGCATCTTATTGAAACGAATGTATGTTATTTTGTTTGCTTCGAAAATGGTCGTCTTTGCCTCAATAACAAAATCCAAATTGCTACAAAATAACTCCACTCTTAGAGCCTTGTTTGCTGCACATCAGAGGTCCATTACCGTGTTGTGGTGGTGTTGCGTGAAAAAAAAGAAGGTATGCAGCACATTGGATCCCTGCCTGTGTCTAACACTTAAACAAAAATTGTGTGCCAAGGCAACTACAGGCAGCTTGTCAGGCTGAGGTAAAACCCCCTTAAACACGTACAAGCTCAAACAAGATTTTTTTTTAATAAGCAAGTGCTTGTAATTGCAGTTTTCACCAGCTGCTGACCTGGCTCCTTTGCAAAGCAGGGACTCCCACTAATTGCTCTGTGGACCAGAGGTCTCTCGGTCGAGGCTTGTCTTCCCTCCAGGAGAGGGAAGGGCACCTCAAGGCCCCCAGGCACAGGAGGATTTGATGCTGCAGGGCCGCTGTGCTCCAGCCAGGGCCTTCCAAATTTGGCAGAAATTGAGCTATCGAGGCCCTGTGGGGTCACCCTCGCATCCTGAAGTTCAGCTGGGCTGTTTACTGGGTTGGTCTTTCCTATCCATTAAAGGTTTACGGAATAAATTGACAATGCCAAGGGAGTTGCAAATGACCTTTTGAGCAGCCCTAACCATCAGAGCAGTCTGAAGGCTTAGGATCAAGGACTGTGAATTATTTTGGTTGGTTTTGACTAGCATGGATCACTAATGCCACATGTGAGCTTTTGTTTTGGTGTAGTTTTATCTTTGTTCTCTGAAATGACTTCTGCTTTGGACTGCTGTGGAGAACACAGGTTGATACATCTTAGCTAGGCTAAGATCTCTCAAGGCTCTGCCTACAGCAGGAAAATTAGGTTTTAACCTCCTAATTAAAAAAAAAAATTGTAATTTCTTTCAGTGTTATGTATTTTCAGACTTTGAGACGTTTTTACACGCACGCAGTTTGGGTGCTGGCTGCTGCTCAAACACAAATAGAGAGGCAAGTTCCACACCAGGCATCTACCTGGGAAAGACAAATCCAGGCAGCTTGATCAGCAGTCCTGCAGCTGCAGGTGGCTGAAGATGGAGTGATGCCGTGATATGAGCTGACAGGACTAAGCAGATGTGCAGTATGGCTTAATTATTGGGTGCAGGGGGAAAACAGGACATGCCACCGACATAAACATCACTTGCAGAAAAACTGGCAGGCAGCAAGAAAGGCTAGCAAAAAAATAAAATAAAATACAGAAGCCAGAGATACAGAGGCACCACTGTGTGAGAGTGGGATTTGTTGGGTTAGTTTTTTGGTTCAGATTCAAAGACATGGCACAGTGCTTCATCTTCCTATGCAAACAGCTGTGTGTGTATGTGCCTCAAATCTAGCTTTATTTTAAGAATAATCTCTTGGGCTAGCTTTTTGCTGATCAATCAGAACTTTACTTAGACATGTATCAATTTCAAGCAGACTTTCACTGAAAAACATTACTGGATGCAAAACGACCCAAAATTATTTTAGTTATGAAGAAACACTGATTCTGGAAGAGGTGGTACTTTAAGGATCTCAGTGTCCATCTGAGGTGTGCAGCCCTCAGGTCCCCCAGCTGTTTCAGCAGGCTGACAAGCAAACGTCCCAAATTATGGGTGGTTTCATGATGGGGCTCTCAGCCTTTCTGGTTGGAGCTGCCACAATCCGTGTTTATAATGGGCAGTGCGCCAACATTAGAGTGACTGATGGAAATCAAGCCCTTTGTGTGGGATGCAGTGAGCAGAGGGGTCTGAACTCTAATTTTCTACCACTCATCCTTATTCTTTTGACTGTAGGCTCAGTTTCTTGTAGGCCCTGTAAACATGTATACACAGAAAGTGATGACTCCAGGAGATGAAACACATGAAACCTACACCAAAATTACAAGTTCAGCTTCAGTTAAAGGCAACAAAACTTTTCAAAGGGGCTTGTCTTACCTTTCCATCTTTTCCCCTTTCTTCTCCCCTGTTTTTTCCTCCTTTCCCTGCTGCTCTCTTCCCTTTCTTTCACTTTGTGTTTCTTGTCTTCCGTGGAAAACTTTGCGAGCTCTGTGTCATCTTAGTGAAGAATAGGGAAAAAATAAATCTCAGTTTCTTTCTGCAAGGCAAAAGAACGATGTCCCACCACTTCAACTGATGTTCTAGTCAGGCAAAAACTAAAGATCCTGCATATTCAGAAAGCAAAACAGATTGTAATTAGTACTCTGACTAAGTACAATAATTTTTGACTGCTGCCAAGCAGATCTTAGAAAGGCGAGAAATCATTTATGAACACTTGTGAATGAAAAATGCAAGGAAATAAAATATTTCATGGTGTGGTCCAGCAACTTTAGTGAGAGGGGAGAGAAAACAGAGGATGAGAGAAGAAGAAGAGCACAGAAGAAAAATACTCTGTTAGGAAGGAAGATAGAATTATGGTTTTTAGCAGCGTCAGTGCTGACATAATTAAGCTGGTGTAGGGCCTGGTTTGTGAGCAGTTGCTACAGAAGCAGCAGTGTTTTCTTTGTACCAAGTCCTATTCCTTACCAATGACTTTTTATTGCTTCCACTCGCTTTGCAGAGGTGGGAGCAGCTGCACAAAGCCTCCTCAGAAGAGCTGGGTGAAAAGCATGGAGAGGTGCTGTGGAACAGTGAATAGAGCTGCAGAAAGAGTGAATTTTTAAGTCAGCAAATTTTTAACACCTTATTTTCAGCTGGCAGGCAGGATTTGGATAGTTCAGGGACTATTAGTCTAGCAGATTCTGTCTGCAAAAGCAGGGGCTTTGGCAGCTGTGCAGGCTTTGGGTTGCCCCCCTTCTCCTTTTTTCCCATCCCAGTGTCACAGTGAGACCTGACCCCACTCAGCTTGAAAAATCCCACTCCGAGTGAAACAATGCAATGTATGAGTACTGTGCCTCCAAGCAATGGCACAGGCTCCTTATTTACCATTATTGCTGGTATAATTGCAATTTGTGCCACAAGAGAGAGCGTCTCATTGTTATCCAACCTCTGTCCTTCTCCAAGTGGCTGAGAAACACATCCCTGGAGCTGCCACCTGGCTCAGACTCTAAAGGGCTCCATAACAAGGTTTCTTACTGAACATTTCCTCAGAGAGGAGTGTTAGATTTTTTTCCAGGAGTGTCTGGCTTTATCATACCCTGAAACCTCAGACACATACGGTAACTGACTATTCAGAGATTAAATCCATCATCTTCCCCACTCCCATGCAGCTGAAAGTTTCCTCTCTCCAAGAAGATGCCTCAGCGCAGAAGGGAAGCCCCACGGGAAGGGGGAAGATGGAATTCTCTTGGGCTGACGATGGTGAGAGCAGTGAGAGGGTTGGCAGAGGGGCAGCGGGATCCCAGCTCCTCGGGATGTTCCACCTGGTGTAGATCAATGCAAATGGATAACAACGAGGGTCCCTGAAACATTGAGGGATGGAGGGGCTGCCTCCCCTCTCTCCCCAGAACAAAATCCACAGCTCCTTGCCTCAGCAGCAGCTTTGGGAGCCCCCTCTCCTTCCTCTTGCCTCCCAGTGCTGCGATGCAGAGCCCGTGAGTGGCTGATGTTCTCTGCTTTCCTGAGGCATTGAATGCAGCAGCCCAGAATGCAGGCAATCAGGGCCAGGGCAGAAATGCCGAAATTAGTTTGCAAATGTGTCAATTCATGCATTTTTAAGCAGGCGTCAGAAAGGGTGGCTGTTGTTTCAAGAGGCGTTTAATTGGCATTCCAGTTTGCCTTGTTTTAATTGCACAAAAATGCAGTGAGAAGAAAACCTGTGAGTGGGAGATTAAATAGGACAGTCTGTCTGCAATAAAATGGAGTTTCCTTAATTAAATCTGCTCAGAAGTTGCTAAAATTCAGTCACTTGTTTTATTTCACCATTTAGTTTCTGGAAAGAGGGGAGGAATGTTCACATAAAAACAATTTATTGTTATCATCATTTGTAGATGTCTAACAGGCTGATGTTGCAGGGTAGAGTTCCTGGCAGAGAAATGGTTGAGTCACAAAGGCTTCTAAGTTTTTTTAGAATTCCTGCACAGTAAATTCAGGAATCCTTTGAATTCTCAGCTTCTGCATGTGTCATATCTGAATTCATTTACGGACTTTGGAAATGCACTTGCTGTCCAACAGTATAAAGCAAGACTGTAAAAGCTAAAGAGCATGACCCTAATCCCTGGCTATTATAGTGATTTATTCCCTGCTGTTTGCAAGGGAATGCCATGAATCTGCCAAGTTCACCACTAAACCATGTCCGTAAGTGCCGCATCTACAAATCTTTTTAAATACTTCCAGAGATGGTGGTGGCTTTACCACTTCCTTGGGCGGCCTGTTCCAATGCTTGACAAGCCTCTCTGGGAAGAAGTTTTTCAAAATATCCGATCTAAATCTCCCCTGGTGCTAATTGAGCTGTCCTGTCCTTGTCCTGTCTTTTGTGAGAAGAGACTGAGCCCCACCTTTCCACAACCTTCTCCTGGGTCTGCCTGTTGAGTTTTTCCCTTGGGGAGAGGGCTGTTTTATTCCCACTGTTTTATCCAGAATGTGGTGTTTATGCTTCCATAGAAGGAAACCAATAAATGCAGGTGAAATTTCCATAGGCCTCACCTGACAAGCAGCACATAATGAGTTGGGTTAATGATACCACTTCCTTGGGAGCAAACTGGGGACTTTGGCTGCTGCAGTTGGTAATTAGGGATTTCAGCTGTTCTGCACAGAATGAGGTCGAGCTGACAAAAAGGTAATTACACTGCAGTGCATTAAAAAGCAGGTACTGCACGTACAATTACTCGAGAATTTGTGTGTGTGTTTCCTTAGCTTCATCGTCATCCCCTAACAACAGAACCAGGGACGGCTGGTGCAGGGTGCTTGCCAAGAAAAGCAAATTAGGAAGGTTATTACAAACCAATGTTTTCCTGTGTTCAAAGCCAAATTTAACAAATGCTCTCTCCCTCTTGAGAGGGGGAGTAAGAAATGGAAGGAGAACCAGAGAGTTGAATTTCTGGAAGAAATTAAAGTACTTTGTTTATGTCTGTATGGTTATGTTCTGCCTTTGCTTTACCACTTCTAATATAATAACACAGCAGAATGGCGGTACATGGAGGAGTCTTGGAAAGCCTTCAGGATTTATTTCCATGCGGGGTTTTCTGGCATGCAGTGGCCATCTCTGTGGAGCTGGGTGGGAGCAGCAGAACCCTCTGCCTTAGTGTTTCGAACTGCAGCAGCCCAGCTGTGCAGGGCTGGGTGTCCCTTGCCTGGGGACCCTGCTGCCTCTTTGTGCTGGCCCTCTGCTGCAGGGCTCGTCCTGTGGGGGGGACTGGGAAACTCCAGCGTTGCAGTGATGGATGTTGCTAGTTACCAGAAGCACTCTCGTGTCTCTTGTGGCCTTTTGGCTCTGGCATTTCATCTGTTCTAAGTTCGAGCTTGATCTTATGTTCTCGTTTGGTGTATGCTGTGCCATACCTTCATCTGTTACATCCCCAGCCCTTCTCCCTCTGCTTTATGGGGACAGCTCTGCTCCCACTGCCAGGAGGGATGATTCCCTTTTTCTCCTCCCCTCCTTCCCATCCCATCCCTTGAAAGGGTCAGGAAGCTGACAGCAGCTCTGTTCACTTCCAAGATCATTCATACGCCGGGCATCTTTGCCCATGCGGAGCTGCTGGCACAGCCGAGAGGAGAGGCCATCTGTGTCAGCAATGACAGTCACTGTCTGTGAAGATTCCTTTGGAAGTTCCCATTGTCAGCACCTCTGAGCTGTGCTGCTGCATGTCCGCTGGCAGCAGGGTGTTCTGGTGGTGGTCTGGCAGGTCACCTCCTGGCCAGTGACTCCAGGGCACTGGGCCACTGTGCCACACCATCACTCCACTTCCCTCCAGCACGGCAGTTTGGGCACAGCCTATCCCTCTAGTGTTTATATTCCTGGGATGGTCAAGGCAGAGATTGGTGGGATGGAGAAATTCGTGGTGCTTGTGAGAGTATGCAGTGAATATTCCCTTTCCTGCAAAGCAAGGCACTGTAGCCTCTCCCATGATGTGAAAAGGTGAGGAGCTCTGGGCTGGGTTCTCTCACCAACTGTGATCACTGACCTGAAGCTACCTTCTTGATGTTTTGCATGAGAAATATATAAATTCAGCAAATTAAATGCTTCTGAAGGAGCCCAGCTGCTTGTGAAAGGGTCCTCAGCAAGACATCAGGCAGTGCTCTGTCTCCCCAGTCCAGAGAACAAATTCTGCTTTCCTCAGCGGGAAGGGAGGATGGAGAAACATCCTCTGCAATTCCACAGGTTTTCAGTCTGCAAACAGAGGTGATCAGGACTGACTGCATCTCAATTAAAAGGGAAAGTGATAAAAATGTACTGGTACCATGATGGGTGCTTCATCCACGCCTGGGTAGATCAAATTAGCCCTGCAAGGCATCACACAGCCAAACACTTCTGGGTACAATACGTAGGAAACGGATTTGTAGTTGCCTTCTGTAGATAAAGTTGAGGGCTTTAGACCCTGGAGATCACAACTTGTACGTTGCTCATCCTCTTTTATCACACAGAGATGTAAAGGAAGAGGAGGGTTAGTCTCCAAAGACACCACATCTGACTGGGGACAAATTCCTAGAGGAATTATATTTCTCAAGCATGTGCTCAAGGTATGACCCAAGAATGGAGATGCTGACATTCTACTTCTGTATCTGAAAAGCTGCTAAAGATCTTTTCACTAGGAACACAGAGAGAACAGAAAATACTACTGTGATGCCTTAGAAGGGCATTTTTTTCCATGTGCAGGACACACGTGAATGTAGAGAAAATAATAGACCAGTGAAATGCTTGCTTGGTGATATCTACCAAACTTCCCCCAAAACATAGAACATAAAAACCAACACTAAAATTTTAAAGGCTCAGGGAAAAGAGTGCTGACTGGCATGCTGCAAGAAAAAAATATGCAAAACTTTTTCATTATATAGATACAGGCGTAAAATAAAATTGTTTTCTCTGTAGCCAAATAAATCACAAAGAATGAAATATAATAATTTATTGCTGGTACATGAACTTTTCACAGAGAATAATTTCCACCTAAGGGAGAGTGCTGCTTTATCATGAGCAAAACAAGAGTAACAGTGAATGCAAAGAAGGTCATCTTTATCCTGGTGGTCCAAATTGTGAGTCTGCTGCTGTAGACATGGCAGTGGCGAGCATCCTGATTGAGAGAGGAGACCCAGCTGCATTCTGAGAAGGTGGCACTGAGGATAAGGGAAATCTGCTCATGCTTCACATATTAAATTATTAATCTAGCTCTGCCTGCCATGTTAAGATTGTAACATTATTTCTGAGGTCTTCGGGCCGGCAGATTTGCTCTGCCACACGAAAAACCTTTGTTTCTTTCATGTTCTTCCACTCAGCCCCCCTTTAGGAAAAAAATAACAAAAAAAGGCCAAAACAAAACAACAAAAAAACCCAAACTGAAACAAAAACAACAACAACAACAAAATACCAACACAAAAACAAATCCAAAACCCAAACCTACAGCTCAAAACTGTAGAGGATTTTGTAACCAGCTCTAGTAAGCTACTCCCAGTTGTGTTCTCTTGGTCACAAAGCAGTTACATGGTACTCCCCTGGCTTTTTTGACACAAAAAGCCTTTACAAGTCTGCATTGTCTCCAGTGTTGATTCTAATTTTTGGACAAAGTTGCCCAAAAGCAGAACTGCTGGAAATTGGATTCTTAAGAAAGCAAAACACTTGCAGCAGAATAACTAAGATTATATCTGCAGTTATCACAGTAGACTTTGCATCTTCATAATGGAGGAATCTTTGCTGATAAAATAAGAATGTTATTTCTATATTACATGATGAAAGGCTCATGGAGATGCTGCTTACTTGAGTCTGGCATAGTTATCTGAAAATCATGGCAAATGTTTAGTGCAGTATAACATGATGTTTCCCAGTGATATCCTGACAGTCCTGTTGTCATCCAGTGAGGATAGCAGTGGTGTGGGGATAGGAAGTGCTTTGATTAGACAAGAGTGAACAAGATGATGCTGATGAAGTTCCTCCAGATCAATAGGTCCTGGGTTAAATATTGCCATGAGATTTGTCATTTCAGTGTCTCTGCAGACTCAGCTTGTACTGCACAGATTTATTTTTTCTAAGCACATTCTCAACTGTTTCCTGATCAGGGGAGTTTATCAAATGTTTTCTTTTTTTTCTCTCTTTTTAGCAAAGGTTTAACTTTTAGTGCACTTATAAAATAGTAGCCAACATCTTGATGTGTCCTGGGCCATAACAGCTTGCCATAGTCCATCAGCAGGTTGGGAGAGGGGAAAAAAGATTTTAAACAATTGCTTTAAGAAAAAAATGAAAGGTCCTTTTGGATTCTTTTTCTTTCTTTCTTTCTTTCTTTCTTTCTTTCTTTCTTTCTTTCTTTCTTTCTTTCTTTCTTTCTTTCTTTCTTTCTTTCTTTCTTTCTTTTTCTTTCATTCTCTTTCCCCTCCCTCCTTCCTTCCTTCCTTCCTTCCTTCCTAAATTAGGTTTTCCTGCTCCTTGTACTTCCAGCCAACCAGCCTTGAATCATTCATGCGAGCGAGACACGTTTACATTTAACAGTTGTATAAAAGAATGAGGGTTCCTCACCAAAGGCAGTGTGGAAAGAGGCAATTTTCCCTCCTCAGCAAGAGCTGGTAAGAGGTTTAAACAAACTGGCTCTTGCTAATTCTGAATTTCTCCAGAGGTGGATTTTCACCCTTCAGCAAAACGTGGAAAAAAGATAATATTATACAAAATAAACTTTCCTTTCTTAATAGCTCTACTTCTTCCTAGATCTCTTCCGGCTGTCTTTGGGTAGGTTAGGTTCATTTCAATCACAGGTCTCCATTGCAGGTTGTATGGTTTCTTTATTACAAACATGCAATTTCACCCATAATTTTATTTCTGGACTATTGAGAACCAGCTTCTGCTGGATTTTATAATGACATCCAACTGCCTGGTCTTATAGATCTGCAGGCTGCGTCTAAGCTGTGCTTTTTATGTAACTTAAAACAGAATGCCACAAATTTGAAGAAAAGGCTTAGGGAAAAACGCGTGAGAGTGATGCCTGGGGAACATGACTTAGAGTGGGAGATTAAAGAAGCTTGGTCTAGTTAGTTTATCCACGGGAAGGGAAGGAGTCACTTTGGTTATGGTCTAGAGGAACCAACATTGATAAGAGACTTCTGATACTCAATAGTGTTTTGATCTCCATATTTCTTATTCTGTTAGATCTAAGGGTTTGATGCTGAGTTTAATATGCAAAAAAAATACCTTATGGATAATTAATCTCTGTAGATATTTAGGGAAGTAGTGGATTCTTCCTCACTTTTAAGTCTTTAATTCAGGAATACCTACCTCTTTTGTACATAAGGCAAAGGAAAGCTGATACAGATGATGCCAGGAATCTGTGTGAAACTGTTATGGCTCAAGCTGAGGGTTAGGCTTTAGGCTTGAGAGGAATTGATCAGTGTTCTCTGGCCTGAATTGTGTAAAAGATCATAACAGGGGACAGAATGCTGCTGCCTTTGCTTACAAAAATAAGTCTGACAACATGATCAGTAAGTAAAGTGAGCTGTTACAAATCAAGGGGTACTACTAAGCCAAGAAATACGCAGTAACCTCACGCATTGGGTGAGAAATGACCAAATAAGGATTTTCCTGTCTTGTTTCCTTCTGTCTTAGCAAACCTCATCAATTGGAATGGCTGCTATTATTGAACCAGCAATGGCCAGTCGTGCTTTCTCATCCCTGTTAACATCCAGCAGTTGTGCAGGAGCAAAGCTCCCAGGCTGGTGCTGGTTACCCTGCCAGGGAAAGGCCAGTTAGCCCAATGATTCCGCAGGGATTGATTAAGCAATGCATCTTGACGAGGCTCGCAACATCTCTGCAAAATAATCAGGCCTCCGGGAACTTTTAAGATTACCACCACGAGCCTTGGATTCCCCTGGGTGTGTTTATCACATGGGAGCCTCACCATAGGCTGGTTGTTAATAGGCAGCTGCTTGTGTTAGAAATATTTTGCTGCTGCTGGTGTGGTCCCTTGGAAGGTTCATCTGGTCTGTTTGACTTGCTGTCAGAGACAGTAAAGCCACACTGCTGGCTTTAAATCTCTGCTTCTTAAGCTTAATATTGCTTTCCATCGGCACCTAGGTACAAGTGGAGGTCCCCATGTTGCCTGTCTCATCCAATTTACACTGGGAGTAAAAACACTGGCTCCAGCAGCAGGGCTGCCAGGCATCAGTGGCCCAGCACTGACAACCCATCTCTCCCTATAAAGCAGTCAGCAGGTGAGAAGCTCTCCTATAAATGACCTAAATAAGCTGATATGCCCTGTCAGTGACAGCTTGTTTCCCGTGCTCTGCCAGAGACAAGGGTTTTACATGACTTCATGGTGCAGATCTTCTCTACAAACTCACTTCTGGCATGGCAGAGAGGAAAGGGAAGAGCCTTCTGTCCCGATGGCAGGAGGCTTTCCAGCTGCACACCACAGCTGTGGGCAGCACGTGGCAGGGTGGGACAAAAAGGGCAGCCTGCAGCTCTGTCATCCCTGCAGCAAGGTTGCCTCTCGTGCTTTCCTTGCCCTTCACTTTCTACACGTGCTTCACGTGATCTCGTCTCTGCTCTTGCCTGACGGAAGGTGAAGATCAAGTCAGCTGCTGAAAAGTTCATGTGCAAGAATCCCATTTCTCTGCTTATTTTTTGCACCTTTTTAGAGCAGAAGGAAATAGCAGAAGTGAAACCATCAGTCTTCATGTGGGCTGATAACATGTCCCAAGAGGAAAGTTCTTGGCAGAGCTTGATTAGCTTAAGCGTGGGGTCATGTCACTTGTGTCTCTGTGGCTCTTGGATGAAGCAAGGCTGCACAGGCAGCCTGAAGCCTGGGCAAACCATTTTCCCATCTGCCTGCAAAAAACCTCTGTGGACAGACCCCGAGTAACTCAAGCTCTTTCAATTAAAAAGAAAAAAAAAATGGGATTAGCAATTAGCCCGTTGTTTCAGTGAGCTTTGGCTGGGGATGAAGGCAAGTCCGTACTCAGTACCTGGGAGATTCCTGAAATAGATATAAATGAGCTGCTGCTCAGCAGCACTAATGAGGCTCTGGAAAGGCTGCTCTGGCATGGCTGCAGTGCTGTGGTTCCCAAGTGCCCTGCTCCCTCCTGTCTCGTGTGGATGCTTCTTGGAGCTCCGTGCAGGAAATAAAAGCCCTGTGTAAGCAGTCCCCATTCATGCAGGTTATGCTGTTGTCATCACTAAAATGATTTGTGTGGTGTGAGGCTTGAAGTTTGATCAGTCTCTTCTCCTAATTTGGGATTTTTGTTTAGCTCTTCTAGAAGAGTTTCCAGGTTATGCATTAGGAGGATAGAACAGGACAACAGACATCTGAATTTTCTAAAAGCTGGAATGAGTGTCCTAGCTTAATAACTGATTACATTTGCACATCAGTCAGTGTGAAATCTCCCTGGTTGGATCAGGAAATTTCTGTAGACTCAAACTACAAACTTTTGGCTTGTGTAGATGCAGGATTTTGCACATAAATGGCAAAAATCTTGAGAGTCAAATCTGAGAATCTTCCTCACTTCGTACACAGCATTTTTGGGGTGTGGTGGGTGGGTTTTGTTTGTTTGTTTGGTTGGTTGGTTTTTTGAATGGTCTGCAGTAAAGAAACTGGGAGGGGAACTAAGAAAACAGATTGTAAAATACAGATATTATTGAGGACAGCTTTGTAGCTTAACAAGATTCAAAGAATAGAATTTAGCAGTGTTTTGCTCACTATTGCATTGACTGGATTTAAGATAGTTTTACTGGAAGAGAGGGAGTGTTAGAAGTGGATGATGTAATCTTAAACTGTAATAAAATGTTAGTTCAGTAGCACCCCATAAATGTGAATGGCCTTTGCAAAGCCAAGTTAAATTATTATCTATTGAATAATGATGCAGTGAGCAACTATTGCCTTCTTGCTCTTAGCATCCGTCAGGTTAAATAACTTCTGCATCAGTCATTCTGCATCGTGCAAAATGTCATTTTAATAGGGCAGTGACAAGGGATCAATAGTACCTTTACTGAAAATTAATTGTATTTGTCTTGTGCTGCTCGCTGGAACTTCAGGAGATCACAAATAAAGCAGAAAGTATTCAGGACAATAAAAAAAGTGAATAAAACTGAGTTTCAGTAGTAGTAATATTGAAATATCTAACATTAGGGAGTTTGCTGTCCTGAGACAATGTCCTAACCTTTTGAGACAGGTTTAAGCCTACCTAAATTAATTATTTATGTGTTTGCTGGACATGCATGCGTGGAGAAAACTGAGGAAGAGTTGCAGGTGGTCAACAGAACCAGTGGTGTTCTGGCACAGGAGCACATGGTGAGTCTTAATTCAGTGGGAAGGCACTCTCACATCATGTGGATGATCCAGTGAATCCATAAATCAGCTGGCTGTTGCACAGAAAAATGTCTTTAGACATCCACCACGTTGGCACCATCGCTGCCAAGCAAGTGACTTCTTGTGGTCTCCTGTCTTTTCCTGATTGCGCTCCACAACTCAGTGTCTCACTGAAGCCAAAACAGCCAATAAAGTTAATTTCTGGGTGGGATGACTTAATGAAAAAAATGTGGGGAAGGATCACTCAGACTATGCAGCGAATATAGAAATACGGTAATTAAAAGAACTTACGCTTTCCTCTAAATTGCTCCGAATTTATAGCTCTGCAAGCTGTAGGGAACTGGAAGCAGGCATGAAGCTTGGTGAAATGGAGATTCAGGAAGCAGAGAAATGCATGAAGAAAAGAACCTGCAGGAGAAAGAGCCGAATTACTGTTATTAAAGCATAATGCGTCCTATTTTCCATTAATTTTTTACTGATTTTCACAGTGCATAAAATTGGGTTCATTTTTGTTCATCCAATGGTATAGCCTTAAATACTTAGATATGTTCTTATATCCTTACATTTCAATAATATCTCATCTTTTTATCTTTTTCTTACTGGTTATGAGCATTGATCAAGTTCAGATAGGCCAGTGGGTGTATTTTGACCCATGGTAATATCTGTGAATGCTGCTTCATGTCATCTTCATCATCAGATCCCATAACTTTTCCCATAAACAGAGTAGACTGGTCCATTTATTTGAAAAAAAAAAAATATATATATATAAAGAAGGCATTGATGGGTTATATCTTTAAAAAATGAACATGAAGTCTACATTTCTTGAAAATTAGTAAATATTCCTGGCTGTAACCACAGAGAGAAGTTCAGGTGCAGAATTCCAGGAAGCCACATCAGGAACAGGCAAATACATTCAAGCATCTGAAAAATGGTGCTAATTACTGAAAAAATCGAGGGATAACCTGTACTCAGATTTGGTTGGACTAAAACACCTTTACCAGTCTGAAATTACTTTGTGTGTCGGGTGTATATCTGTATATACTGACAGCTGGGCAAGGGGTGGAAAACCTGGGCATTCCTCTGAAACCAACAGAGAGTAGGGAATCCTGAAGTGCTGTATGTGAGTGAAAGCACTTTTGGATGTTGTTTTATTTGTTTAAAAATAGATATTCTGGTGTTGTATTTGTCTAGGCGTTGAATTCAAACCAGAAACGAGCTCCAATGGAGCGCGCTGCCGGAGCTTTTTTGAGCTTGGTGTTTGTCCTGAGAACCAGAATGGGAGGTTTTAGTTGTTGGGGTCACTTCTGTGTGGAATTTCTCACAGCTTTGCAGGACTGGAAGTAGAATTAATGTCTGAAAGCTACCTGAGTGAGCAGAGCGAGGGTGTGCACTCAGCTTTCAGATTCAGGCTTTCTCTCCTCAGAAACTCAGTTCTAAATTGAGAAGAGGATGCCTGAAAAGGCTTCTTATGTTATTTCTGTGCTCATCATTGCTCTCAACATGTCAACGTGATGAAAGCCACTACAGAAATGTAAGAGCATTATGATCATTACTGTTCTCCTCAGTATGGAGTGAAAAAGAGGTCATGGAGAATGATGCTAACAAAAATGACTGGAGAAAGGCGAATGAAACGCAGCTTTTTGACTTCTAACGAACGTTTTGACAGATTAGATTGGAAGCAGGATATTTCCTTGCTCTGACTGAAATCGCTGCTGACCAGAACACCACAAATAATAAGAGAGAAATGTCAGTGCTGCTGTCCACGTGCAGCACTGTTTTCCCTCATCTTCTCTGGAAACGTGATGATAAAACACGTTTAAAACGAGAATCGAGAGTAGAGCCCTCAGTGATTTCCCCCCATCCTGTCCCACTTTCGTAGCTCTTACACGGCAGTGAGTTCCCTGGAGTCACATCTGCTTCCTGCTGCTGCCAGTGCAGAGCCTGGTGAGGGGAGCTGCCAGAAGGGGCTCTTGACTTGGGCTCTGTCCCCACCTCAGACCTGGGCTTGAGCCTTGACCTTGGAATAGCTGATCCTTCTCCCTTCTCCCTGCGAAAAACCTGCAGTAGAATAATTCTGAATTACCTTGCAAGGCTGTCAGAGGGGTCTTAATGAATATTTGCAGAGCACTTTGAGACCCTTGAATGAAAGGAGCTATAAAAATGCAAGATGTTATTATTTATTTATGAAGGTCCTTTGGGTTTTGGCCAACAGCATGAATTGTTGACATTTAATTATTGAAACAGTATGCCTATCAGACCCCTTATGGTAGGAAGAGATAAATAATGCAGAAGACTTCAGAAAACCTGGTCAATACCCTCCTGAGATCTGAAGCAAATATACCAGACACATAGCTCTAGCCTAAAAAGAACTGAATAATTAAACCAAGGAATGAGATCAGTTTTTTGGAATGCTTTTCGTAATTTGTGCACAATGTTCTACAAATTATTTATTGTTAGCCCATTACTTCCAAGCAGCCTTTTCTAAATAAACACCATCCAGCTTTGCCTGTAGAAATGTCTTCACTGGGTGATTGTATCAAGGACCACTGAAAACATACGAGCATTTTAAGTTATTTGAGCAATTACAATGTTTCTTCCTGATATCTTGGAAGCGTTAAGGGTTTTTTAAAAAAACCCTGTCATAGAACCAATTAATACTTTTAAATATGCAATCAGTCATTTTCGTATGAAAAGAAGAAAGGATTTAGATGCTTAGAATGCTTTTGAAGAAGTCGCTTAAAAAGAAGGAAGAGTCTGTGCAGTCACATTAATTATACAGTATACTTTAGATGATGTTTTTCATCCAAGCGTGGCAAAGTTTTTACAACTGTTGAGGCTTAATGTCACTGCAAGGCAAAGTACATAATTTACAGTACTGATGGATAAAGTGAGGCACTGCTGTCTTTTATAATTGCTCAAATAACTTAAAATACTCAAATATTTTCACTGGTCCTTGATACATTCACCTGATAAAGAGACTCTTACAGGATCTCAGATGCACAGCAAGGAAACAACCAGAAAATTCTATTCTTGCTCTCCAGGGAATACTTCCTTCTCTCCAGACTGTAGAAAAGCAGTGGTATTAGCATTTACAGAGGATTACTAGAAGGGAGAGAGACTTCAGGAAACCACCAAACCAACACCTTTTGCCCCACCTCCTCATTTGCTTGCTCATTTTAACGCCTGGATTTTGGAGGCACAAAGGTTTATATAAATAGGTGCAGTTGGCTGACTGCAGGAAGTTCTGGTTTATCTGATGCTGTGCTCCAGGCTGAGTAAATCTGAGATTAGAACTCCCTCATTCCATGGCAGCGCAGTGATGCGTGGACATGATGTTAAATGAAACCTCTGACTGAAAAATTTTTTCACAGTGATTTGAATGGAGGGACTTCTCTGCCAACTTCCTTGCAAGGAATTTATCCATTGCAATAGATCATGGTGATTTGGACTAACTTAGAGCTGTTCATTAAATTATTACATTCTGACTGTCTTTTCAAGTAGAAGCAGTACTTCCCTTGGTTTCCAGCTGTGTCAGTTGTATCACGAGGGGCTGGACTGAGGGAGTAATGCTCTGTGCAGAATCATGCAAAGTGTGATTTGCTGTCCATCGATTACCCAGCACTGTCTCCATAGCATCTCTCCTCTCTCTGGCTGTCTCTTGTTCAAGCACCGACTGTGTCTGACCCTGCCTCAGCTATCAGATATGACAAGCTCACAGCCCGAGGTGGTGTGACTCAGAAATAGTTGGGGAAAGGGGGAACAGCCAATTTCTGTGACAGCTGTAGAGGAGGATTAGTAAATTCCACAGATGTGAATGATTCCTTCCAGCAATGCAACTACTGAGCTAGAGAATACTGAAGGAAACTAATAATTCAGGCTGAAAATCCTCTGGCTGGGGCAAGTGCTGCTGGATGTTGGTCCTTATCTGAGTGGGGGCTGAAAGGATAAAAAATCACATTCACCTTCACTTTTTTTCTTCCTTTCTGTTTTCTTGATCCTTAGATACTGTAGTTCAGGGTAACCATGATACATTTACTTCTGATATTTCCAATACATTTATAAAGTTTTGGAAACAGAACTGAAGGTTCATATTTCATCTGACACCAAAAAAAAAGGGCAGATGGTTGTTCTCAGACTGTTAAAGGGGTTTCCTTCACTTTATATTATACAAAAGGATACAAATGAATGAAAGACTTTAAAATGCTTACTGATGTGTTGTTCAGCTCAATTTTTGCTGTTAAGCTTTCAAAAATTTTGCTCTGATACTTAAATAAGAGGCATTTAACATGCTGCAAGTATGTGGTGTTTTGGAAGAGTCTAGTTTATAGCACTGTGTGCTATAAGTTTTTTAAATGTGTGCCTGCCATTTGACTTTGTCACCGAGCACCACGCTTAGTTTGAAGTCCAGAAATTAAATTGTCATGCCGTAAACCAGGATGGTGGAATATTGAAAATAGAAACCATATCCCAAAATACATCCCATGCTTAAAAAGCTGGTGCTTTCTGGGATCACTGACAGAATGCAAAATGCTCCTGTGATCACCTTTCTCTAACGATTCTGCTTAATTGTCTTAAAGATTAAAGACAGTCTGTAGTGGGGAAAAAACTGGGGGAAGGGACAGGCTTAAAACATGAATGAGAAGGTCTGGAATCAATCTGTGGCATTGACTTAGCTTAGCGATGCTAAATAAATCATTTTCTTCCTTTCCTTGCTGTATTCATTGAGGGGGAGGAATGAGAACGTCTGTACTTGTCTGGGACAGGGAGGCTGTGGCTGTACAGTACTCAGTACAATGTTTCCCCTAGCTTGAATAATATTGTGAATTTTGCACAAACTTTAGGAGTGCTGTGGTGTGGGGCATGGCAGGGGAGGCACAAAGGGTTTGTGGATCTTAAAACTGCTGCAGGTTTTGAGAAGCAAGGTCTTGTATTAATTTCTTCCTGTCATTGACTTTGCCCGTCTCACCAATATTTTCTGTAGGATGTGAAGTCACATCTGATATTGATTGCTGTGCAGTCTGAAGCCCAGATCAGTGTCAGCTTGCATTAAGCTGTAGTCAGACCTCTCCCCTCCTCCCCAGCCCTCCCCCTTCCCCTCAGTGCTTTAATGCTGTAAGTAGGTCATTGCAGATCTGGAAGCTGTATTTTTTTCCCTTCTCCCCCATGTGGTTGCTGGAATACATTTAATTGCAAAGCAGAGCATCAAAGCTGGAGTAGCCAAGCTCACCTCCAAAGGATAATTAGTGAATCTCCGTCAGTGCGGCGCGCTGCAGGGCGAGCTGCAATTGGAGATGGAGCTGGCATTCGCAATCCTCACGTTCTTAAAAACAATTCCTCTTTGAGATTTCAATAGATGTGTGTTTTCCTGGGCCAGAGCAATGCTTGGGTTTCCAGATCAGATGCTCTGATGAGTACACGGGGAAGCAATGGGGATGTGGTTGTCTTCGATGCTGTATTTTGGAGGCCTGGCTAAAACGTAAAACAGAAATAACAAAGGAGGCTGAGGACAAAAGAGGGAAGCGAGGTTTGACTCAAAACTGTGTCAGGTGAAGTGCAAAGGGCCAGCTTCCAGCAGACATGTGGTGAGGCTGTAATCCAGACAGTGATGCCTGGCATGCTTTTGGCACCAGCCCCGTCACTGTGAATATACGAGGACAGCTGTTTGAAAACACTTGCTTTCTGGATGTGTTTAACATAAGGACTGGTTAAGCTTTTGGAGGATTGAGATGGAGAATTGATCAGAGCAAGGTTTGGCTGTAAAAGTTTAGACAAACTGCTGGGTTTAAATATAGGATAAGAAATTAGGATATCAAGAGTCTCTTCACAACTCTGCTAGGAACTTCCTAAATTAACTCCATGTATGAACCTATACAGCAATGTAGTTCCCCAAATAAGGATTATAGTATTATTCTAAAGACTTTAGTAAATCATTCCACTTTAGTGATTATGAGATAAACTGATCACAAAACATGGTCACAAAAGTCTTTATTTACAAACCAAATATACTCTCATTCTGCCATTTTAAGCATCATACCAACATATTTCGGGGGGTTTGGTTGAATTTGGGTTTGGTTTGAGTTTTTTACATGCGAAAAACTTCCCCATCTTGGTCATGTAGGTTGTCTTAATAATTGGCCAGTTAAATGATAGAAGTTTTACCCGGAATTCTCCTGCGGCCATAAATGCACATGTTGTCATTTGTCACTGGGAAGGGCTGTATCTGCAGGGACAACCTGCCACACATTAATACTGCTAATTAAGCCTCATTGGCAGCTACAGCCAGAAGATTTTAATCCAGATGGCTTCCTTTCAGGTCAGGAAGAAAAATACACATAGTCCTGAAATTCAAAAAGTTGACTTTTACCTATGCATAGGATGTTGAGCCTTCACATTACCATTAAATGGGAGATTTGGATGAGAGTAGAGAGTTTGGCAGTGCCTGTCAGAATTGAGAGGGTGGGTGAAGTTCAGAGCTGAGGTGAATCTCCCTTGGACTTGTGCCAAGCTGGAAGTGACCCTACGTGCTGTAACTCCTTGGAGCAATTATATTAAGGGTCTTTACATGGATCTTTATCAAGCTTTGGAAAAAAGTACATGCTGGCTCTTGACTGCTACACTTGACCCATTTTCTGAAATAGGGTCGTAATTGCGCGTGGTGGTTTTTTTCTTGTCATGGTCAAAAGCAAGGCTGGTTTATTCACTTGCAGCTGAATACAGATTGAGAAAGGCAGGAAAGGTTTTAGCCCAGAGCCAAAGGCACCTCTGCTCCACTGGAAAATGTTTAAAAATGTGTGGACTGTTCTCTCGTTTCACCATCAGACCAGCTTTGCTGTACTTGGACATAAAGCTTCTCAGTTCCTGAGTTTTCTGAGTCGTTTTTCTGTAGGTTTCCAATCTGCCCTAAATCCTCATGGATGTCTTTTTTTCTTGCCTTTTGAGAGCCTGTCCCTGGATTTGCTACTAGCTCTGCTGGCTACGTGTTCCTTTTTGTGCCTTAATTTGTGGAACAGGGTAGTGCTGCTTTCTTCCTTTGTAAACCCATTGCAGAGTTACAGCTGAAGAGCGAGCTTGCTATCATTATTTTTCCTGGCTGTGTGGGGAGCTCCTTTCCTGTGGCAGAAATAATAACACTCGTTCTTCATTAATTTAAATTACAAATGGAACACGGGCAGCTTCTGTGCAGAGGGTGCAGCGTGCAGAGTCAGGCCCTGGGCTGGTACAGCTCAGCATCTTCCGCTGGAGGGGATGAAGCTGTGATTTACAGCAGATAAGCATTTACAGTATCTCTGAAAGCCCTCTCCACAATCTGTCACCTGCTGTTGCGGGCTCGGCAGCAGGATGAGATAACAGGAAAGATAAGGAATGATGGAAAGGCTTGTTTTCTCCTAAAAGGGGAAAAAGCTTGGTCAGAAGAGCAAGGTGTAGGTTAGTCCATCTGTGCTCCAAGGATCAGTGGCTCCAGACCCTGTCCAATACTTGCCATTCTGGGCCTCTTGCGCTTTTCCCAAATTTTAAGCTCAGATTTCCAGGCCAGCCTTCTATTAATGGGAAGGGAGCGTGTGACAAAGTGCCCTCAAACGAGCTCCCTGAGTCTGTGCAGCATGGATATCCTCCCCTGGAGGCTGGGATAGCTCCGAGGCTTCCTGGGGCAGCTCCTGCCTTTTCCACCCACAGCGTTCCAAGCCAGCCACGCCGGGGAACAGCGGTGCCATGTCCCAGTCCTGGCTCCATCCCTGGGTGTGGTGGCAGCTGTAGGGTGGGCAGAAGCTGCCTGTGTTGGCTCGGAGCTCGCCAGAAAATCCTGCAATCTCCCCTTGCCCTTTGCCTGGTTGGAGCAGCTCAAAAAGAGCAGATGGCGTTAAGTAATTTGGGCAGTGCTGGTTTCATTATTCATTCCGCTGCAGAGCTTTCACATGAAATCCGTGGTTTGGCCCTTGCTCTAGAGAGAGATTCTGAGAGGAATTATTTGCACATAGTTGCAAAAACAAACTATTGAGGAAACAAGGTTTTTCTGTTCTTGGTTGTCATGGAGATGAGATGTGTCACCTGCCATACTTTTAATTGAAAGTTTCAAACTACTTTTCGCTGTTAATTTTTACATTTTTTTCTACAAATATTTTTGAGGAAGAAAGTTCAACTATCACTTACTAATTATATTAGTTCAATAGCCTTAGGAAAATACAATTTTTGTTTATTTAAAGACAGGTTTGGTTTGTTTTTTTTTTTAAAGCATAAATTATGTGCATTAGCTTTAAAAGCAAAACTTTTTTCCCTAAGGCATTACAACCTGCTCTTCACTTGTCTTCAAAGACAAAAAATGTTGAATGACATTATTCAGCAACCATTTTGGAAGCTGTGTTTCTTTATTTTGTTTCTTTATTTCTGTTGAGTGCCATGGAAGGCTGATTATTATTTGATTATACTGGCTGAAATGTGTAAGATATCTCTGACAAGAAAGTGGAGTTCCCTTTTCAGTGGGCATCAAAGAGACGCTTCATCAATCTAATCTAACACCTTCTCTAACTGATTTCCTTCCAGATATTTTATTTCTTTAATTCAAACTGCAAAAATACCACAGTTTTTCCATGTGCTTGTTCTTTCAGACATCTCCTACTCAGGTGACAAATCTCTCTTTCATAAAATTAGAGATCATATAAAAAGCTGCAGATTTCAGATCTTTCTCTTCAGGGAACTGCCTCTTGGGCTGTAAAGAAAAAACCTGAAGGTTATGCTTTTCCTGTGAAGTATAATTAGACCACTTTAAAGAAATTCAATTATGAAATAGGGTCCTGAGTTAGTGTACAAAAGCACATTAAGTATTTCCTTGAACTTGCTCAGAGAGTAAAAAGAATTATTATTATTATTATTATTATTATTATTATTATTAGGCAGTTGATGTAGCATTGTTGTGTCACTACCTTTTTTCTGAGGTCCTATAACTAAGGCTGAGCTAAGCATTTTCAAAAAAATTAACTTTTTTTTTCTCTTTAGTCCTGCAAATAATCTGCATATTAAATCTGAACTTTTTCTAGCCAGTGGATGTTTTGGCTATCTTGTTTTCCATGCCTGATATCCATTCAGTACAGGAAGTGGAAGTACCAGAAAAGCAACAGGAATATTGGATGAAGAAGTGTAATAGCAGAAAAGTATCTGAGATCACCAGCTGAAGATTGGTTATTTACCATATTAAGCTCAAAATGGCATAAATTTGAACCTGACTTTTGATCCTCAGCCTACTCAGATGTACAGAAATCTGTTTGAATAGACAGAATCTTTAAGTGCTTGTCATACATATATATGGCACATTTAAAATAGATTGATGCACTTCCTTGGCTCCAGGGTTTGTTTTTTTTTTTGTTATCTTGACATAAAAAAATATTTTTTTAATGCTAAAATTTGCATTCCTGAGTCATCTTGAGCTGCGCATCTCAGACCTTGGTTTATGGATATTAAAAATGTTAACAAATTCACATAGCTTTTCCCCTCCCCAGACTCTAAGGAAGTCAGCAGGAAAAGCTACCAGAATATCACTGGCAATTTTAAGTATCACCCTTGACCCTCAGAGGTGCACTGAGGTCCACTCTGACCCACACAGGGCTACGTGTACCAAAACCCAACAGAAGATTCTCTCTGATTTTTCTGATGGTGACTTTTCCCTCCAAAATAAATGCAATCTCTTGAGGCCGTGTAGATAAGGCTGATACAGAGACCTGGGTTTGAAGTCGAGAGTTTTATGATCATCTAGAGAAAGTTTATTCTAAAGTTTTCTACTTTTGGGGCACAAGCCACTTTAATGCTGAACTGATGCTGCAGATTTCCTTTTGCTGTCTGTGGACTCTGCATCTTGATAGGGACGTGGAATGAGTAAGAAATGATCCCCACCTGTGTGAAATTTAGAGCATTTAAAATGGAAGCCCACCTGCTCCTTCCTCCTGCTGGAGGGCCGGTGAGATACCGAGGGAACAGGCAGCCTCTCGTTGGATTTTGGGAGAGGTAACAGTTTCTCTGTGTTAATTTTTCTTCTTTGAAACTTTCTTTTGTGACTTAATCGACTTGCTGTGAGAAAAGAGCTGGATTTTGAGGTTTCATTTAATGCTGGTCTCTCACTGACCCACGAGGGCACTATGGGCTTTTCATTCACTTTGGTGCTGAGTGCTGAACCTTCTTATCAAACAAATTTTGGTTGTCTCCTTTTTTTAACCCTGTAAAAAGAAAAATACTGGACAAAATTTGCTACAACCTGGTTGTATCTTGTTCTCCACAACGGCTACAGAAATTTGGTGTCTGCAAGAAGAGGTGCAATTGGTGGGGAGGTGCTGTTTTTAATGCTCTGAGGAGTATGACAGGAATGCAGCAGTCCCTGGAAGCACTGATTTATGCTAACCTCAATACAGCCAGTTAATTTAGATCTTCCTGTTTACTCCCTGCACAGAGGATAAAGTGCTGTAGGCTCTGCATAGTGCATGCTTGTTCAGGTTGCTTCATATTCTGTATCAGTGTTGGATGCCCCCATGATCATAAAGGGTTTGACTGGGTTCGGTCTGAATTCTGGGGATTTATGTTCCCTTCTGAACATAGACTCTGTTGCAGGGTATTTTCCTCTATAAATGTCTAATGAAAAATAGAATATTCTAAAGCCTTGATGGGAGAAGCCCCTTATTTAGCTAACCAAAAGGTATGAGATCTGGAGACACAGTGGGTTTTTTTGTTTGTTTTTGTTTTGGGGGTTTTTTTAAGTTGTAACATGAGGATGTGTAAGGATCAGGAACAAAAAGGTTCAGAAAGGCTGAGAGCAGCCACCAATGGATGACAAAACCTGACCTAGATTGTCAGTTTATCCTTTTTAGTTTCCAAACTTACATTTTTAGCTGCTAAGACCTTCTTCTGTCAGATTTGTGGGGGCTTGGGGATTTGCATTTATTTTGAACTAGTCATCTGAATGCTCTTTGTGGTTTTATGGGGATAGGCACACACACACACATATATAAGATGTTCTTGACAGATTTGCTGGGTTGTATCACGTACCCTGTTTCATGCTTTTCTTTTCCTTCTGTGGTACACGTTGTTTTGTGCTGTCTCACAAAGGATAAATTGGAGGTGACAGTAAACAACGAGCCTGACTTAGTATCTTGTATGTGATCTGAGGGCAATGTCGATTCCATCTTTCACAGATTTCCCTCAAGATCTGTACCTCAGCCTCAGACGTGCCAGGGCTGAAAAATGCTTCCTGTCAGAACCCGAATCCCTTTGCACGATAAAACTTACAGATAGGCTTGCAGCAAACCACATTAGAAATGAGTCAGGTTTCCAGTGAAAGTAGAATAAATTTGGTCAGTTTAGTGCAAAATGCAAAATTTGTTTCCAGTTGCAGAAATGCCTCCTCCCACCCTTCCTGCAGAGGGAATCTTTCCTTTCAGGGCTGAATGTTACTGCTCTGATTTACATTACCTTTCACCCTGGAATTATGATCTGTGTGCAAAAGCTGTATCTCTTCTGACATGCCAGCACACATGGTAGCACTTCAATCATTGAATCACGACTCATGTTTTTAGTTTTGTTGTAAAAACCTCACTGCTGTAGTTTTTTGAAAAAGCTGCTCACTTTGCTGTGAACTGAATCCAGTTTCAATCCAGTCCTATGTATGCAATAGTGTGAATGAATATTAACTGAGACTGATGCATAATTATTATATGGAGTTGACAGATCATTTCCATGGAGGAGCAGGACTGTGTGCAATTAAATTGCTGAAGGAATTACATGGACAATTATCATATATTTTGGGTAATGAAGAAATGCCAGCTCACTAAATGGATGTCTTCTGAGTAAACAGTTATGTTCATTTCAAACCTCATTTATATAATGGATGATATGCAAACTGCATTTGGACTGTAATAGATACAGCTCAGGTCACCAGCTAATTTAAAATACATAAAAATAATACAACTCCCTTGCAGATATAATTAGTGGAAAGTACCAGATTTGGAGCCTCTGGTCTTGGAAATGGGAACCTTAACTTCAAAAACTGGTAGACTCATTTGGAAAATTGCTGCACAGCTGCACCCAACCTTCTGCTGGTCAAAAGAATAAGTTACTCTTCCCACTGCATGAGATTTTCCACCTCCTTTCTTGACCTCCTTGACCCCAAACTATCTTTTTCTTTCCTGCCCTGAAATACAGCAGGCTACTAAGGTCATTTTTCCCACTCCCCAAAGTTATTAACTCTTGTGGATAGGGGCCACTTCAATTTTAACTCCATCAGGTGTTTCACAAGAACGCTGAATTTTCCAAACCGTGCCCTACCAGAAATGGTGATAAATCCTTTCAGGAGCCCTTTCAGGCTGTAACAGCAGCTGTCTCCCAGACAGTCCATGACTGACTGATGCCAGTGCACAGCAGCTTCTCTCAGGTTCTCTCTTGGTGATTGCACATGTTTTGTCACCGATTTTTTTCTTGGCTTTTCATGGACTGATCATCCTTAGCAAGTCAAAGGCCAGTAGAGTGAGGGCTGTGCTGTGTTGCTGCAACATGCAAGCAGATGGATTTGAATTTTCTCATGTTTCTCCCATTGTTTCAGAAGAAGCTCTTGGAATGTCAGAGCGTTTTCGTACTGACAAACAGAACACATCCATATACACTCCTTGCAGTACAGCAGACCAGGCTCAGACAGAAACCTTTTAAACGGCAAAGTTCTTAATCCAGTCTTTAATTACTGCAGGAAAGGCTTTAAGTGCATCACTGAAGTTTAAGCTTCGGTGTGTTTTTTGAATTGACAAAGGCAGAGAGTTGACATTTTTCCATTGAAATCAAAATTTGGGGACTTGAATTCTTAGCAGTTACAGCAATTACAGAATGAAACTTGCAGCGGTTATAGATGGCTTGTAGTTCAGAGGGACAGTCTAGCTACAGAAGCTGCTCTTGGATTTGAATGTTGGGAAGTTTGGAGTTATTTAGCTTCAGGACAGAGAGGAACCATTAACAAAGATGTGAAATGAGTATGGGTTTCAGTGTGGGAAGAGTGGGAGCCGAGGCTGACACCAAGGAATCTGCTCTCTCCGTCCTTCCTCCCATTTGGAGGACAGGAGGAAGCATCTTCTTCTCCACTGTCTCCTCGTTTTTTGCTTTGAGAGTACGATGCAGTGACTGAGGGTTTCTCCTTTCCCTCCACCCTGTCTCAGTTTTCTCACCTCTGTGAATGTTGCCACAAAATCTGCCTGCCTTGTTTGGGTTGAATTCCACCACGTCAATCATCCTGTGTGCAGGAAAGAAAGAAATCACTACGAAATGGGTGGTTTGATCCACCTTTCCTGATTCCACTGAGACTGGGCTAAAGAAATCTAGCTATTGTGTGTTCAGCTCTTTATTTACTCTCCGTGGGGCCTTTAACCATTTATTTAACTTGTGGTGGTTTACAGCCAGGCATTCTTTTACCTTCCCATCCTCTAAGCTAGCAGGAAGCTACACTGGGGCTAGTGCTAGCCCCATGCTAATATACTTGACCTCTCATCAACCTGTATGAGCACAGAGTCCTGTTTATCTCAATTAAAAAAGCATCTGTCTGGCTCACAGCTCCTGTAAAGCACCAAGCAAACAAATCCTTCACGTGTCTTCATTATTGCTCTGCCTGTGGAACCTCTTAATGGGGTAAATTGCCACAGGAGTAGAGCGAATGCTTTGAAATTACAAAGGGCTTTTCTGGAACTCAGTGTTAATAGTTAATTAAGCTAAGTAAAAATGTCATTCGGTTAAGGGCATAGGTAAGTTTAAGGGATTAAATATTGCTTTTTCCTCCTGCTTTCTTAATTAAAATCCAGTCCCACCGAGGATCTATGCCTTTTGGATCCATATCCATCTCCCAGCAAAGTTCCTGTTCTTCCTTGCACCCTGCTGTAGACCACTGGCAGAGTATGGGATGTTTAACCTAGGAGCTGTTATACATTGTTTTAGAATTTATTTTCTTACTAGAAGAATGCTCTAAATTTTTGCCAAGAGAACTGTGCTGGGAGGGCTGTGGTAAGCAGGGAACATTTCTCTCAGCCTGAATCCTGCTAACTAGAGTCAGCCTTGAGGCAGAGTGACCCCTGAAGACACAGGCACTGCTATTTTGGCTAACTTCTCACAGAGGAATTTGCCTGAATGCTGCTCTGTCACTCTTGCTCAGGCAGCAGTGTAGGTGATGTAAAATTAATAAGCCACATGAGTCATATACACATGATACTGTATTTATAGCAATCTTGTGAGGGCTCATTAACATGTATCAGAAAAGTGCTTTGATATTCTTCAGTGAAAGATAGCATATCACAGAAATACAGAGCATTTTCCAATCTTGGTATCAGCTTTAGTAAGTTCTTCAGCTTAAGACTGAAGTACTCTCAAACTTCCTGGAAAACTGGATGATGGCCCAACAAGTCTGTGGCTTGAGCACTTCCCACGTTCCATTTGTACCATAAACCACACAGATTTTCTCATCTTCCCCAGTCAGCTGCAATAGCAACAACAGAGCCACATAATTAACCAAAAATGTTCTTTCATTGCTATTTGTTAACATAATGGTTGGGAACGTAGGCTCAGCTAGTGAACCAAAACATACTCCTTTGCTAGTGAATTTGGAGTGGGAGGAAGTGTGGTGGGGGAGATAACGTGAGTACAAATTGCCTTTTCTCCTCCACTCTCATTTGTTTTCAGGACTGAGCTGCCTTCTGAAAGGGAGAGAGGCAGAGTTAAGGGAGCAAATTGGGATTAGTCACTGCAGCGATCATGCGTGGAGGAATACACGATTATTTCAGGCTGACTTTTCTCGGTCTCTCGTCAAAAAGCACTGTTTCTGTGCACAAAATAAGAGGAAACTTGGCAGAAGGATTTTCTGGGCAGCCATGACTGACATTAGAAAAATAGTTCACAACTGAAGGCTTTTCAAACAAAATTATTGGTGAGGTTGTCACGTTGCTTCAGGTCAGGCTCTTGTATGTTAAGGATGATGATGTCCTTTGCACAGAACAGAGGAGATGCAAAACCCTTATGATTTTGGGGAGGAAGAAATGAAAATTAAAATAGATTTTTTACGCCATAGCTGTGCTGGATGGCTGCAATGCAGGCTGAAGGAGCAGTGAGAGCTCCTGGTAGGGCTGGAGACCTTTTGGACTGGTTGCTGGGTGAGGTAACCAGCTTAGTCTAATAGGAGCAGCATCAATCCACATCAGTCAGGAGCCTGAAAAAAAAAAACCAATACAGAAGAAAGAGATGGAGACTGCAGAGTGCAACACACACAAATTGATTGGAGATACAAAACACGTTCCTGGTTTTTAAAAATTCATTTTAAAAGTGAGGAACAGAAGAGCAAACCATATGCAAGTTTCATGTGAAATATGCTTCCTATTTATATAATTTTTAAATATATACATGAAGCAAACTGACAGAAGCTGTTGAGATTTAGTACAAACCTCTATATAAAGTAGGCATTCTTGATTATTGATGGCAGGATAGTATCATTTACAGGGAGCAGTAGGGAAAGAAGCACAAATAGGCGTTTGTGTCTCCTGCTACTGGCAGAACAGGAGGCAGGGAATGGGAAAGAGTGGCGTCAAATAATGGTAGCAAAAGTATTGAGTGGAAAAGGATAAAACCTTATGCTGCAGGATAACCACTGAAGGGATTCCATACGAAAGCTGTCACCACCAAAGCACACGGGAAATGTGTTTTAAATATTAAGTGTTCACTTCAACTCTTAATTATCCAGGATAACAGGAGCTGGGGTAAACCAAAGCGAGGAGAAAGAAAACAGCTACAATCAGGGCTCTAAGAACATGAGCAGAGTGCATCCACCTTGAAAAGTGACAAACAGATATTTGGTGTTGAGCTGGAGCCAGCAGAGGAGGGCAGAGCCGGAGCGGCTGGAGCTGGGCACCTGCGCTGGTGTGGGCAGCCCTGGGCACAGAGCTCTGGCACCTGCCCACACCCAGCCCCGAGCGAGCCCCCAATTTGATCACCCAAAGTGCAGCAGCAGCTCTGAGCAGCAGTGGCTCCAGGGGGGCTGTTATTCACAGCAAATAATGCAGTGTCAAGCCCCTCGGGTTTCTCCAGCCTCTAACACAACACGCGCTCGCTAAAATAGACCTGGCTGTTACCAGCCTGGTGCTGCTCTCGTTGCAGAAAGAGCCCTCCCTCTCTTGGTTGAGACAGAGAGAAATGTATTTAGCTTCTCAAATTACTGAATCAATTTTTTTATTTTCCCCTCCTCCCCCGACTTCCTTGGTTTCTCCTTCTGCCAGAGATCGCTGTAGCAGGAAAGAAGTCAAACAGCACGCTTAATGCAGATAATTACTTCCTGGATGGTATTGTTTTTTCTTTTGGATATGATGCCTGACAGTTAAAATCTCAAAGAAAAAAAAGAAAAAATTGAGGGGTATTTAATTAAATCCCTCTTAAAAAGTAAATCTGTCTTACCAGGACAAAATCCTTCTTACCATTTTTTTTTTTTGTGTGTGTGTAGGTAGAATCAAATCAATTAGTTCTCACAGTTGTAGCTTCTTCTGCCCTTTGAGCAGTTTTGTTTGAATTATAACCATTAATCTATCTTCACCCTTGGTCTTTCTCCCTGGCTCCTCATTCTTGAGCTGCTTTTGCTAAAGCATTCTGAGATTTCTAGGAATAGCTCACATGACATACTTACAATGAAACAAACCAAAACCAACCACGTAATATGTGGGCATCAAATATATTCATAATAATTTTTCAAAATTTGGGTGTGACTAAAATAACATGCAAGTTTTTCAGCTTCTGGTAAAATATTTGAGGTCTCTTAACAAACATAAACCAACATTAACATCAGCTATATTCAGGCCAGATTGGGCAACTGTGTTTTTCTGACCTGCATCTGAATGAAAGCTACTGGCTTTTCTAGGACAGCTTAGTAAACCAGCATGGTCTTTACTTTCCAGCTTCTGTTTTACCACGTGAAGATGCAGACTTCTTTTTTTTCTGGCAGAGCCATCATTTTGTGTGTTTGGAATTAATTATTTGTAATGTGATTGTAGCAGATTTCAACCAAGAATTGTGCCTCAAAGGTTTTTTGTTGGTTTTTTTTTTCTTTTTTTTTTTTTAATTATTTAATTTGATTTGGAAGAAGGAGTTGCTCTGTAAGCCCTTAAAATTTAGAGGCAACTCAGTGGCTCGTGGGCTGAAGAGGCTCCAGTGCTCTGTGCTGCACTGGGCACACTACTAGGCCTGGGTTTTTTTGGTTTGTTTCTTTTTTTTCTTAGCGCTGCAGGAGGAGAAAACTTAGATTCGAGATCATACATGTGTCACTGCATAATCATTCTTTAGATCTCAAAAATCTTCTGTTCCTCCACGAACTCCTTGTCGGGTTAGAGAATTAGTAATGAGCAGCGTTATCTGAGATAACAGTGCCGTGTATCTCGTAGCGGTGTGAAGAGGAAAATTTTGAGAAGTTCAAATACCTCAGTACGAGCCTCGTGTGAGGGAATGAAACTGTTACATGCTCACAAAGATCTCTGAATTGCAAAGCCACGCGGGGCTATAAAGATGTAGACGTTTCATTCTGTCTCCGCTCTGCGCGCCTCGCGAACAATTGGTGCGGTGTGACTTTTTGATTTCACACTCGCTAATTGCTGTGGGTTCCAGGAGCATGTGCCAGTTTTGTCTCACAGCAAGAGCCCTAATCATGAATGACTCCTTGGTGCTGCTGTGCACTTTCAAATCTATTCTAGGTTAGGCGAAAAAGTCACGCTTTAGGACAGTGTGAGGCACTGGGAAAGAGGCCTTTTTTATGACAGAGCTTACACCGAGACAGTGTATTGGGAGAATAATAGATCTCCCAAATCTGTATTCATCTGCATGTGTTGTTTTGTACATAATGGGACTTTCATCTGGCGCAAGGAATACAGGACAAGTTATTTCCCAAGGATGATATGTCCTTGTACTGTTTCTCCAGTGAATTGGACACAAATAGGTTTTCCATTACCATCATTCATGCATGTCTCTTTTTCCCCTCTTTGAAGTAGAGACAAATGGGGAAAAAGAATCCAATATTTCCCCAGCTTCGCTTTTTACTGTGGCCAATACTAAGACATTGCTGCTCTTTGGAGCATGGTCTGCAGTCTTTGGGTCTAATTTTCCTATTTATGTAGACATTCTGCACTCATGTGCAGCTTTATAAGGATGTTGATGTTTTTCTCTCTGCCTTTCTGGTACGCAAAGTGTGAGAACTGAATGAAGCACTTGCAGGGCTAATAGGGCGAGAAAGAAGAGCACTGTCAAACTGATTACAGTTTATTCATGAACATGCAAACTCTTAGTGCAAGCATGAATGTTCACTTTCACACACGTGCTGGAAGTGTTTGCAGCAGCAGAGATAAGGACAGCATGGTTAATCTTGTTGCCGTAGGTAAATACATTTTTTGTTTATAGACTCAGCTATGCCAGCTGATTGTGTTTATGGTTCTAATCTTTGTGGCAATTTAAGTCAGTCAGTTTTGCCTGGTGCTTGAACTCAGAGTGCAGAGTCTATTACTGCTGGTGCTTCATTAAGCTGCAGAGAAGCTGTTGCTTGCAAATGCCTTTTGCTGCTGTGAATCGCAGGGAGCTCAGGGTGCTGTTGGGTGATGAGCTTCTCCTCTGAAGTCTGGTCGGGGCTGGACAGAAAACTTCACAAGTCACTAAGCCTGAGGTTTCTTCTGTTTCTCCCCACTTCTTTCATCGCTTGAGAAATCATCACAGAAACATGCCCTGAGTTGCAATTCTCGATGTAACCTATTGTCAGCCACCAAAACAGAACCACAGAGAAACACCAGCCTTCTTCCTTCTCTGCTGCTTTAAATTTCTGAAGGCTGATGGGAAACAGCTTGGTCAGGAGTTGTACTTCTGTTCATTGGCTCTCCTGGCACCTGAGTTAGGTGGCAAAAATTGCATCAGGAGTAAACCTGAGCTGAGAAACAGCATTGTAGGCTGATACTGATAATAACGAGCTTTCACTGCTCTATGAGCACACTGGAATGGAAGAGGAGGGAAAACTGAATGATGTCGGTAGGGACCTGGCAGAGAATAAGTAAATAAAGTGATTAAAATTTAAAAAGGCTATAAATAACTAAGAGAAACCACTCATTTGGCTTGGAGATGAAGCTGCTTCTGTTACCACAGGGGCTTAGTGCTGCCAGTGTGCCTCTTCTTGCATCTTTCTGTTGTGCATGTATGTGAAGGACTGTGCTGTGAAGGCAGAGAGGTTTAAAGATGCACATTTAACTTAACATAAAAAATATCTTGGTCCCCAGTTCTGGTTTTTTTTAAGGATATTGTAGCTATTTATCTGCGTTATAGGACACTGCAAACATTTACAAAATTTTCCTAGTGACCTTTTTATGGTCATATTTAGGGAAAAAGAGCCACGTCAGTTTTGTAATCCTGAAGTACAGGCAGGAGTGCTCCCAGGAGGATCATGAAAAATATCTTGGCTCAGTCAAAGAGTTGGGTGAGACCTTAGGCAATGTATGTATTGCATGAGTTTGAAGTGCAGGAGTTGATGAGATAAGAGAGATTTGTATATTTGCACTGCAGTTATTGAGGAATTACCATACTGAGACCTGCAAATGGCAGTCAGACAACCAGGCTAATGTATTTTTTCCTGGATTAGTATAATGCAAAATGACCAATGCTTATGTATGGAAGCACTGCTTGCTGTGAATTAAACAGAAGAAAAAAGAAACAAAACCCATGTCATCACCCTTCATCCTTATCCTTCCCTTTCAACTGGCAACAAAAATTCTTCATGAAATGGAAGAAGAAAATTACAGCATAAGCAAATACATGGTGAGCTCATATCTAGAAGCTAACCAGGAAAGAAAATCATTATCACTTTTAAACTGTGCATATCCTTAAATGTCAGAATGATGGGATTACATATTGCATTGTCTAGCAGCCTGAAAGCTTTTTATATTAGCAATGAGTTAATGCTTATGAAATAAAGCTCAGTAAGTATTTACCGGGTGTATGTCTGGGAAAGGTCATGTTGACTCATTTAAGGTCATGCTGTTTATAAATTCATTCCTTTCAGAAGACACTACAGAGGTTTAGCATCCTGAGTTAAAATGAGGAAACAGTGTTCTGAAAATTTATATTTTTGTTTTGCAGTCAATTCTACTGTAGGGAACAGACTTCCCATTGCCAATTTCCACACAGCCTTTTCTCAGCTGATTTCATCTCTCAGTTTATTAAGCCTTCTCTTGCCTGGCTAGCCATTGTCATGCCTGGGGAAAAGCTCTGTCAGGTATTAAAACAGAAATATAGAAAAGAAAGCTAATGGCTAAAGTTTAATTCTTTAAATTCTGCACTCGCAGGGTGCGTAGCTGCCAAACCAGACAGAAATTTAATGTGAATGCTCTCCATACTATTACTGCTGAGCTACCTCAGCCTGAGTTATTAGGCTGATGCATGTATTTGTAGTGGTTTGTCTGCGTCCCTCTCGGCCACTGAATAACTGCCAAGTGCAAAAACCACATGACCACAGCAAGGAATAATAATTTCTGTGAGGAGAACACTAAACCTGCAGAACAGGGGTCTCTCAGCATCACTTTTGTTTTTCTTTGAACGACTTTTTTAGCAACCTCACTTCATAAAAGACTCAAAACAAATTAGAAGGAAGTTTCAGGGGGTTATTACTCCTTGGCAGCTCCAGAAAAGAGACCTTGATCTCCTGATTGATTCTTTGTACTCAGGGCCTGCCTTTGTCACAGAAGCAAAGGATTTATGGACATGCTTACATCTTTTGCTGAGTAGGACCTTCTGTGTGCTTAAAGTTATTTGCCTTGCTCAGTCATGGCCATCACACACTTTTATACTGCTGAAAAAGAGAACAGCTAAACAAAATTTAAACCTTAGAATACCAATTTGGACAAAAAAAGACTAGGAGCCATAACACATAAAAATGGCTTCACAAATCTGAGTTGCAGCTGCCATCGTGCCATACACAGCTGTTTCTGGTCTCATCTGGCTCTTGATGTTTAAATGGAAGGTGCACAGAGAGACAAGCATCTGCAGAAGGCAGCTTGTTTAAGGTTAAGTGGATAAATCAAATTCTTCAGATCCATCTCTCCCTACAGAGTGCAGAGGGAACCTGGATGATAAGATTTGACTACACGCCCAATTTTTATTATGATAAAACAAAGCCAGATGAATCCCATACTAAGTGCAGAAGTCTCATCACAAGAGTTCTGTCCAGCACATCTTTGAGGTGTCCTCATTTAGGCAGCAGCAGCCATTGTCCCCTGGCCAGTCTCCTCCTCTGGGCAGCTGGTGTGTCCCTGTTACATCTGACAGGACTTTCCAGCAGCTGAGGATCCCGACTCCATTTCCTGAGCTTTTTACATTCACTCCTCTCTTTCGCTTCCTTCAAGTCAGCCCGTGGCAGTCGTGCTAAAAACTAAATGCTTGATACACCACGACCAAATAAATCGTGCTGGAGCCATCCCTGCAGGGCAAGGTGGCAGTGACAAGTTATGAGCTTTTGCAGCATTAGGGTTTGGGAGTGTTTATGACTTCTGAGCAGCAGGTTGCCAGCGTGACAGAGCATCCTTCTGTGAGTATGAACTTACCAGATCGGCACAAATGGCTGAACTGAGCCTAAAGCCACACTAGAAATGAATTGAAAATCGGGCTGTAGCCACAACTGAAATGTTCTGTGTGGATTTGCAATTGACCCTGTGCTGTAGAAAGAGTTACAGAGCTCATCTCTTGCTGGTAATCAGGGAAATGGTGCTGTCAGCTTGCTTCCCTTTGAGCACAGGTTAGAAAAAAGCAAAAAAAAAAAACCCTACCAAGCAAAACAATCAATCACATGCACACGCACGTGACCACAGCAAATACTTTAGCAAGAAAAAATACCATTCATCTGCAGAAACTATAGATAAATAACAAGAGAAAATCTTGGCAGCTTGTCTGTTCAACTCTTGCCAGTTTAGAGAGCACAGGGACACCAGAAGGTAATCAAAGTGCAGAACATCAGGTTCCACTTGGATCCAAAACCAAAATAAAACCTGCACTTGAACCTGAGTTAGCAATCTTTCAGGGATAGCCATGGCCACATTATAGTTATGGCTTGGGGCAGAAGGGTAGTAATTATTTTTGAGCATAGAATATGAGAACTGCTGATCTGGATTTAGGCCTAGGTTTTCCAGACCACGCCGTGACTGAAGAAAGTGTGGTGGGTGTTTGCAGCTTTTTTCCTGGGGAGCTGAGGGGCATAAAAGTGACCAGCACTAAGGCAGACCACTTGTTTAAGGTGAGCACCAGACCAAAGAGATGTCAGCAGACTTAGATGGGGACAAAGTGTACCCCACATCTGCCTCTGAATTCTTCATGTCACAAAACCACATTTGGAACAGGATTTTTTTTTTTTTTTGGTGAATGCGTCCCAATTTCAAAACCTCTCTAGCAGTCTCAGAATTCTGAAAATACTTAAGNTTCAAATTTCTAAACCTCTCTAGTAGTCTCAGAATTTTGAAAATACTTAAGAGCACTTCGGTGCCTAATCCCCTTTAAAAACACTTGCAGATGCGGAACAAAGAGTTAGGATTCTGGAATAGCCCCTGTCTCCAAGTAAATTCATTGTGTCTAGTCTGTTCTCTTATTGGAGATTAACATGGGGGGAACAGAAAGTCTTCTTGTCTTCCACCATTTTCCCTGACGTTGCTTTGTGATTACAAATTAATTTGATAACCACTTTGGTTTCCAATTTCTCTGATAAGTGAGAATTCTTAATTTCCTCCCGGCTGTGCTCTTTAGAGATAATGCAAGTAGCAAAGCATTGCGTTCTGCCTTTACGAGCTAGTTCACTTGTGCACATATGAAGGGTGTATACACACCCCGTCAATTCAAAATTGACATTTTCCACTCCTGTAGCACCCACTAGGCTCAGTCTCTACCCCTCTGTCAAACTCTCTGCCAAAGCTTTTCATATGAAGTTCAGCTGCCTCCAGTCCAGTTCCTCTCAGCTGCACAACACTGCTGGAATAGTTTTCTCACGATGGAACATCAGTCTTCCCGTTCTGTTGAACGTCAGGAATTTTGTGTGTAACTTCCTAGTGTCACCTTTCAGCATCAGTAGCTGCTCAGAAGCTGTTTCAGCGCCAGAAGCTTCTGTTACAGACTTCCATTACTGGCAGAGGTGAATCCGCAGTTTTGGAGCAGAAGGACTGAGCAGCATGAATGAATTTGTCCTTCATCACCAAACCCCACACCTCCAGTATTCCTTCTCATCTCCCACAGGGCACTTTGCAATAAGACACCTCAGAGGTTGTTTCTCACCATGGAAGGGGAGACTTCTTTCTAATAATTCAAATTCTTCCAAATCTGCCTTAATTTATCGCTCGTTTGTTCGCTCTGCCTTCTCCTCCAGCCTTGCCATGAGGAGATCTGTTCCTCCTTCCCTCTATGGACAGTGAACTGCAGGTGTTTTGCCCTGTGGATGCTGTGCTGGGAGAGCTCTGACTCTGAGTTGCTGGAGAATGTGTACGTTCTTAGGATAATGTGTACATTCTTCAGATAATGTGTACATGGAGTTTATCTTTCTCTTCCTTTCCCCCTACTTGTTCTTTTCGGGGTTTAGCAGGGGATCCACCTAACACCTCCCACCTGGCATATGTTCAGCTCTGATCATTTTGCAGCAGTTCGGGCAGAAATTCGCTCTCATTCTTGTCCCAGAGAACAAGGATTGGCTGGAGAAGGGCCATTTTGGTAGAATTAAGGGATTTGAGGCAATGCAATACGTTTCCTGTGCCCTTTTTCATTTTCTGTTATTCACATACAGGCTCAAGAGGGAAGATGCATTTTAATTAAAGCGCACGGTTCGTCTGGCGTGTGTTTGGCTACATCCACAAGGGATGGCTAAACTTTAATTGCAGGGGCTCCATAAAGATCTGAGTTGGGGAAGGGAACCAAAATCATATTTTCTTCTAGCAGAATTACTCTTTTTGACATAATTTTAGTACTAGGGAAAAGCTAAAAATCTAGAGTGGAGAGAAACCAAACTATATCTGCCTGGATGTGAATTCCTGTTGTATTTGGGGTGCAAGTGTGCAGTCAGGATGAATAACAGGGAGAAATGCCATCCTAGAAGTCCTAGCTTAGTTTTAAACTTTGTTAACATCAAGGCCTCTGAATCACTGTGCTTGGGTTTTGCCCTCTGCAGTTCGCACTAGAAAGATGGGCTAGAAATGTATATTTAGCAATAATTAATTAAGTATTGGGTATGTTAACAGTGTGATGCATAAGATATTAGCCTTGCTGAAATTAGCATTCTGGCATCTGCTTAATGCTGTCGTAGTAACAGTTGATTGTGTGTAGAAACATTTCCTTCCAGGTTATTAACTTCAGAACGGCAGCACAACATGGTGGGCTGTACATACCATAATGATGTTTGCTTAAAAAAAACCCCACCCTCGTGTTCTGCATTTGTGGGCAGAGACGGGGAAAAAATACTTGTCTGTTTAGAGCTGTCTCCCAGAGCAAAGAAATGTGGAAGCTCATTTATAAAATATGACCAGCGGATTGTTATTACTGGCTTTTTGAGACTCAGAATAGCAACAGGGCTGAGGACACTATTCATAGAGCAGAATGCCAGAAATGATGTGTTAACCTGAATCACAAACCGTAAATTATTGAGAACTGCAGCTTTTGCTATCTTTTTACATGTTAAAATATTCCTTTTTGCATGGAAAATCTTGTCTGTACGGATTTGCATTTTTCCCATGGAGTATTTCTTCTGAAGAGTATTTATTAAGGGATGATCTTTACACAACCTGTGGAAAAGCGTAGATAAAAAAAAAGTGTAGCAGTCCCAGAAATAAATATCCTTATTTCCCAGAAGTCTTTACATTTTTGTCACAGGGCTGTAACATTTTTGTTCACACGTTTGAAGATCATGTCAAACAACCCTTTCCGCTTGCAGTCAGCACTCAAGTCTGTGCCTGCTCCAGAATTCACTGGGATGTGTGGAAAGCTTAGGGTGTACTTCCCTAAGTTCTGTAAGGATGTTTTTACCTATTTTGTTTAAACTCTAGGAGCTAACAATGACAGCTAGCAATTCCAAGGAAGCATGTTTTGCAATACTATTTATTTCTTATGTGCTTTCTTTGGTGGTTCCACTGCAAGACTGTAGCACAGGCCAAGATCCCGAAATCTGGATCCCAGTCCTGTCTTTTTTGTAAGGCTTGGACTCGCTGCACCCAGTGACAGAGGGCTGCAGGAATATTGCCAATCTGGGACCATCAGCCCCTAGGCTGCTTAGTGCATTTTCAAAAGTAATTCCAGTCTTAGATGAATCCACAGGTATTCTGTCTGAAAAGGTCATCCTGGCTTAGTCATTCCATTTAAGTACCTAAGATTAAGTGAGATGAGTCGTGGTGAGAATGAGTCGTCATACGATTTAGAATGAAATCAGCATTATTGGCCACTGGGACAAAATATATCTGAGTGTAGTAGAATCACTCACGAAAGAGCTGGTATCTCATCCAAAAGGTCCGAATGTAGTCTTCAATATTGCCTTGTACTTGCACTGTTGTTATTTTTGTCCAACATCATACGCTAGGTGATTGTAATTGTACCTAAGAAGTAGATCCTCAGAGCTTTAAAATTTGCTTCTGCTTTGGGATTTCAGATGCCCACTTTGAAAATTCTGTGGTGCTGCAGGATTTACTCCGTAAAAGCTGGCAAAAGTCAGATTTGTTTGGGATTTTGGTTCCACTTGTCTGGCATTAGATAACGAGATGCAGTTACCAGTACTTTAATTTTACAGAGCTGATGAGTGTCCACAGCTCCTCTTAAAAACAACACAACTTGTAACTACTTGCACTTCTGGTAATTGGGTTCTGGCACAATGTGTTTCAGAATGAGAAATTCAAAAGCTAGAATACTTAAAATTAGTGGTTGTTTTGCAACTTTGATCTCTTCCTCATGTGCAAAACTCGTTCTGTTATATGGAAATAAACCGAGGATATAAACTTCTGAGAAAAGGGCTCTGAGCTCTGCTGCACACCATTTATTTTCCTATTACTCTTTGGATATTGATTATTTGACATGTTGTATATCTCCTTGCCTCCCCTTCCTTTTTATTTTAATTGGGACCTGGTTATTGGCTGGAAATTCCACTAGCGTGACTCATCCCTGCTCTGGAAATGACTGTGAACAGGCGTCACATTGTGGGATTTACTTCCCCCCTCCTTTTTTTTTTTTCTCTAAGCGCTTTATCGTGGCACGAGCTTGTAATAATAAACTAGGAAGGAAGTTGGAGCTAATCATTTGATTCTGAATGCACAGGCCCTGCCAAATTTCCCCACAGGCATGAAACAGCCGCTCAGGCTGTGACACCAGCAAATTAAATCCTGGAGGTAGCTGACCAGAAGTAATGAAATGTGTATTTACCATACTGATGCTGTCAGTCTTAAGACACACTGGCTTTACAATCTAGTTAAGTGGGGCACGTTTGTCACTTCCAGTGGTGCTTAGAGAAAGTACTCAGGTTTTTTTCTTAGCCTTCTTTTCAAAATCACAAGCCCAGTGCTGGCTGGTAGCCCTCACCTTGTACAACGTGGAGAAAGGCTGACCAGAATGGTCTGTTCTTTTAAAACACTGCCCAAGTGAAAGCCATATTCCAAAGGAGAGAAACTATTTTGTCTTATGACATGTTAATTACCAATTTTTCTTATTGATCTCTTATCTGACACTCCAGTCTTAGAAGATGAAATTAAAGGATAAAAGTTATTCCAAGAGCCAGCGGATAACAAACAGCAGATGTCTCCCACACACCACGTGTCCCGTGCATGCAGCAATTGAAAATTGTGAGCAGAGATGTGGAAGAGGGATACATAAGCACTAAAAAGGGACCATTCAAGAGAGAGATGCATCCTGCAGGTGGGCACAGTAATGGGTTGGATGGGGCACACGGCTGCTGAAGGGATGGCCCTCAAAAAATGCATCATGGCACCAGTGGTTCCAAGCACCTGGACACAGGTACATGGAGGAGGGAAGCTGTCATTTCACTATCCCCACGTGCTTAAGGTGATAGAGGACTCAGAAAAAGCTACTTACCCCAGACAGGTGTTGTCAGAGGTAACAGTAGCATAGGTCTGAGAGTTTTACTTAGCTAGCAGAGGCATTCTCTGCTAATTGTGTGAGAACTGTTGAAGAAGGCTCATGAATCATTTGCTGAACGGCACTTGCTGTGGATTCACAAAAATAAAAAATAAAAGTACAATTTTCATCATGGTGAATACAATACCCGTGGAGGAATCAAAGAATAAAATCCCAACTCCTATGAGCATTCTCTGAAAGCATCTAATTATATCCTAGGAATGTCCATGACCCTGCAATTATATGCTTAATTTCCAGCTGTACTTGATTAGCATAGCAAGTGATTTATAGTACAACCAGCTATGAGGAACTTGCTTTGAACTGTTTGTTGGCACATGTAAATTCACTTGGCACTTTTGGCTGGTTCTTCATAGCAAGGTAGGCACGTGGAGTTAGTGCTGTGGAATTCAGTGCCAAGGCCAAGGAAGGCCAGAATAATTTCAGGCATAACACCCTTTTGGAAAGTCAGCTCATCTGTGCCTTCTTTCTCCTGTCTTCCTGCACCAGGAGGGCTGAAGTAGGATTGATTCCACACTTTCTTAGTGAAAAGAAAATAGGGAGAAAGAAGGATAAGAGAACCTCTACTTGGTTTTGACCAGATCTAAGCATAATCCCCAGTTAAAGGTTTGAATCTGTGTGAATCCAAATGCTAGACTGGGGTTTAAGGCAAAATAGGACCACTTGAAATGTAGTATTTTGATCTACTCAAGCATAAGCCTGTTGAAATCAGCTGAGGCTGAGGAAAACACATGGAAGCTTTTATGTAGTTGTAGTCTTACGTTGTAAACCTTTTGGAGCAATTGCTTTGCCATCTGTGAAAAATTACCCAGACTTCCACACCAAAATATTCTCCCATTGATAACATTGGCAGATACAATTTTAACAACTTCTAGGTAATTTTTTGGAAGACCAACTAAAGTAAACCTGAAATCAGCAGCTGAAGTTGCATTGCCTCTATTTTTAATCTCAGGCTTGGAGCTGTCTAGACAGGTTATCCTGTTTGGGTTGGACTGATTATGTGCTTTGTGCCTTGTTCTCGTGTTGGATCAGATGAGTGGGTTTGCTTAGTGCCTTTGTCTCGAGCCTGTGGCTTTGCCTCTAACCTTAGGTTACACTCCTAGAACCAATTATTTATTCTTGGTGGGTTTATTTCTGTTGTTGTTGTTGTTGTGGGGTTTTTTTGCTGTTGTTTCTGTGGAGGTGGTTTTTTTGAATGCCAGGAGTTGGCAACACCATGCGTGTGAATTTCGAATTGGGGTCCTGGCTCTTGCAGCATAAATCCCAGAAATACTGTTCTCATGGAAGAATTCCCACGAAACAAAACCACAAGAAGATAGGAGGTAGCCAGGCTGCTAGAATTACTCTCTGAGGGAGGTCTCTAGCTCTCTCTGGTACAGGAGCAACTTGATTGAATAAGTTGCAAACTAACCTTGCTTTTGCACCTTTCCCTGAGAGCTGTCAGCCTGTGAAATATGAAGGAAAAAGAAATGCTGTGGAGTTGGGAACTGAAAATATAAGATATTACAGTTTTCACAGGGGGTAAAAGAATTATAAGCTGTGGTGTGGTCTAGTAAACAAAAAGGCAACTCTTAATGTAAGCTTTAACTTTTCCTTCTCATTAATTATCATGAATCTGTTTTGAAATTCCTGTAGAGAGCAAGTGCTTCTCCTGACAGCTGGATTAAAATTAATAAAAAGGAAAGTGTTTTCAGCTGGCAATGACTTAACATGCTCATGATATATGAAAACAAGGTTAAATTGCTCCTTTCTCTCTACTGCTAATAAAAGAAATATTGTAAATTAAATGCTGTAGCTTAGGAAATGAAGAGTTTCAGCCAAAACTGTGGACACAGTGGTGAGAGCTGCTTATCACTTGGTCCTTGCTGGAATGGGCATATTTGGAAAAGCTTAGGCAGTGCCAAAAATTATTCTTCAGTTGTAGGCCTTCAGAATATATTGCATTGAGGAATATATGATCCTGTTTCTGCAAGATAAAAGAGTCTTGATTTAATCACCTCTTTTTTTGGAGATTTAAATGACTTTGAGGCTTTATTGGAAATCCTCTTGCCCCTGATACTCTTTACAATCTCATCCTCCTTCTGCTCTACTTCACCTGTTGTCATGAAAGGATGACAGAGGCTTTATTCCTCAGGATGTAAGGAATGGAGTATCTGGAGTATCAGAAAACACACAGCAGGATCCAGCCTCTGCTGCAGAGAGACTGGCCTCTGACAATCAGACACCCGTGGACTTTGGCTGACTGTGAATTGGAGCCTGAAATAATTGCTCCTGTTTGATGTTAAATCTTGTAGAATATAAGACGTAACTTTATTGCAAATATAACATGAGTATCTTATGACTATTAAGGGAAATAGGTGCAAGTCACATAATAGATTTTACTTCAACAAGCTCTTTATTCTTCTCTTGTAGAATGCAGAACCTTTCCAAGTTGCTGTCCGAGAAGACAATTGTATCATTGTCTCCCTGGAAGCATCAGACGTGGTGAGCTCATCCTCTGTATATGTTGTGAAGATAGCTGGAGAATCCAAGAACTACTTTTTCCAGTTCGACGAATTCAATAGCACTTTACCTGCCCCTGTGGTTTTTAATGCCAAATACCATGGCCTATATTACATAGTGACTCTGTTGGTAGTGAACTCAAATATGGTTTCCAAGTCAGCGAGATCAATCACTGTGTTAACCAGTAAGTAACACCTCGTTCTTCTTTTCTTCCGTTTCTTGTCTTTGTGTGTGGCTTTTTTTTTTTTGTGTGTGTGAAGCTTTTTTCTTCCTTCTTGTGAGGAAGGTTGGGTGGTTGTTGGGTTTTTTTTCAATGGGTCCTGCTTGTGTGTAGGGTGCATCCCTGTCGGGAACAGTAGGGAAGAAGTCTTGACAAGATGAGAGCGAAAATTCACAAGGTGTGGGCAAAAAGAAAGAGAAGGCTGTAGGTTTCCCCTGGCTGACCCTTCCTGAACACTGAGGTGTAACAAACTAAGATAGTGTGATGAATGAACCCCCCTTTTCAGATGTTCATCCTAAACTCTTTGAACTAGGAGTTCCAAAAATCTGGTAAAGGGCATGCCAAGTGTTGACTGATGTTTCAGTGTAAGCACTCCTCCTACGTCCTGATTTTTATTCTGTTTTAAATGCCGTAACATTGTTCTTGGATTGTTGAAGCAATGCTAAACTTGGAAAGCAGACACCGGTCACCAAAACCCTGTGTTTCTGCCAGAACAGCTCAAGGTGTTTGTGATGGAGAACACATTTGTAGTCGGCCGTCTCTTACTATTTCCAGGTGCATTGATCCTGGGATAGACATGTGATTTTGTTTGCTCTGTCACCATACAAAGTACCACAGATTTCCAGCTGTGCTGCTGGCTCTGAGGTTGATCCAGGCTTGGTTCCATGTGCCAACCTGAAAACAATTTGTAGAATATAAAACGATTTCTTCATCTGGAAGATGACAAAAAGCTATTTGGATGGAGCAAGACTGATTTCCAGATTTTTGTTTTTCTTTTCCTAAACAGCACCTTGGAATTTATGGGTAGTTTTAGTTGTCTTACATCTGAGGAATGGTTATGATTTTTTAAACCTGTATTATCGTGTCAATGAGGAAACACCATCCACTGTAAATAGCATTCAAAGCATGTTAAAGTAGGCTCGTGTTATTCAGTAAGGTGCCTAATATTTAGGAGGAACAAGGTTTTGCATCATCTATACATTCTTCAGCCTTCCCTTGTATGCTCAAGTTGTGCCTGGATGAGGAAAACCATGAAGGGTCCCATGGGAAAAGTATCATGTTTTTGGGTAGGGCAAGTACTGAACAATTTCAGGGTTCACAGGCAGCCTGAATTTCCTTTCCTTTGACTGCTTTAACCTTGTAAGCAGAGTAGTAAATTTAATGGAATTTTCTATTTTGTGTTTGTTTTCTTCAGAGAAAATAATTGGAGCATCTGCTGTCATATACATTAGGAAAAAAAAAAAAAGCCTCGCTATGCATTTTTAGCAGGTTTCGGATGCTGCATTTGCAGTTGTGCTGCAGGGCTCATTGCCCTTTAGCTTCCAGAGCCCACGAGGGTCTCTGGTAGCAGGGAAGGTGTGATCCAAGCTGGCAGATGGTGCACACGCTCCTGTGCAGGGAATCTCTGAAGGGAGGAGGAAGCCAGAGTCACTCAGCCCCAGCCTTCCCATTTCTGGCTCGGGGGGTTTCCACAAGGTGCTTCTGGAACAGTGTGAGGCTGACAGCTCCAAAGGCACATCCTGTGTCGCTTTCCCTCCTCCAAGGCATGGTGGTTTCACCACCTGTCTTATGGGGCTGTGCTGGCAGCATCTTGGGGTTTCTTGCTGTGGGCTCTGCTGCTCCCCCAGACCTTGGAAGGACCAGTGATTCTGGCATGCTGCCAGTGGGAAACGTGTAACAAAGAGAGAAGGGTGGATTTCTCTGGTTTTGCCTCAGCAGAGAGACAACCACGTTCATGGGAAAGAAAGGACAATCCTGCAGGCAGCACTGAAGGATGCTGTACTGAACTCTGAAAGCAGGCTGTAAATTGTGAGCTTTGGAAGGGGATGGAACCAATCTCCCTCGTGGTATTTTCTCTCAGGCAGACTGATGAGTGCTGGCTCTCCTGCAGCAGCTTCTGCTCCTAAGTTCATTGTTTGGAGCACAAGGCTGCAGAACAGAAAGTAAATTTGGAATGAAAAGACAGCGTGGCAGGGTGGGCTTTTTAAGGTATTTCAGTACCCTTCAGGTTTTGAGAAGAAATGGTAAAACTTCTGTAGTGACCCCTGGTTTCTCCTACAAAAATGCACGAGGTGTTATTTGGTTTGTTGTTGGGTTTTTCCCCCCTCTTACTGGTATTGTCCACTGCCCGTTTTACATAATTTTATGGCTATCAAGTAACTTGATTTTTTTGGCAGACAATAATTAGGATAGATTTGTATTTTTCTTTTTGCCGTATGCTGTCTAACTATTTAAGATTCTTGGTTTATTTTAACATGCAAAGACATATAACTATCTAAATTATTCCATCTATGTGTTACACATGAAAGAATGGCGCATTGCAATTAGCTTCCAGTACCAAATTAATTCCTGCTCTAACTCCACTGGTGTCAGGAGAGCTTTACCAGTGGCAGATTGACCCCATCCATCAGGCTGCCATAAAATAAATCAAGATTTTCTGGGATCTCCTGTAAAGAGGGCTGTGCAGGGGGGGTGCAGCCTTTCAGCGTGGCCATGTGCTGGAGATCTGAGTTTCACACTGAGCTGTGTGTACCCAAAACAGAGAGCAAGGTCCCTCAAAGACATTGCCTACTTAGAAATTCAGTGAGAGTCGTGAAAGACCTCTGCTTTCCGATGGTATATCCTGATGACATTTCCTTTCTCCTGTTCACATCTCCCATCAATATGCTACGTCTAAGGGAATTGGCAAGAAAAAGCAAGAGAAGAGCCCATTTAAGAGAAGATTTTTGTTTTGCCTCTTAAAGGTTTCTGGCCAGAAAAGCATTGAAAAGCGAACAAAATATATATTTAATGCATTATATATAGGCATATATAAGTGTGGCTCTTCCTATAAATATATGGGCATAAATATGTACATATAAAAATATAAAATCATGTCACATAAATATACATGTGACATAGAATCATGGTATCATTTAGGTTGGAAAAGACCTCTAAGATCATCAAGTTCAGCCGTTAACCCAACGCTGTCAAATTCACCACCAGACCATATCCCCAGGTGCCACATCCACGTATTCTTTGAACTCTTCCAGGGTTGGCAACTCTACCACTTCCCTGGGCAGCCTATTCCAATGCCTGAGCACCCTTTTAGAAGAAGTTTTTCCTCATATCCAGTGTAAACCTCCAGATTTGTCAGGCACAATTTGCCCTTAATGAAGCCATCCTGGCTGTCTTGGATCTTGCATGTGAGCGTGTCATCCATGCCCATATTCTTGTAGATATGTTTCCTTTTGAGGTTCCAATTGCTAATTTGGTCCTTTTCCACAAGACTGCACAGTTCTGCTTGTCTCTGATTGGAATAATTTCAGGGTTTTCTCATGTTAATCAAAACACCACCAACTAGAGAATTTCCTCATTTAGGCTCTGTGGTCCAGATTGTTGTAATGAAAAGGATCAGCTCTTTGAAAACTCTTGGATAGGAAACCTGTAACATGGAATTTGAGCACAAAATAGCTTGTGTTCAGCAAATTTGGCTCAGCAATTCACTGAAGGAGAAAAACTGAAACCCTGACTGCTTTTTAAAGATCCCTGCAATGGTTTTGACAGGAATAGTTGTGAGAATCTCACCCTGCTGGCTGGATTCCTGTGGGTGCAATTGTGCTGTGCCTGCCAAAGTGACCTTTCTTCCAGTCTTCAGTCTGGACAATGTTAGAAGTAGTTCTGGTATCTAACAGAGCTATTTCAAGCCTGCTTTCCTGCTCTTGGAGCTTCGGCTTTTCAATGGGGATGAAGTAACTCCAGAATTTATATAACTAATTCAGTGTTTTGAAATATTTGAAAATAAGTTCCACCTTATTACTAATTGATTTTAGAGTATTTGATGAGATAAATAAAGAGCACATCTGTAAAATCAGTGACTGATATTCTCACACATTCATCCTACATTCTTCCCAGGGTGAGTCATACCCATATAGCATCTTCTTCCTTTTTATTTTTGATATTCACTGTCAACTTTATATTGTGAAGGAAAAAATCTTTATACATTTGAAGGAAGGGAAAGCAGTATATTGCAAAGCTATTGTGTTCTGCAGGAAAAAATGTGTTTCTGCTGGGAATTGGAGAAATCTGGATCTGAGGATCTCTGATGGTAATTAAGATGGTAATTTCAAAAACTGATTATTTCTTACATGGCAGCGAAATATATCCTTTTTGGGGGAGTTCTGCCTTTGTGTCTCCTACAAAAATATTCTCCTGGAGAGACCAACAGGCTGCTGCCTGGGACTCTGATCTCCAGCCCTCTGAGAGCACTTGGCATTACACCCAGCTAATGCTCCACTGTCATTGTGCCAGATGCTGCAGGAAGTGATTCAGCAGGTCCAGTCCTTTCCTCTGGCTTGTTAATGGATCAGAGTCCTTTAACTCGGCGCTTCAGAGGGTTTTTTTCCCTAATGAAATGTGAAACTTTAGCCCTTCGTGTTTTTCTTCCTTAAAGGATGATGTGAAACACCTTTAAAAAGGCTGGTTATCTGTGGCAGCTCTAACTTTGAAACGTAACTCAGAACAGCATCTGGGTCCATTAGTGCTCAGCTTTTCCCAGCAAATAAACCATGTCATCCTCTTTTTAGGGTGAAAAAAACCCCTCTCCATCAGAATCAAAGAAACAGAAAGAACTGCAACCATATGATTTCCTGCTGTAATTTCCATTGTAAGGAGCATCTAAACAATTGGCCTAAATCTGTTCAAGAGCAATAGCTATGCCTTTGTTCTTGTGACAGCATTATTTTTTAAGTTGTGTCATCTTTTTATTCATCACCCTATGTGGCCGTTTAGAAATTGCACTATGTGTCATCACTGCTTAGGTACTATTTCACTTATATTCCCCTTTTGTAAGCAATAGCACAATATCTCTATTACCTATCATAAACTTGAACATCATGTTCCCAAAGTATTGAACAACAGCTTCTTTAATCTCAAAGATGGTTTCTTTTTAACAAGAGATAAAACACCCTAAAGTTTACAGCGTAATGAAAGCTTTACCCTGGCTGTGCCTTACTCCCAGTAATCATAAAGATACATAAATAGTGTCATCCTGGGGAGAAAATTACATAATTCACAACTTCTTCCTGTGAATAAAGGGAATTACCCATGGGGGTTAGGTCACTCCATTGATGGGGCATCTTTTTTATAAAAGTCACAGTGTGGAGGTAAATAATGATTAATCTGGGTCCCAGTGTGAGAAGCAGGAGAGTTGATCTCAGTCCCCCATGGAATGCTCTATTCTAAGCTACAGCAGTAATCAATCATTAATTCAATTTGTAGAGTGACCCAATCTACAAATATTACAAACAAATTGATTTGGATTGAAATATGGTATTTATTTTCACAGTACTTTTTTTTTCACCCCAAATTGCAAATATCAATGCGTCTGACACAAATAGAATGCATTAGTGGAGGATTTAGCATTCAGAATTTTCCAGGGCACTTGAGGAAGATGTTAGGCACATTTATTTTGCTGTCTTGATGCTTGTGTAATGCAAGTTATATGCTAAATGCAAAATGCTGGAAAGGCCAGGATAAACAGAGAAGTTTATCCTGTAAACAGATAAAATGGGAAAGCAGTTGCAGAGGCAGAAGATTCTGAGACACTGAGAAAAATGGCAAATTTAGGACTTGATCCCACAATCTTGTCTATGTGTGTGTGTAATATAATCTCCAAGTCTAAAAATAAAGGGATTGTAAGTGAAGAAGTACTTTGAACTATTAGAGGGACATTGAAATGCTCTAAGTCTCTTCTGTAATATGACTTCAGTGTAGTACAGAGCTTTAATAAAGCTCTAAGTATTATGTTTCTGTGATTCCACTTTATATAGGCTATTTCTTGACAGCCACTGAAATCTGTGACAAGCTGGATCCTAAACACTGAAAATAGTAAAATTGAAAAGAGCAGACTGTTTATGCTCTGAATTATAAATATAGATAGTAAAGAGTGGCATTTTACATATTCTTTAATTTTAATAACCCTAGGAGCAGTTAGCAAGTGAAAGACAGAACACGATGGTTATCTGCTGAGTGTTCTTTTAATTTCACAGTGCGCAAATAGCTTTTGATGTGAAGATTTGGTGCCGAAGGAAGTAAGATAATGGAAGAATCTTTAAATTGCATTATATCACTCATGCAGCTCTGCTAACATCAGCCATGAGCAGGGAGAGGATAGTGAGCGGAAGATAGCGACACGAGAGAGAGTCTGCGGTGATTACCGCTTAATTCAATTGTTGGTTAATTAAATCAAAGCATCAGGAGGAAAAATCATTTGGATTAAAAATGAATATAGCTTCCATCCTTTATTTGATTTGTTGTAGGAAGGAATAAATGGGGTAATTGAATCACTGGCATGAGAAAGTTTCAGTAATTCTTTCAGAAATGAGGAGACCTCAGATGTGAATGAGATAGCAGCAGAAAGCCCAGGGCACACCCGCTAACAGGAGAGATGACTGCACATAAGCATTGTGCTATTTAGAGATTGTTATTGACATTTAAACTACTCTCGTGTGCTGTGTGAGCTGTGATATGAACCCTCTGGTCATGTGGGTAGTCATTTCCACTATTTATTTCAGAATAAGCGATGGGAAGGCAGAAAGAAGATGGGAGGCTTTGTTTCCTATAATCTGCTCTACTCATGTTTATTTCTGGGCTATCATGAAATGTCAGCAGAATTTTCACAGATCCCATCACTGAAGGGTCTGTTAGTATCTGTGAGATGGGGAGTTTCTATTTGTAAGTGGTTAATGTACAAATACACTGATATATATCTGATAAAGCTAATGAGATGCCTTTGCCATGAGAAATCATTTAATAATCCCACACCATTGCATTTCCATGCTCTGGCAAAGTTAGAAATGACGACACACTGGTCTTGGTGAGAGATTCTGTTTGCATCTATGGTTTTGTTCCCAGTTATTTTTTCTCCTCTGTTTCTCATCACATCTAGAAACTTAAAGCTGGGGTGAAAATACTCTGCTGGTCATTGGGATTTAGTTTTCCCTTTCACTACAGTCTTGCTTTTCCATCTTTGATTGACTTACTTTGATTGACTCCTGTGGCATAATTCCACTTTTGGTACTGATTCTGATTGCTCCATTTCATCTACTCTTTCGCTTGCCCATTGTGACTCTATGCTCTTTGGGGAAAAATATTTTATTCATTTTTCTCCAGGGCCTACGGCAGCAGAATTTTGAACTCAAACAGGGTCGTCTAAGGCCGTGTTAATAAACAGCCTGAATTTTGCAATCTGATCCTTATAGTGTGCAAGAACTAAATCAACATGCAAATCTTTATAAGGATGTAGGCATAATTGCATTAACTATCTCTATTAAAATATGTTACTATGACGAATTTCAGCTAACAGTATAACCTTGCTTGGACCTTTTAACCACGGGATAATTGGGATGCTGTCAATTTTTTCTTGCTGAGGAGAGCATTGAACAAAAAATGTTTTTTCTTTTCGTTTTTGTTGGATTTTTTTGGGTTTTTTTTTGAATAGAGGAGGCTGAATAAAAATGTGACTTTCTTATTGTCAGCAGCAATCCAGACTCCCAGCTGCACTGAACTGACACTTTCCTCAGCTGATGGAGCTACACTTCTTTGGATTTCAGATCACAGGACACAGGATATTTTTCTTAATTTTTTTGTGGCCTACCTGACTCTGAGTTCAGAGCACTAGAGCAGCAGGTCCTGACTTACCTCCTTCCTATGCACAGGCTTTCCCTGTGCCCTCCAATAAAACACTTTTCTCCTCTGTACCTCGGTTCTTCATCTATAAAAGAATGGTAATGGTACTGTTTATTTTGTAGAAGTTTGATGGGGATACATATGTTAAAGATGGTGGCCCTCTCACGTGGTAGGAATGGGGACCTATGAAATATAGAAATGTATAGATACCAAAATAGAAAATCTTCGTTCATGTAGCTTCCTTTGGCCATTATACTGATAATCTTCTCAGCTTGTCTTAAAAGCTCTTCATTTATGCTGAAGTCACAGCAGTTTCAAGTGTTGTGTTGTTTTTGTCTGGGCACTTTTACATGATTGACAAGTATTAAAGATGAAAATCTTTCTGAGGTGGTGTCTGTGAGTGCTTAAAAAATAATATTTTTTGAATGTCTAATATGGAAATTTTTCTCTTAAAGTGTTAAGAAGATAAATTCTTTGGGGAGAGGGGAGTGCAGAAATACTGGCTTTGACAATGTCCCAGGCAGCTTTGCCCCACACCTCAGTGAAGCCCCGAATATCACCTGTTTTTTTTTTTAATTTAAGATTTAAGAGTGCCTGTGTGACATCCACAAAACCATTTCTTTTCATTGGTATTGTATATGTGTAAAGAACTCAGTCTGCCTATTAATCTGCCCCTTTCTTCCTTTTTTTCCCTTTTTGTTTGTGTATCCTTTAGAACCACTTCCCGTGAGCAATGTTTCTATCTACGATTACAAACCATCTCCAGAAACAGGAGTGTTGTTTGAAATTCAGTACCCAGAGAAGTACAATGTTTTTACCAGGGTAAATATAAGCTATTGGGAAGGAAAAGACTACCGAACAATGCTGTACAAAGGTAGGAGGAAACTATTTCACCAAAATTTAATAGTAACTCTGCTGGAAACCTTTTAAACAGTGGTCTTGGATGGGGTTTTGACATGTATTTATATTTCTGGTAATGTGTTTGTATAACAGCTTTTATATCGTGAAGTAAGGGATGGGTCTTTGAATTGAGCTGGGGGTTCACTTGGGATTTTTAAATTGCTAGAATCCTGGTTCTAGTGATGTTCCCTTTCCTTTGGATTTTAGAGGAAGTCTTGGTGGTCTGGATTTTTGTGATCAGTCTGAAACCAACCTGGGAAGGCGTCCCCAGTCTCTGGTGCTTCTGTCAGTCCAAAGCAATGCTGAAGCTCCCAGGCTCTTCCCTCTGGCCAAGGTTTCCTCTTTGGTCTGTGGCTGATAGGGAAGATCTGGGATGTCCCAGAGGAGGGAAACCCATCCAATAAACCTGATTGTTGGCACAGGATCAAACCTGGTGGTTCTGTGTCACCATGCAGTGACACAGTGCTATGCTGTAGAGTCGATTAGTGCAGCATTCAGTGTTGTCCCTAAGCTAATAAACCCTGCCGCATAATAGAAATTTCAGTGTTCTTAAAATAATCTAATCAGTGGCAATCAATCTGACGGTCTAGACAGAATCAGCCTAAACAACAAACCTAACCATCTAAATGACCTAAAAAGAGCAAATTCTGCTTTTGTTTTTATTTGTTCATAACTGAACCCCTTCATATATTTGTGGACAGCTTTTGCCCTGCAGTATAGCTTAAGCACAGTCTCTGTCTCAGAGATATAAATGGGACTAAAAATGTCCCATGGGAAGCACCCTAAGAGGTGAGGAAGGCACCCACATACCTTGTGGGCTCTGAAACCCCAATGGTTTAACAGTCCATAGGGGCAGTAAAATGTCTTTGGGCAATCCAGCAGGTGCTGAATTGAGTCAAGGATCACAAAATAGAAGAGTGGTCGCTGTAAGCTCTCTTTAAAGTCAGCAGAAGGTGATACACACCTCCAGAAGGAGGTCAGGAATTTTGGGAGTCTCTTTGCTTCAATACGAACTGGGGCTAGAAATCCCATTTTCGATGCTGTAAAGTGCCAAAAGTTAGGAAGGGTAAAGTCTGGATCACAGCAGAAAATATAGGTGACCTCTTTGCAGAGAACAAAAGGGATACCAGCAGTAATTTCTATCTTGAACAGCTAATAGATGGTTCTGGGGGCTGTAACGCTAAAGCTGCTGATAAATAGAAGAGTCAACCTAATTTAGGAGATTCTCTAATCAGCTCACAGACTCCCTCCCACAGCCAGATAGCCCTGAGCAAGCTCTCTTCAGCCCTCACGTGTGGTGGACGTGAGCTGAGCCCTCAGCACCGCGGCTCGCGCTCGGTTTCAGGCGGATGTTCCTTTGAACATCTCCCACGGATGCTGTGCCTCAGTCAGCAAAAGACCAAAGAGGCTTTTGCGTGCAGCAGTTAAAGGTCTGCAGGAACTGTCAGATGCTCTTTGAGATACTCAGTGTCACGGGGAGCAGGTTGCCAGATTCAGTTCCCTTGCCTGTGAAAAGCAGCTCATGTTTCTTGTGCTGGGCCTTTTTTTTTTTTTCTTGTCTTTCTTTTTTCTGGTAGCAAAGTGGCTTTGACAGCCAGGAAAAGTGTTGGCAAACTGAATTATTACAATTTCATGTCTCAGAGCAGGCTGAAAAATGTTTAAACATCTAAAACATTGCCCATTCACCATGTGCAGTCACAATATCAGAAAGCGAACATTTGATACATTGTCCTCTTTTTTTTTCTTTCCCTTTCTTCATTTCATTTTAAACCTTCTGCAGATTTCTTTAAAGGTAAAACAGTTTTCAATCACTGGCTGCCAGGCATATGCTACAGTAACATCACATTTCAGTTGGTATCAGAAGCAACCTTCAACAAGAGCACGCTCGTGGAATACAGCGGGGTCCAGCACGAGCCCAAACAGCACAGAACAGGTGAAGAAAATCCTTACACACCGTTCCTTCCAAGTCTGTATTGCTGCTTTTCTTGCTGCTCTGGGGAGGGGACTGATCCCATGGAGAGCAGGGTCTGTGTGGGAGTAGTCCTGGGAGCGTGAGAGGAGGATGTGGTGGCTATTCCATGGGCTTGTGTGTACGAACAGCGCAGAGGGAAGTTTGTGTGAGTGTTTCTGTTACAAAGCCCTCTTCTTAGAAAATAACTTCTGCTTCACAGGAGATATCCTAGGCCTCGTGCTAGGAATTAATTTTTAAGCCACAGGAGTAGCTGCACTGAGCAGACTATTGATCCATCTCTGTTGGTCTGTCTCCTTGTGCAGTGAATCATAGCTAAACTGCTTGAGAAGGCCTTCCTCATCGCGCACATTTCCATCACGGAGAAGAATGTCATAGTTGCCCGACTTGGCGGCCAGTTTGTGCCCTGAAGCATGAACTTTTAATTTCCAAGACAGCAATGTTGCAAAAGCTGAAAATTGCATTTGTTCAGGGCCCAGAACTAATTTAATTTGGTCCTGGGACGGTGCCCAAAACTTTTTTTGCTAATCTGTTGGACCGCAGACATTTGTCAAGGTCCAAAGTGAAATGAACCAGTGATAAAATCAAAAGGCCAAATCTTCAGATGGATACACTGATGTTGGTCCACTGCCTTGGACAGAACAAAGCCAGCTGATGCCAGCTGAGTTCTGTACTGAAGATCCCAAATATAGTTATTGAGATATTAAACCATAACCAACAGGATTGCTTTTTTTTTTTCCCACTGCCCTCTCATCCCTCATTTTTCACTTGAACTGCAATGAGAATGTAGAGTCTGGTTTTCTATTAGTGGCTGTGGCTGGGATGAGAGTTGAACAAATTAGTGTGCTGTAAACTGCCAGCTTAAAAGGTGCCAGGCAAAATTATTTGCAGAGGCTACTCACACTTAGAGTGTGTAAGAAGCATTTACAGTGAGACGGACAAAATGCTGCGTGTTCACCTCCTGGCATCAGCTGAAGTAACTTCTTTGCGTGCCAGGATCTTGTCTTGTGGAGACCCAAATCTTAAGACCAAGCTTCCACAAATATTAAAATTTAAACTGACGTTTAATGCTTCTGAAAAGGCGGCTGCTAAAAGCATATGAAAAGCCCTACAGCAACGTGAAGGTTATTTTTTTAAAATATCGGCTATGCCATACATTAGTTTTGCATATATATTTCAATTCATTTCTGCAGAGGTGGAGTTTTTTCCATGATCAAGATCTTCCTGGAAGACACAATAAAATAAATGTAGATTCACTGTTAAAAATTCACACTAGAATAGCCTTGCTGTTACAATAGCACTGAGGTTTGATTTACTGTGACTTCGCATCTACTCTACTTCCTGGAATTTTTGAATTGTGATTATTCTGTGAATTTATACTCATGTTGATCCCACTAGAGTCATTTCTGGTATAGGAATATGTGAGAGAAGGGAGAATGTTAGTAAGAACAAGTTATTTCAAACAATCCCTAGAAGAATGGTATTTGTCTGGGGAATTAATACATTTAAAGGTGCACAGAACATACCTATTAAAAGACTATCCCTTGCCTCTCTTTCAGTTCCTTACCCACCTCGAAACATTTCTGTCCAGATCGTACCCATCAACAGAAACAACTGGGAAGAGCACAGCGGGAATTTCGCCGAGGAATCCTTCATGGGGCCGCAAGAAATCATGAGGAAAGAGAAAGCCAGCCATCCTTCTGACAGCCCAGCCGAAATCCCGGCGGCAAACACGTCTGCAGCCTGGCTGGACGAGCGCTCCAACGGCACCGAGTACGAGGGCACCTCGCAGCCATCCTGGTGGTCCAACGAGGCCGAGTCGTCCGAGGGCGAGGAGGAGTTCGTCAACGCGGTTTCCAGCGATGGCGGAGCCAACGATGCCAACACGTCTGGCAGACCCACGGCAGAGCCCCCTCCCTTCCTCCCTGTGCAGATGGTGCTGACCTGGCTGCCCCCAAAGCCCCCTACGGCCTTCGATGGTTTCCACATCAATATTGAGAGGGAAGGTAAAGCGGAGCCTCGCGCCCTTCTCATCCTTCTTTTTCTATAATTCCACTGGTGGGCTGTCTCCTCTACAAATCATTAATTATCTTGTACTGTGCTTCAGAGGGCTTTGTTAGATCCCATGTGTTTCTTGAGGAGTTTTGGCATCGAATAGCATCTACTTCTGGCTGGGCAACACAAAAGTAAGGGAGGAGGAGTAAATTGCAGTTTGTAGTTCCCTTTTGTTCAACAAGATTTATACTGTTGTACATGTTGCCACACTGTGTAAATGCAGTCCTTTTGGATAGCTTTTAATCCCACAGCTGAAACAAGATTAGCATTTCTGATGTAAATAATTTTCTTGGTGCCTGGGACCTTTCGAATTTTAATGAATCCACCCTCATTTTTCCCCCCTGATTTAGAGAACTCAACAGAATTTTTGACAGTGAGCGAGGACACTCACAAATTCGTTGCTGAACTGAAAGAACCAGGAAAATACAAGCTGTCTGTAACTACATTTAGCTCCTCTGGCTCTTGTGAAGTTCGGGGAAGTCAATCAGCAAAAACACTTAGCTTTTATATCAGTAAGTATCTCATCAAAATCATCTTTTTCTCCCTGAGCAACATAGCAGTAATGTAGAGTTTGGCCACTGTGGCGTTTCTGGCATCTGCTGGTGGATCAAAAGGGTCTGGTCTTCTGGAATTCCCTGTGCCAGAGAAGGAAATACAGTGCAAATATGTTATATATTGCAACCTGCCTGGATGGGCTTTCGTTGGGCTGTCTTGGCAGTCTTAAGAGCTGAAAGCAGGTGATGTGATGGAATCATTGACAGCGCTCAGAAGTGAAATGAGCCTCCCTTTTGCATCTCTCAAGGTGAGGATTTAATTCCGAGAATTAATTTGGTGGTTACAGAGAGCCTTGGAAATATTTAACTTCCTGGAGTATGTACTCGGTTAGGGATGAAGGGCAGCTCAGGCTGAGAGTGTGGGAATTGCACAATTAAACACTGAACTCTGAAATTGCATGGTCTCTGAGAGAACATGGAGCAAATTACAGTAGATGAAGTGGTTCAGCCTGCTAAATTCAAAGGAGGAAAAGTAATTTATTATTTCCCTGTAGAATCCCAGAGTTTCTTAACTGGAGATTTAGTAAAAGACAAAGTAATAAAACACTACTGTGTAAACTAATACCATGACTGACGATTAGATCAGCAAGTGAGACAGGTGTTGGTGAATTCAGATCATTATCCTTCTAATGGCTGTGGTCACCTTTGTGCCTTTTTTCTGCAAAAGGAAATAGATATACCCTACAGAATGCCCACAGAATGAGAAAGGGGAATACTTGCAGTGCTGCACAGTTTTGCATGTGGGAAAATAATGCCTTCCCAAACCACGAATGCTGCAACAAGACATAGCAGCTGAAAAATTGGTGTTAAAAGGAAATGTGGTCAAGTACTTCAGTATATTATGATTAAAAATTGTGCCTTTAGTAGCTCATAACATTTACAAACGCTAAGTATTTAGACTTGAATTCATCATAATGCTGGACTGCATGTAGCAATTCCACTATTGGTCCCATTTTTTAACAACTTTATAGTTGAAAGAAACAATAATTGGAAAACATCCAGAAAACAGCGCATGAGAGAGAGGGTCTCTGCTGTTGTAATTTCACTGTCTTCTGTTTTTCTTTAGGAATAGTTAGACAGCTTCATTATAGGAAAAGCATTAAAGTAGATAAAGATATATGTAGCACTGCTACTAGTACCAAACGTTATTCCATTTTGCAAGGTGTGACATATTTTCGTTAAGCAGTATTTAATGCTGTGTCCTCCATGAAGAGTGCTAACTGTGAACCTGAGAGAAATGAGGACATTTTAATCCCAAATACAGGGGTATGGATGGCCAGATTAAGGATGAACCTTAATCTCATTGAGGATAAAATACTAAGGTGTTACAGGAAGGCAATGATATTTTAATTTTACATGTAACACGTAAGAACCTTTGATTTTCTGGGTTTTGTCTGTTAGTTTTGCAGGCTGTTACAACAAAATGAGGGTTCTTGGCAGTTGTCATTTTTTCTGTCACACACAAGGTCATTACTGCTTTAGATAGATTTAATATGTATTTCTGGTAGAATGCCAAATTGGAGATATGCACAAATACTCTGAGGTTGAAATTGCTTTTCCATTCCTCTTTCTGAGTCTGATCAAGTAGGCTTTTTTTGTGGGGGATACAACTCTGGGTCATGACACGAGGTATCTCTGCTCCCTTAATGCCAATGCTGAAACAGTTTCTGAATAGTGAGACCTACATGTACATCCTCTGCCTCCAGAGAACAATCTAATGATCAAATTCCTCTTTTTTACCTGCGTGGGTGCGGGTCTGCTGCTGTGAATAAATTCTGCCCACAGTGTCAGTCTTATGTGTTCCTTGTAATGCTTGGCTAGTGAATCATCCTGGCAAATTACTGGCTTGTGTTACGTATTTTTGTTACATCCAGATAGCAGTCAAATCTTATAGGCTGATCTTACACCACATTCTTGCTCTGGAATTTGTTTTATTTTATCAATAAATGTAAATTACCATTAGAGTTGCACAGAAGGAGAGAGCTGCCACAAGTGTCGCTTAAAAGTGACAAGAAAAATGGGCTATTTTCATGAAACATGAAATTTTGACCAGGTCTAGCTGAAGTTATTTTCCAAACTGTTCTTTTATCTATATTTAAAGCTGCATTCTCTACCAAGCGCTCCAAGATTCTGATGAAGAATGAGATTCTTCACTGTGGTGACCTCTGTGAACTTGATTTTCATGCTTCAAGGTTGTGCTGCGCTTGGAGGGCGTGTTAGTACGTGGAGAGGCGAAAAATTCTGTGTGCTTATCCTTTAATATTGGTCAATGATCTGTACATTATTGGCTGCCACTGCTTTTAAGCATTCCCTTGGAGCAAATCTGATCCTGCTGGGTGGGTTCTGGTAAGCAGAGAGGAATACCGCAATCTGAATTTTCCGACGGTCACGTTTCTCTCGTCGTGAGCTCTGCTGCAGGTGGAACAGCCCCGGCCTCAGGCTGTTTCCCGGGGCTGTTTCCCACCTCTGCTGCCTGGGGGCTGTGCGGGTGGACAGCTGCCAGTCCAGCCTCCCTGTCCAGCCCTAAATAATTCCATAATTAATTTAACACGTTTAACGCACGCGCCTCGTACGGATGGAGTGGCTTGCTCACCTGTGCTTTTGGGACGTTTCCCAGGCCCCACAGGTGAGTGGATCGAGGAGCTGACTGAGAAGCCCCAGCATGTGACCGTGACGGTGCTGAGCTCCACGACAGCCCTGACCTCCTGGACGGCGTCACACGAAAGCGGCGGCAACGGCACCATCGTGTCCGTGCTCTCCCTCACCTGCCAGAAGCAAAAGGAAAGTCAAAGGCTTGAGAAACACTACTGCACCGAGGTAAGGGGCAGAAGCTGGAGCATTTCTCAGTCCAGGAGAAAAAAAACCATCCTGCTGTTTAGAGCTGTTGTGCCCCAGGGCTCTGTCAGGCTGCAGAGGACAGTGGTAGCAGTCCAAAGGGACCTGGCTGGTGCAGAGCACAGCAGCCAGGAATCAAAACATGCAGCACGCCACAGGATTGTTAAAATGGTATTTCTGCTGGGCTTGCTGCGACTTCACTCAGGCACGTGCTGCAATACATTTGTATTAACCAAAGTGCTCACATGCATCGTTATCGTCAAAGTAGCATGAATTATTTCTTAGCTATCCCACATTTGAATACAGAACCTGACTGTAAATTTTCTGGAAGTTTCGAGATGATCAGAAGCCAGCTTTTCTTTTCAGCCGTAGAAAAAGGTGTCAGCACTGGGAAATGAATAGCAATTCAGACCGCCTGTGATTTGTATGGACAAGTTCTTTAGTTTATGGGATGTGTTTATAACCCTCAAGAGTCCTGAACCCCAAAATGTGGCAGTTTTCTGTTACTTGAAGCCCTTAGTGAGCACAGCCCCACATCAGGCTCTGTGCCTATGATAGGTCAGGCACGTGGCTTCAATCAGAAAGATGTTTTGGCCCACATCTCAGTAACCTCACCAAGATGCTGATGCGGCCTTTTTCTGAGCAGGGCCGTGACTTCTGTCTGGCTCCCTAAATGTGTGTGATGGAGGAGTCTGCAAAGGACTGCAGCGCTGCCCTGCTGCACCCTCAGCCCACCCATGGGAGTGGAGGGGACTGCTGGCACTCCCTGTAAATCTTCATCTCCTTCAGCTTCGTGATCAGCCCTGCAAGTTAATTAATTCAGAAAATATGCCACCCTTAAAATATCTTTTAAAATTAATCTCTGTAAAAATGTTGAGTTTTATTTCAAGAATGGCTGTGAACTTAAATGTTTGGAAGTGTCTTTTCATGACAATTTGAGAATTGTTTTTCAGGATCAGCTTGTTATCTTATCATTATTTCTATTTCTCAAAAGTGCAGTCATTTAAATGGGAAGCAAAGTACAGCAGGTGAATATAAACACAGATCACAAATATATGCGTTTATGATTCGAGTAAATACTACAGGATTCATCTACAAACTCAAAAAGAAGAACCTGAAGTTAATCTGTGAATAAACAAGTTATCTGTATAAGTAAATGTGTATTTACTGCAAGTAGGTAGAAAGGTGTAAATACAGTTATTTGTTTCTTTCTATCATTACATATATTTGTGTCAAATTTTATCAACTTACTATGCCTGGAATTGTTAATAGCTGTTGGTTTGACTTCTCCTTGGTGAGCTGAAAAGAGCAAAATTCAGTGCAGAGTTCTATCCATTTCTAACGTGGAGCATGGTTTTAAAGAGTTACAGCTTTCCAGAGCAGCTGGTAAAGACAAATTCTGCTCCTCACTAAATCTGTGCTTGGCACTGATACATGCATGTGCGTTGCAGTAACCCGCCAGTGCAGAGGTGGCTGTGATACAGACTTTGGAAAGGTTGTGAAGAAAATATTAGTAGGAAATACCAGCCTGCAGCTCTAGAAAGGATGGGGGAAGGCTTTTCCTCGAAGCTGCTCTGTGCATTTGCTGTCAGTGGAGTCTCCTCATCTCTCAGGAGATAAGCCTCTTCATGTTGTATCAGACCAGGAATCACTTGGTCAGGAATTCTGCCTCCAGCTCTGGCTGAAACCTGGTGTGGCACAGCAGGAATTTTAACGGTGATGTTTTCAAACTGAAAAGAAAAATCACAAGGCCCCGTAGTCACAGTTTGTAGGGCTGGGCAGGGGAGGTGGCAGAGAATACTTCCTCTCTGATTTCACTGTGGAGTCACTCAGTACGTACACTCAGAAGACAGCTCCCCCAAAACGCTGCCTTCAGCTCACAGATGATGGATGGAAAGCCTCAGGCTCTAATTGAAAACACATGGTCTAAATACTCCAGCCTGAGTAACACCACCTGAAAATGAATAATGTAGCCTGAATATTTTAATAAGCTTTGACAGCAGGAGAGAGTGGGTCTGCAGTGAGGTAGCTGACCTTATGTGGCCAGGCAAGTGCAATTCTCTGAGTCAGATCATTTGTGAAGTCAGTCCTGACCACTTCCACAGTTTTGCCACGTGGGGCTTAATAAATTGAGTTCTTGCTGCCGAAGCCAATGTGCTTGGATTCATGCCTTTTGTAACTGGAGGCATTCAAGTACAGTCTCAATATTCTTTTATTAAACAAGTAAATGCTTCATATCTGATGAGTTCCTCTCCTCCTAGGTGAATTCAAGCAGCAGCCTCATTGAAAATCTTGTCCCTGGTGCCCAGTACCAAGTCGTGGTTTACTTGAGGAAAGGACCACTGGTTGGACCTCCTTCTGATCCTGTCACATTTTCCATTGGTAACCCCAGAACCTACTGATCGAAATGCATTTATTTGTTTTTAGGGTTGTTGGTTGGTTGGTTGGTTGGTTGGTTGGTTGGTTGGTTGGTTGGTTGGTTGGGGTTTTTTTTGTTGTTCATTAAGTCCTGTAGACCATGCCTTGATTTTCTTGAGTTTGAGAGTGGATCTTAATGTTCTCTGCTCTGAGATTTGAAAATGAGAAGAACCCTCTGAGACAGACAGTAACATTTCCAAGAATGTGGTTTTATGTCCAACAGGCAGAGCCACTGTCCCTGTAACTTAGGATTCCACCAGGCTCCTGTAAAGGGTAACTTAGGACAGAATTCAGTAACTTTTAGTTTCAGCATAATTTATTTTGTTAAGATTACCACCTAAGCAAAATGTATTGAGAGAGGGCAAAGAGAAAGAGATTTGGTGTACAGAGTTACTTTTGCAGAGAAATACTCAACCTGTGTCACCTACCTAGCTTCTCCTTTTGACAAAATGCCTGCTCAGTGGGAGAGCAGGTGGCTGAAAGTTAGAGATCTTCAGTATTATTAATGCTGCTTCCTCTCTGTGATGTCAGGAAGAGAGTGAAACAGAAAAAAATGTTATCCTGTTAAGAATTTGATCCCTAAATAAAAGCCAGTATGTGGCCTAGTGATTATGGTGAGAGCCTTTTCATTCTAGTCAGTCTCCTTATATATTTTCATAAATCTGGTCTAAATAAAAATTTGTAAAGTATGCTATATTTCAGTAAAGGAAAAATTAGTCAGTAAATATTTATATATACTTTGATATTAAAATTTCTACCATTGGACAGTTTTCACAAACGCTTTTGATTTTCCTTCTCACTGTAATTCAAAAATCTAAAAAATTCTACTTTTATTTGCAAAAGTAAAATCACGTATACCAAAAATAAATAAGTTCCTTCATTTTCTCCACTTTTGTATGGCCTTACAACATAAAAGTTTCTTAGAAAACTCAAAATGGTAATCAGTTTCTAAACAGAACATCTCATAGCTTTCTCATTATAAAGGGACTGTTTTTATGCAGTAAAACAACAGTTGTTTGAGTCTTCATTTCATAACAGGTTATTGAATTTGATACTAAAATAATAGAACTGAAAACCAAACTGTTCTGTGAACTTACCAGTGGTGGCTAATGACAAATGAAACTCAAATAAAATAAAATGCACTTTAAAAAGTACTCAATTCTCCCCGTGCTCATCCTAAGGCTCATTTTCACAGGGTGAGTATTAGCAGCTTAGAGAAAGCAAAGCAAAGACGTGGTAAATGATTTATAAAGGCAAAGGCAATCATGTGCTAACATGGGCTGAGGTAATCTGGGTGCTGGTCTGGGTTCTGACCCGGTGTGCGATGGCTGGGGCTCTGCAACCCTGGAAAATGTCAGCACTAAGTCCTCATTTCAGTAGCCTCGGTGAAGTCATGAAGAATAATTGCTTTCCAGACCGTCCAGGTTGCAAAGTTGACCCTTACATGACATTCTTCAAATCACTTGACTCCTCTTTCTCAGTGTCACCTTCTGTGAGGCAAGAATAGCGATACATGACAGAACCTCTAGGTTCCCCAGGGAAGGAGGGCAAGAGATGAAAACTTTCCTTTCTTACAGTGCTCTGGCTTTTGATGCTTTTGTTTTTGAGCATCTCGAAAAATCTCCTAGACATCCTGATTTTCAGAGTAGAATGGGACCCTCTGTTTATGAGAAAGCAAGCCCTGTACTTTACCTCAAGCTAAGCAGCCAACACCAAGTGGTCTGTAGCCACTTCTGAAAAAGTTTTAAACTGGAGAACAAATGCTTAAAAAATGGTGTTCAACTGCTTGTGACCAGGAAGTTCTTGGGGATTAAAGTCGTGAAAAAAACAGAAATAGGTAGAACTTGATTCAGGAAAGGTATTATTTTTAAATAAAATAACATATACACATTACTAACCATAATTTCTGGTTTATAGTGCCCACTGGAATAAAGGACCTGACTCTTTACCCTTTGGGACCTACTGCTGTGGTTCTGAGCTGGAACAGACCTTTCCTTGGGGTGTTCAGGAAATACGTGGTAGAAATGTTTTACTTCAACCCATCAACGATGACCTCGGAGTGGACAACCTACTATGAAATAGCAGCAACCGTCTCCTTGACTGCCTCTGTGGTAAAGTGACCATTACTGCCTTGCTCTCCCATGCCTGTGTGCTCCTGGCACCCCATGACACTTCTTTTCCCAGCCTTTTCCCCATGAATACGTATTTATGCCTTTAAGCCTGGCGCTTTTTTCCCCAGTAAAGCAGAGGAAATGGCCAGGGTAGCTGGAAGCATTTTCTGTTCTAAAGTAAGGCGCTGCCAGCTGAGCCATGCTAAATTTTAAGCAGAGCAATGAGACAGGAGATGAGCCTCAATTTTTTTGTTGTTGTTCAGCAAGTCCAGAGGCAGCTTCAGTTTGTGGGTCAGTTTGTCAGTCAAGGCTTTAAAAGTTCCATCGTCTCCTCCGGGGGTGTAGTCCAAAGGCTCATCTACATAATTAATATTGATAGTATGGATTTGGGGCTTGCAGGCTGGTCTCGCACTGGGCCATGTGGAAGGCTTAGCTGTGGAGAGGTTTTTGTGAAAACAGCCTTCATGGTTCTGAAGCTGCAAAGTCTTAGGCCAGGGTTTTAGCTAGGTGAACACTGGTCTCTGTAAGAACGCGCTCACACACATACTCACAGGCATCTTTGCAGATATAAAGTGAAATTTTCCTCCTCTTTTCCATTATTTCCTGGAGAAGGTGAGCGGATTTTATTCCGACTTTGCTGTAGTGCAAGACAGAAAGCAATTCCAGCTGAAATTAGTTGTTCAGAAAGTTATGAGTATGCAAAAAAGATAGCAATAACTTCTGCTGCTGGTGAGAGCCACAGTGATTTACTGTAATTGATTTGCATAATACCATTTGTGGAGTCATTCTGGCTACAGCAGCTTTACTGTAATTGGGTATGTGACTATAAATCTAGCACATAAATCTCCAGGGAAATTAAAAACAAAAATAACTTACCAAACTAGTAATTAATATCCTGTAATCATGACTCAGCACGAATAGATTAATAGCTGAGTGATCTAAGTCATCCAAGAAATAAAGCTATCATCCAGAGTTAATGTGGTTCATTAGAAAAGGAGATGATGTTGTCCCTTACTGTTGCAAATCGTGCCCAGGGAAGCCAAGTTTGGAATTCCTTTGTCTGGATTCCAATCTGAAATGCAGCAGTGCTCTGTCGCAGCTAAAGCGAGCATTTCTTCAAGGATAATTTTAAAGACTAATCCTGAATTAGGAAAAGAATGTTCCCCTGTCCTTATGTTGTGGTGTTTAACGTACAGGTAGGTACTGGTGAACTTCTGTTTGGGTTCTCTAGTGGTGCTCCAGAATCCCACTGTGACCCCTGTGGTCTGCTGGCATCTCTGGGTGGTGTGCTCCGAAGCAACAACGAGAAGAATCAAAAATCAATGTCTCCAACAGCATGAAATAATCAAGTATTATTTCCTGGAGGGTTAACATTTGATACGAACCTTTGGAACTGCCTTTGTCTTTTCACTCTGTTTAGTTGCTTCATCCATTTTGTGCTCTGCAACTCACTTGAAAATTGTCAAAGCGATGTTGGTATTTTCAGTGTGACACCAGGGGCAGGTCAGAAGAAGACCAAGCATCTTCAAGGTTTTGGTGTCAATGTGGATACAACTTCTTCAAAAAATCATAAAAAGAATAGATAACACCACCTATATTTGCATTGCTTTGTAGTATCTGGAGAAAAAAGGCCACTGCAATCAACAGAGATCTGTAAAAATAGCAATTTCTGCATTGTTGAAGTTGTTAGTTATTTTCAATTTGCTTTTATTTTGAATTTTAAAAATATCACAAAGGCTTTTTATTTAAACATAAATATCTTAACTGTTCTGTGCTGTCAGTGGAAGAATCAGAATGTTAACTTAAATATTACACGCAATATTAGAATATAAAGCATATTGCTTTTTATACTTCATTTATATCCCATTTATATTTACATATATAATTTATGTCTCATAAGTCATTTACGTTTCATTCATATTCCATTTATAATAAATGATAACAGAAAGTGAAATACACTTGGAAAATTGGAAAAAAATACATCTTTTAATGTGACAATATCTGAGGCAAAAACACCACTTCTAATTTTTCCTCAAACCCCGTTTAATCAAACCAGAAACACCTACATTTTCCAGTTAAATATTTTGCCTTCATCACCCTGGAGTTGTGGTGGAAGATTGCTCTGTGTGAGTGGTTCTTGCAGCCCTGGAAATCCATCAGAGATTCCCGTGGTGGGGAGAACCTGCCACCAGCTGGATGGGGGTGAGCAGCAGAGCCATCACAACTGTGTCTGCTCCCCATGCAGAGGTTTCTTAGTAAACTGAAAGGCCAAATTTTAGAGATTTCCACTGAAGTAAGGGATGGGAGCTCAGAAAAATGAGCATGGGCACTAGATTTATAAATACTGTCGTGTTTCAGAAGTCCTGCCTCGTGCTGGTGAGTTCTCTCCTGAGCTGCTCTTTTGTGTTTTTTGTCCCTTTACAGAGAATAGCCAACCTGCTGCCTGCTTGGTATTACAATTTCCGGGTCACCATGGTGACCTGGGGGGACCCGGAGCTGAGCTGCTGTGACAGCTCCACCATCAGCTTCATAACAGGTAACCAGCCAGCTGAAAACACTGTGGGGGCAGAAGCACTGAGGAAGTCTGACCTGGGTGCTGTGTTCCACCTACAGATGGTTGCAAGTTAGGATATTTATCAGCTAAGTTGTTTTTTGTTTGGTTTTTTTTTTTTTTTTTTTTTTTTTTTTTTTTTTTTTTTTTTTTTTTTGTTTTTTTTTTTTTTTTTTTTTTTTTTTTTTTTGTTTGGTTTCGTTTTGGTGTTTGGTTTTTTATGATTTTGTTTTTAAGTCTCTGAGAGCTGCTTGAAATGAACATATATATAAATTTTTCCTATGCCAAGCAAGCACAGTGCTTGGTTGCTCTGTTCCAGTCCTCCACCAGCTGGATGCATGGCTCCAGTGAGGGCCAGGGGTCCTGCTCAACATTTACCACACCATACTTTTGACTCATGGAGAAGTTAATAGGTAACTAAGTAAACCTGAATTCTTAGGGTTCTTAATATCATGAACCAGTTTTTCGTTTATCTGCAATATTTGACAAGGTTTCTTCCTCCTTTATCCCCCTCCCTGTACTCCACAGGTCAGAGCATGACTTGTGCAGCACTGGGGCAGGTGAGCTGATGCAACCACGTGGATTTCCCTCTTCCACTCGGGACCAGCTGTGGATTTAACACACTCTGGCATCCCTTGGCAGGTTCTTTGGATTTGAATTTCAATATGTCCAACAGATCAGCCATAGAGGGAGCAGCATGAAAGAGGCCCTGTTAGCACCTTGCCGTGTGTTCCCAGCCTCCAGGCTGGTTAGGCCAAAGTCAGAGTTCTGAATCGAATCATTTTGCTTTTAAGTGTCACTGTTGAACTCACCTTGCTGAAGTTTAGGTGACTGAAAGCAGGAAATAACTCAGTTTTACTGTGAGAGGCAATGAAGTATGGCTTGCTCTTGTTTTCCATCTGTGGGAATCAAATTACAAGGAAAATCAGGCTTTAATGTCCCGGCCACTCACTCCAAAGCAGACACTAGCCTAGTCCCAGATTTTCTGTTTGGTGAGAGGCTGAGAATGTAGCTGGAAAAGTCACTAAGGCACATTTGCAATGATGATTTATGCAGTGCCTGCGCCCGAGAGAGCCACGACAGAAAAGCCATCAGCAGGTTAAGTTCTAGCTCCANCTGTTGAATTCACCTTGCTGAAGTTTAGGTGACTGAAAGCAGGAAATAACTCAGTTTTACTGTGAGAGGCAATGAAGTATGGCTTGCTCTTGTTTTCCATCTGTGGGAATCAAATTACAAGGAAAATCAGGCTTTAATGTCCCGGCCACTCACTCCAAAGCAGACACTAGCCTAGTCCCAGATTTTCTGTTTGGTGAGAGTCTGAGAATGTACCTGGAAAAGTCACTAAGGCACATTTGCAACGATGATTTATGCAGTGCCTGTGCGAGCCACGACAGAAAAGCCGTCAGCAGGTTAAGTTCTAGCTCCACTGAAATTAACAGAAACCCTCCCATGCTGAGACACCTGATCCTAGGCTACACTGCTGACAAATTCGGGCACTTTTCCAGCATATCAGAAACTCATAACACCCACTGGAGCCTCCTGAAGGGTCTCCAGGGGTGTTCGTTGTCCTTTGGCATCAATCAGCTTTTCTGTAGCACTGTAGGGAAGCAATTTTCCAGCTGGTTGGTTGCTGTATGAGGGAAGAAATGTCTTTTCCAACTGATTTGGGTACCAGGTTCAACATTTTAGAGTGGAAATGTTCTGGTGGGATACTCACTTCAATATTGTATCTCAAGAAACCTGCAGCAGAAATGAGGGAGTTTAAGGGTCTTCTGAAATATAATTTGTCATCAGTACCAATCTGGATCTTTGTATGATGACAGAGCTACTGCTTTAAAATGAAAAATGGGTCAACTTCTTGACTAGCAGATGCAGACAAAATCAGGAATGGAAGGATCTCTAAATGTCATCCATTTGTCATTGGCAAAACCTCTCTTAGAGAAGGTCATCTGGTCTTTGGAGAAAAAATCAACTGGAATGTTGTGTCAATGGTTAATTTCTCTTATTATCAAAGGTTTACACCCTGTGTTTCTGATCTGAATTCTTCTGGTTTTAACATCCAGTCCAAAGTTCTTGTTATTCTTGTTGCACTTTTATCCTACTGACTGAAGAGACACAAAGCTTTTTTGGTTTTTTCCCGTCTCTATACAGAATTTAGTTTGTTTTTTCTGTTAATAAATTGCTTCCATTGAACTCTTCAGGTGCTCTCACTTTTAGGTGTTTTCCCACGTTAGTTTTTTTCCCCATTCTGCCTCTCTAATTTTTACTGTCCTTACTAAAGTACAGAGAAACTGAAAGTGTAATACCAGCCTGCCGAATACTCCTATGGAGGCACAATCAGCTCCCTATTCAAAGCTCTCCTGTGTGTGCATCTAGATGATTGCATTTCCTGCACCATCACACTGGAGGTCTGTGTTGATTCACGTCTGTTTCACGGCTCCTAGCAGAATTTATCCTTTGGGAAGCGTTGTCCACCTGCCGTTTTCCAGCAGACCCAACTTTGCACCTGGCACTTGGAAGTGCACTTTGTCTGAGCAGGCCCAGCGTAGGGGGCAATGTTTCAAAGCTCAGCCCTGTCCAAATCCTGCACTCCTCTGCCAGTTGCCACGTTGCTTTCGTGGTTCATCAGCGCTGCTTTCACTCTCAGAGTATTGATGGAAGTGTTGAATAGCAATGAGCTATTAAAATCGTGCTGTGGTTTTAAGCCAAGAGTCCTAACAAAGCAAGCTGATTTGGTCAAATTGCAAGCACTTATCAATAGATGGTCACCACTGAATGTGAGCATTACACACACTCCTGCCCTCTGATTGCCTTATTACCTGCAATCTCTTCAACTTTGCCCAGGAACTGCAGTCAGGCTAACTTGTGAGGCTTGCCAGTTTGTCATGTCTGCAGGTTTGAAATGTTTGTCCCCAGTAGGTGCTGCCTTTTCACGGCTTTAAATTACCAGGGGACTCGGAATTCTTCCTCACCTTCAGCCTCTTTCCTCCCAGAGAGGGAGCAGATGGTTTCATGGAGCACTCGGTCCCTTTCTGCATCATTTTGAACAATGCCACCTCCCCTGCACAGGTTGCCAGGAATTAAAACAAAACAAAACCACCCAAAAGCCCTAAATTTTAAGAATACTGGAGTGGAGGTTTTGTAGGCTTGACAGTACACCATCTGTCAGTTCTTCTGTGTGTAACTGGGGAGCCAACCTCTACACCTGGAGCATAAGCTTGAGTTTTAAAAACAGAGCAGAAGCATCATCTGGGAGCTTGAGAATGCAGCTTGCAGAAAGCTCAGAGCAGAGCTCTCAAGCCATTTCTTAACGCAGGATCCCACTGCTCCCGTGGAGTCTGTAGCCAGGCTGGGGCTTTGCTGAGCTGCAGGACTTGGAATGATGAGATGCAGCTCTCTCCCACAGCAACTGGGGAGATGTCCCCTGGAGCATGGGGGAGGTTTGGAGGATCCAAGAGACTTCTCAGAAGCAGCATTTGTTCTCTCAGCTCCTGCAGCAGCAGTTGCACGCTGTTGCTCTACTCAGGGAGAGATTGTGGCGCTGCTGGTGTTGCTGTGGTGACTAATGAGTTTTTAATGCCACCTGCTGTAAACAGCTGGATTTAAAACAATCGTGAGCAAAGGCTCTTCAGACCACCAGCATTTGCTTTTTACAGTGAGGATGCTTTTATCTCTGGGGAGGCAGGAGGGGTGAGAAAGACAGGCTCTTGGTGTTGATGGCTACCACCACATGTGCTGCCTTTTGGTCCCGTGGGTGCTTCCAGCTGTCGCTTGGGACCAGGTCAGCAGCAGGGTGTGACTTCCCACAGCCTCTCTGGGCCACTCAGTGGGTCACACAAGCCCTTGGTCTCTTTTGACTTATCCTGGACTATTATTGATGGTATGAAAGCATACCATCAGTAATAAGGTGTAGGGAGAAATCATTATTCGTGTACGAGATTCCGGTCAGTCATGGCCTTAAATTGCAAGGAACACAATCCGTGCACAGAGATGGACTGGGAGCTCTAAAAATGGAAAGAAATACTGCTTAAAAGATTTTATACAAAATCAGGTTGCTTCTCCTCCACAGCATAAAAGGACGTTTTCAAGATTAATTTGGGAGAATAGTCTTACTAAACGTTTCTAAATGGCTCTAAATTGTCCGTGCATTGCATTTGCTGCCTTCCTCGGCAGTTGCTTCAGTAAATCTGTTTGCTAACCAACATCTCAGTACCGAAGTCGCAGGAGCCTTGGTGAAAGCAGCAGTGACATCTTGTGGCCCCTTCCAAGAGACCCGAGCTCCGAGGCCATCCTGCATTCCCTGTCCCCCCAAAGCTGTGCTGGCATCCAGGGCTCTGCTCCTCCGACCTGCCTTGGCCCCAACGCGCTGGACACAGCAGGGCTTGTGCAGAGGAAGAGCAGGCAGATCACATCGTTTTCCCTACTGTGCTCCTCAAGAACCTGCCAAGCACAGAGATTCATGCCTTTCCCCGTTGTATCCACGTTATCCCGCTCACATCCCTTTGGGAGAGGTTGAGATCTTCACCGATCACTGCCTTTCACTTCTGGGTCTCTGGTCAGTATTAATTTAACTCTTCTCTGGTGTCCTGCACCTTTGAATTAGGCAATCGAGGTGAGCTGGCCAGCCATGCTCCCTCTGCAGTGGATGGAGAGGCACCTCCCGCAGGGAATCCTCACCTCAAATACTGATTTTGGGAGGAGACGAGTTATTCTGGAGGTTGCTATCTTAAAAGTCTTTTCCAGCATGAGTGACTTTATGTTACGTGGGCTGCACAGAGAGCCAAGGAGTTGCTGGCAGCTCCAGAACAAAAAAAACCCTTCTAACAGGCTGAAGGGTTTGTGGTGGAGCCCTTTCTTCTTCTCTTCTACTCTGGGAGCAAAGGTGATCATAACTCCTCATGCAAAATTTGTTCTTTGGAAATCCGCAGGTTTTGGACTTTTCCTCCTAGAAAGTTGCAAGCTCAGTGAAAAGATGGGTTTTTTCCTATGGAAAACCTATCAAAATTACTCAATGTAACAATTTATTATTTCTTTTCAGTTCAGTGACAGTGAACCATCATCTGAGGCTTTTGACTTGAATTTGAATTCCACTTACAAATGTGACTTAAAAAATTATTTTTACCTGCTGTGATTTTTTTAAACTGAAAGATTGCAGAAATAAGTGTATTTTTGTTCTGATTATCTCCCAGGTGAAACGATGGTTTTCACGTCTTCCAGCTCATGCTCAAATGCAGTAGCTTTTACTGATCCTTTCCTGTTAGCTTTGTGATATTCTCTCCATGGCAGGATCCTCTGGCAGAAGTTTATCACTGGATTTGCTAACCAGCTGTGTTAGACCCTGTCTGTAACACACTTGCCTTCTTCCTGCAGCACCAGTGGCCCCCAAAATTACCTCCGTAGAATATTACAACCACCTTTTGTACGTCACCTGGACCTACGGAGGAGATGGTCCTGACCTTTCTCATTCCAGGATGCTGCATTGGATGGTGGTTGCAGAAGGAAAGAAAAAAATCAAGAAGAGCGTAAGTATCAGTGAGGAAGGTGGGTGTTCATTTCTCTGGGCTTTTTTTCTCTTTCTTTTTTTTTTTCTGGTGGGTTTTTCGTTGGTTGGTTTGTTGTTCAAATCTCAGCAAAACTTTGACAGCTCTGATAACTTTGTATTACAAAGTTCCAGCAAGTTTGGTAGAAGCCAGTAAAAGTTATTTCCCAGTGTTAGCATGCACTTCCAAAGACTTGAGCTCTCCAAACAGCCAGTGGACAAAGTGTTTCTGTAGAGATCCAGTGAAGGTGTTGATAATTAAGATAATTTAAAAAGGGCTTAAAAACTTCTCAGCTTCAGACAGTAAAGCATAAAGGGTATGCTTATATTCAGGTATGGTATTTTCCATTTTTATTTATTAATAAACAGAATAAACTACTGGCTGAGTTTTTTGGTTTGTTCAAGCCAAGTACTGTCGCTTCCCATTTTCTGACTTTATCCTCGTCAATTCTGTGTTCTTCATTTTATGTATGAACAAAAGTTCCACTAATCGATGGGATGAAGATTCCACCCAGAATGCATGAACTTACAAAACTTGCTAGATGCTAAAGTGGTTTTTTGGCACATTCTCTTGAACATTTTGAAAAACAAATGCTTAGAAAAAGAAATCTGGGGGTTCCAATCATGGATTAAAGTCATGAAAGTCAGCCCCTGGACACAGAGTGAGAAGTGTTGGAAATAGGGTCTTTTTCAAGGGAAAGTTTTCCCTTCTACTTAAGACTTAGCAGAAGCTGAATTGGAAGTGTATTTTCAGCAGAAATGAGAATTCATCAGCAATTTTCATTTGGGTTTATGTGGAACATCCTAACTTTCATCAGATTCCTCGTGGCTGCAAGAGTGCACCCATCTGGAGCTTGCTGCAGCATGAATCTAATTATATGATTAGGAGAGCTGATGACCTTTCTGAGCAGCAGGAACTTTCAGGATTTGGATCCTTATTTCAAACAAGGAAGAAAACTAGATTTTAAATTTTTTTTTCCTACAAATAAGATATTCTATCAATTGAATTCACAATGATATCCCTCTCTACTCTTCCTTCAAAAAGTCATGTTTTCTGTAAGGTTGTTACCCTTTCAGTAAAAATCTGATTTCTCTACCATCCGACTTCACTTAATATGAAAATTGTAGATTGAATACATATAAATAAATATTTAATTCAAATAAAATTAAAAATAAAATCAAGTACGTAATTTTAGATTAGACCAAAGATTAAAAGTAGAGGGTATCTACAGTACAGTACATCTCTAAACGAAATTTTAAAGCTTTAGGGATGTCTTTACAAATATTTGTCTTTATATTCCTTGTAAGACAAGGGAGCCCAGAGGGTATTCTTTAGGAAAATCCTGCAAAAACCTATTTATAGCTAACTTTTATAGTTCTATTCATATGGATAACATGGGTAGACGCTTGCAGGCGTCAGGGCGTAGCTGCTCTCCCAAGCTCTGTTAGTCACTTTCAGAAACTGCTTCCTTTAAAAGCCATACTATATTGTAATCTCATCATACAATTTATTATGATTGCTATATGATTGTTTTTCTTGTGGCATTATTGAAATAAATAGGTGACACTGTCGGACAATGTTGGCTTTTTCTTCCTGCTCCTTGTGTATTTCCCAAGACTCCACGGAAGTTGGTCAGTTTTTAGAGAAGTGATGAAAATTACGTGCAAAGCCCTGTTAGTCTTTATTCAGAACTGTCAGTTCCTCTTGCATCTGAAAGCTTCAGCCTGAGAAGTGCCTATGAAAACCAGCATGAGATTCCTGAATGGGCCATTTATAGATAGTCCACAAGGGCTCTGAACACAGTGTGTTCTGAGTTCTGCATCCTTCTCCATGACTCTGGAGAAATGGCAATATTGATAATAATCTAAAATATTATTAATAATAATGTAAGATAAAAGGAAGACAGTATTCCCAGTCTTTCGAGACTCAGCTCAGTTTTGGATCTGGTTTCAAACTTGCAGGTGATTGAAGTCAGACCCTGAGATCTCTTGTCAAGTCAACAGGTCTCCAAGAGGTGTTAGACTTGCCCAGATGGATTTAATTTTCAGGTTTGTAGGATATATAAAGGCTTGGCTACACATGGCTTGTGTGCTCTTCTTCGAGGTGTCTGACCTGTTTTAAATTCCTCTAAAATTGCAATAAACTCAAGTCCATGGCTTGTTTAGCATTTTGCACAACTTGAGAAAGCTAGATGCTCTCAGTGGTGTGAGGGAGATTTTCCTTTTTCCTTAAATTTTCACTGGTTACACAGAAAGTGCAGCCTAAAATTGTCTTCATTTTGCATTGTGCTCTTCTGCTGTCATGGCTGGCATCGGTGGGAGCTGGTTGATGTCACAAGTCTGGAGCACGCAGAAGGCATCTGCTGTGAGGCACAGGACTTTCCTTGCAGTGTTTGGAGTGGCCAGGTTGATTTTACGAGGCAGTTGTGTGGTTTGCATCGTATTGAAGCTGGTGTCTCCTGATTGTTCAGGTAACACGCAATGTGATGACTGCAGTGCTGAGCTTGCCTCCGGGGGACATTTACAACCTTTCAGTGACTGCTTGTACTGAAAGAGGCAGCAACACCTCCGTGCCCCAACTTGTGAAATTGGGTAAGAAATGCTTGCTCGTAAATCATTCACTCACCCCACTCGTTTGACTGTAAAGTAACTCTGTCAGCAGATGCAGCACCTTCCTTGTTTCAGAGTTATGTACCCGTGAGCCCATTTCTCTTGCAAAGCTGTAATTTTCACCTCACCTTGCTGTGAAGCTTGTCTCATTCCTGTGTGTGGAGCTACTCTCCCAAAATGGTTTTGCTCAAGAGGAGCAGGAGACGCAAAATTTGACTGTGAGTGGAAGTAGGAGAGTGGAAGTAGTTTAGTGCCTTGCTGAGAGAACAACTCGACTTCATAGTTGCTTGCCTAAGGTCTTGAACACATGTAGGTTTCGAGAATGGCAGCTCAGGCTTCACAGATGAACTTTTCAATAAAAAGCAGAATCTTCCTTTCTACCTTTCTGTTTCTGACAAGCCTATTTCTAGGTCTCTGCCTCTCGGCCTGCTTTCCTGTCTTCCCTCCTCTCTCCCTGGACATCTGCAAAGTCTTTCAACACGAAAAACTTACCCCAAAATACAAATTAATGATAGCCCTCTTAATAAAAATAGATTCATGAATGTGGAACCCAGCTTCATTTTAAGAGAAATATGCATAATACACATATAGAAACAAAAGAAAACTCGAAAGCTTGATCCTGAATGTAAGAGTTTCAAATATGACTTTCTACCTAATATCTTTCTTTACCTGGGAGGAAGACTGGACACTACACCACTTTACCTTAAGAAATTTCAGTTCTCTTTTGAATGTATGTGGAATTGTTGAGCCTTAGGTACCCTAAAACTCTGAAATTTCCAAGTGACCTGTACTGCTTTTACAGGCGTTAACTCCACTGAAAAGGTGGGTGAGGAAGAGTTTGTAATTTCAAACTGGATTATCCTCTCTACATGAATAATAATCCTTTTGTGAGTCACTGTCAGAGAAGTGAATTTAAAGGACTCTATAATTTCTAATTGGATTAGAGGACTTGAAACGACCATTGTCCATTTCTGTTTCTCGGAACTCTTACAACTCTTACTTGTGCTGAGGCAAACAGTACAGGCACAACAACCTGAAGTTCTTGCAGGTCTTCTTACCAAAGGTAATATTTGAAAGACACAGACAAATTCCATGAATTTTGTACACCCTGCAGCATGGTTGTGTCTTCCTGTTCTTTCCTTATGGACAGCTTCTCTTTTTGAACTCGGATGGGTCTTTTGTCTTTCAGTGACAACAAAGAAAAGGTGGAATTAATTCCATTTCCATAAATCCCTTCTAAACTTTTGGGGGTGGGGTTTTTTGTTGGGTTGAGTTTGATTTTTTTTTTTCCTTTATGATGTTTGAACTTTGAATAGACAAAAGTGGGGATATTTTGCCAGAGGTTTTCCTTCTCTCTGTTTCTGAGGGGAGCAATGGGAGTTGTAATTAGCAGTAGTGGAATCTGACTCTTAAGTGATAGACGACTCAGCACTTGGCAGTCACTTAAGCATTCCTGCCAAATGTTCTTCCCTCCATGATGTTTGCTTCATCCTGGCAACTTTCCACCTGCAGAAAAATCAAGCCATTTGCTGGAAGCAAAAGGAGGATTTGCTTGGGATGCTGCCCAAATGCAAAACTCGTATTTCAACTGAGGCCGTTTTTTTACCTGGAGTGTGGGATGGAGTGTGTTTCTGAATCCAAGAGCAGATATATGGGTGTAATTATGGGAGAGGGACACTTTCCTGTGTAGCACTGGGACAATATGTACACTGCAAGCCCTGTGACACACGTGAACGTGCCTCAGTTCCTGCCCAACTCTTTCCATAATGCCAATATGGCTTGGGCAGACTCCAACCCCAGAACACAGATCTGATTGTTTCAGGATCAGATACGTCTCCAAAATGTCTATAACTACTTGAGCAAGTCCCTTGTGCCAAGGTTCCTGTTGACAGCATCTCACAGAATGAGAATAATAAATTATTTGTGAAAGGAAAAAAATATAAACCCAAAATGTTCCTGTGTGTCACCCGTTGCATGCAGTGTGTCAGAATCCTGAAATCGGGTCATCGTTTGAGAATTGCAGCTTTAATTAAACATCCAGAGAATAGGAGATCTGAAAACTGCGCAGAACAGCTCAGAAATGTGCAACCCAAACTCTGCAGTCTCTGAAGGCAGAGCAGGAGAACCCAGGAGGCCTGAGGTGTGGAAAGCCAGGGATTGCCAGTACGCTTGGGCTGTTTGCTCCTCTCTGGTCCTCAAGGCTTCCCCTACTGTTCTGTGCTTCCCATTCTCCAGATTGGTTTGAGAGAGGGGTGGCCTCCACAGGGGTCCACGGGCAGGGAGATGGCTCTGGAGGCAGCAGCCAAGGCCACTGGACATGGGGCCAGGGGGGCTGAGTGCAGACCCATCCATGTCTCACGACATCTCTGGTGCCATCACTCCCAGGAGACCTTCCATCCATCACTCCTGTCACAGCAGGTTGTCCCCTGCTCGACAGACTCTTGTGTTTGTTTGCCCGTTGTCACTTCATCCAGCACAAAAGCAACGAAAATCAAAGCAATTAATTGAGGACCTCTGGAGATCTGGGCCTCTGCATTCCTGCTTCCATGGAAGTGAACACATATCCAGTGGCCCTTAAACGTTAGCCAGAAGGGAAAAAAAAAAAAA
>VZTG01001435.1:87987-238037 GCA_013397845.1 Melanocharis versteri
TTTTTGTTTTGGGTTTTTTTTGGGTTTTTTGGGTTTTTTTACTGGTAATTGGCTAAATATTTCCTCTGCTGCAATTAAACGAAACTAGGCAGCCTTTGCTTGTGGGAAGCTGCTTCTTTATAGTCTCCTGGGCAGGCCTTGTGAAGAAAAGCCTTCTCAGGCCAAATGTGCTGCTAACAGGTGGACAGTCATCTTCTCTGAAAGAGTTTCTGCTAACGTTGTTCTATTAATAGAATCCACTGATCATCCTCAAACCAGGGCTCTGCTGAAAAGGGAAGTGAAGTAATTATCCATCTGTCCAAATAGAGAACGGTTTAAATAGAGAAGAAAAACCAACACACTTCATCATCTTCCCATTTTACAGTGGTAGTTTGTCATCACGAGAGGATTGACATTGGTGGACTTTATCTGAAGGAAATGAAAGATAGGAGGGCATCAGGCATTGCTTTCAATTTTTTTCGTTTTTCTCAGTTGTCTGGAAACTTAAAGATAAGCTTAATGAAAGGAGATTTTTCTTTTACACCAGAACCAGCCCCTCCAAAATCACTGTTTGCTGTCAACAAGACTCAGACCTCGGTGACTCTGCTGTGGGTGGAAGAAGGAGTAGCTGATTTCTTTGAAGTTTACTGCCAGCAGGCTGGATCTGGCCAGGAAACAAAAGTCCAGGTATGTGTCTCTTCTTGGGTGTCCGCTCTTCATCTCAGAATTAAGCTTTTAAAAGCTAAACTACTAAAGCTGTGCTTCAGATAGTTAAGTATTTCATTGTTTTGCAGTATTAAGGTTGACTTATGTCTTCCTGATGAGTTTATATAACTGGTTGCAGAGAAATTATGTGCATCCAACAGTGTCAGTAATTGGCTACACGGGGAAATGGCTCTGAGCCACTGTGCAAGACCTAACAGGCCACAAAACTAAGGGATTGTCAACGAGCAAGAAGGGAAAAATGGTCAGGGAGCTTCATAAGGAACAGGGAAAATAGACATATTTAGGTGCCATGAGATCTCTTCTACAGTATTTAATTATTTCTGGCATACTTTATTCCTGGTTTTGAGGTCTGTTAGCTGAAGTTCAGTAGGAGCTAAAGAGTACTAAAGAGTACCTTTATTCTGTAAATGTGGCTGTTCCTCGTTCATTTCATCTCAGGGTATTTTCTTCAAGACCCAGCTTCTGAGCCTCACAAATTACCCTCCTTTTCTCTCTGTCCTGTCAGGTACCTCTGCTCCAAGGCCAATTTAAATATATAGAATTTAAACTGGTAATGATGTTCAGTGAAAAATAGAGAGCAGTAGTAGTTTTAATTCCTTGGCATTCAATGCTGTGCAATATGTAAGGTTTACTTTGTGCTTTAGCTGATGGTGTAATGAATCACTCTGATTACGTGCCAAAAAACATTATTCTCTCATGTGGACTGTGACACATAATGAGGAATCATTCAGAAAGAAGTGAAAAATTACCTACTTAAACCACTGATTACCACAAAAGACTTGCACACTCTTTAATCCTATGTAAGATCAGTCTGAATTATTTAATATTCTTTTTAACTTGAGACAGACAATGACTAAAGGGAAAAAAAACATGTTTAAATGCACTTTAATCTTTTGGATAGTTTGGATTCTACATTTAGATTCCTGCTTTTTCACGCTGAATAGCAAAGGTCGTGAAGTCATTATCATCACTTACCAGAGATCCAAAATAGTGATGAGATCAGGCAAGGAAAGTAACACAGGATTTGCAACTTCAGTTCAGAGCAGATCTGTTTTAAGAACATCAGGAAAAGACTGCTTCATCTGGCAGATGCTTCGGTGGCTGTCTCATTTCTTGACGTGAACATCTGGCACTGGATAATGCACAGAGATTGTCAGCTCACTCCTCATTAGATTCATCACTCCCTTTTCTGTCTCCATGAAAAAATGGGAAGGGCTGCTTTCTGAGCTGTAAAAAGGGATGCTTTCCAAGTAGACTGGTGAAAATTCTTTGTGATATTCCATGCTAATTACATGAACATTTCTGTCCCTTTCCTGCATCTTTAAATCAGTGAAATGAAAAGCAACAGCTTTCTGATTTTGAACATCTTGGATTTGAGTTGACTAATCTAAATTTCCCAGAGGGGAAAATGGAAACCTCCAACCAATTCCATTGCCAAAGTGCACCTCCTCCTTTCAGGTCAGGCAATAAAATCTCCTCCCTTTCACTGATGTGCATGTGATTTCATCTGCATAATTCTGTACCTCAGAACTCCTCTGCAACAAACAGGAGCCTAGAATTAGGCCATGACTGAAAACAGGCTTTTGCAAAAACCCAGTGCTTGGGACTTGTTACAGCACCTTGCATTCCCCATCTGGAGTGAGTTCATTCATAAAACTTCTCCTTCTTTCCCTTCTAAGCCACTGGCTCAGTGTCCCTGCTTTTACAACTGAAATCCACCCCTGGTTCTGCTGGACAGCCCAGAAAATCGAGGGCCTTAAGGATCTCTTTAAGTCGATGCATGTGTTGTTCTTGCTGTGTTTGTTTTCTCTTTCTCAATCCATTTAAAATCCACAAAATGTTCACAAGGGTCATGGTAATTAACACATCGTATAAATACGTCATGTAGAGTTTCTGCCAGCTAGAAAAACTGAGGTGTAGGGTGCTTGATCACGATTATTACCAAAAGGCTTTGCTCTAGCTTTGTTTTTCACCTTGGCCACTGAAAAGGGCTCACAGGTCTTCACACCCAGAGGAGCTGCCTCAGAGGCAGAGATGACGTGCGTTCGAATCAGAACTGTGGTTTCACTCACGGCAGGGATTGTGACTGCCTTGGCTGTTCTTTGAATAAAAATAACTTTGTTTTCCACCAGATCTCATGGGCTGTGCCCTCCTCTGGGATGTCCTGGAGGTCACAGTGCTTCCCCCACCAAGCATGTGCCTGACCAACCCACTATGGGGCACCTGTCCTTCCCTCCCCAAAAGGCTCTGGGGTCCCTGCAGTGCTCTGGGATGTTTTGCTGCTGTATTCACCCTTATTCCTCTCCCCTTTTCTGCCAGACTATCTGCCTGTTGTCAAGGGCAGGCCCTGGTTACCTTTCCTGTGTTTCAAAGTGCTGATTTCTCTCACCAGACCTGACTGTACCTGTCAGATATTTGGAACACTGATCTCTGCTCTTGCATTTTCGGGAGAGACAGACCCCCGTGTGTTTTTCCCCACGTCTGCAGGAACCTGTCACCGTCTCTTCGCATGTCGTGACCATTTCCAGCCTGACCCCTGCCACTTCCTACAACTGCAGCGTGACCACCTTCAGCCACAACAGCCCCAGCATCCCCACCTTCATCGCCGTTTCCACCATGGGTAAGCAGCACTTCCCTGCTTGCTTCCTCCTCCTCGTCCAGCTGCATCTGTTTCCCCTTGCTCTCTAAAGCTGCGCTCTGTAACGCTGGCCCCAGGGGTTGTTTGTGTCATGAAAATGCTGCCAGATGTGGATGGGATGGGGGAGCAGCTTTGGAAAGTCCTCAGAAAAGGCCCTGCTCGGGGGTTGACTGGGAAAAATGTAAACGAGGGGCTCAGTTCCGTGCTGGGTTTTAGAAATCAGGGACGTAGCTGGTGGTGTCAATATTAAACATCAGGGTACTGCTTGATGATATTTATGGAGAAAAATGTTTTCTCAGCCAAGCCCAAACAAGAGGAAAATCACACTCATAAGCTGTTTAGGATTTCTGCTCTCAGCAAAGAAGTGAGAGAGAAGAAGGGCCTCTGCAGGACCTTCAGCAGTCACAGCCAAAAGGCTCCTGATGGAGGATCCCTGGGCATGTCATTTTCCAGAGTAATTAAGCAATTTCAACCCAGTATATTACAGAGCCGCACCTTATTACTTTGCTTCTGGGTCAGAAAAGGTATAGATTATAGTTGAGGAACAACTTCAGAGCCAAAATGTGCTTTGGAGACATAGATGATGAATATCTGTATTTTGTATTACCTTCACCGTTTTCCCTTGTGTTATAAATGTCAGCTAAAAAGGAAAAAAAATAATAAATCAGAACATGCCAAAATTTAACAGAAATGCCAGAGTGAAGTCATTTCCCCAAAGAAATTTTCTAAGAGCAATAGCTACTCAAACTCTCCCTTTATCTCCTGTGGTAGGTTTTTTCTCTCTCTAATACTCCAGGCTCTTTGAGATAAGTTTAAAAAAACAGCTTTATCAAAACTCAGAGCAAAACAAAACAAAACAAAACAGTCAGTGCTTCTGAACGGAATAACTGAGAGCCATTTTCTGTGTGTACAGTCACTGAGATGAACCCCAACGTAGTGGTAATCTCCGTGCTGGCCATCCTGAGTATCCTCCTGATTGGACTGCTGCTGGTGACCCTTGTTGTACTCAGGAGAAAACACCTACAAATGGCCAGGTAAGCCCAGATTTATGCTAATTACAAAAAGAGAAGTAAAAATTCAGACGCCAACAAACACATCATGACAATAGTTTCAGCTGAGAATGCTTTTGTGTGTGGGTGCTGCTTGAGATGCTTGTGAACAGAATGCCCTCAGAAGAGTTGTTTTGCTGCTGTTGAGCACGTCTTCTCCCTCTATCTACTTTCACTCTAGACCTGACTGACAAGCCTCAACCTCTGTCTCATTTTGCTTTGAGAGACTGAGTCCCTAAGAAGTGCAATCCCATTTTACAAAAGGGTTGCGTCAGGAACATAAATGTTAATTTGGATCTGAGGCAAGTAGGCATGAGCAGGACATCAAGATGCTTTGCAAGTCTTTGATATAGTTTGGAACAGGAGATTTTTCTGTATCAACAAATAACATTTTCTAGACAGTCTCTCTCTCCCCATTACCCAGTCTGCACCAATCACTGGCACCTGAATATTGAAATTAAATTTCATTTTCTAGGTGACCTTACCTGCAACAGTTCACTTTAATGTGGGTTGTTATGGCCTGTGTGAGCTGTGGAAGTTTCCCCAAACCTGAGATATCTGGTTTACCTACTGGTTTTGGAGGTGTCACAGGGTCTTTGTGCTTTTACAATCTATGTAATATATTTTATATTAATTTACTGTACTATGTCAAGAAGGGAAATTATTTCATGTAAAAAAACCTTATGTAAAAAATCTTGTACTTAACCACCTAGCAGATGCTGCATTTTGTGTGTTGTGTCTTGGCTGTGTATTCCACGCAACAGATGACCACATCACACATATTTTTCAGGTTATCTTTTTAACAAAACATTATGTGGTTTGTTCCTTTCACATGCAACTGGCTCTGTTAAAATCCCAGCTAAATTAATTCTCTTTCCTATTTAATTACTGTGCAGCCAGCCCAAAGTTTTTTTCTTTATCACTGCTTCTAGCCACAGAAGATAAACACGCCAGAAGGAAATTTTAAAAATAAATCCAGTAAGAAGCTGCAAGCAATTGTTTGCTTAAATCAAGGAAATAGTCAAGTTAGTTTATAAGTCATAGCTGAAAATAATGGACTTGTGATAAAGACACTAGGAGAATTTTATTCAGGATTTTTTTTTCTTTTCCCCACACCTATTTTCTTAGCTCAAAATTACCTATAAATATCCTGTAAAAAGGACACAATTAAGAAACTTCTCCTTAGAGTGGGGACAGTAAATATTTAGTTAAGAAAGGTGAATATTTAACATGTGTACTGAGGCCAGAAACCATTGCTAGTGCCAGGCTATGGGAAGCACAAATCTGGACAGAAGATAAGGTCTATTTGAGAATTTCATTCGTTCGAAGCATTTTTAGGTAATTTGATCTCAGGTGGTGTTGAACGTTTATTGGTTTTGGACAGCTGTGTTAAGAGGTTTTAGTTATGTTTATTGCAAATTATCACAGACCTAGTCTCAGATGTGAGTGTTCAGCACTTCCCTGCAACTCCAAGAGTTCTCTGTTAAATCAACCTCTTTGCAAGTGTTGTGAATCCAAAAATAATAACTTTTACCTAATGGTCTTCCTGGAACAGGGAGTGCGGGGCTGGAACCTTTGTGAATTTTGCATCTTTGGAGAGAGATGGAAAGCTCCCCTATAACTGGTGAGTTTTTGAAGCAAAGCTCATGTTTTTCCCCATCTCTGCTTTTTGGCAAATGTTATCTGTAATCTTAAAGTGCTTGGTTTTTGTGTCATTGCTGTCCCTCTTTAGGGTAAAACTACCATGCTTGTTAAATTAGTATTTTATTCCCTGAATGTATTTTATTTCTTGGGTGATGGCTGAAGACAGGCATTCTGTCACCTGCTATTTTTAGTAGGCAATGATGTATGTACATGTCAGCCAAGTTGCATAGATGTGTTTTGGGAGGATATTCTTTTTCCTTTCTCTTACAGACATATTTCCTAAAATAACACAACTGTAGAAACTTGATCTATAAGTCCAGTAAGCACTTCCATATATTTACATCCAGGAGTAAGCTTATTTGTAGATGGCTAATTAGCAACTGTCTTCATGCAGTGCCATTCATTAACATTTCCTTACATTACCAGACAAGGACAAGCCAACTCAAGTATATACTGCAACTTAATGTTCAGTGCTGTTGAAAAAAAATAACAAAAAAACCCTAAACATATCTTGCCAGTCTAGAAAATCACCTGCAAGAGTTGCAGGCACTGACTTGACTGTGGACTCTAAATCATCACTGTCACCATCAGCTGAAGAGAAGCATTTGAACAAGGAAAATCAGTAGGATTAGCTTTTGCAGAAGGAAAAGGCTCTGAGAGCTGCCTGACTGGCACCAGTGTGGTCATTTCCACTGCTGTTTTGATAATCAAATGAGTGGTAATGACAGACCCAAGGTTACTGTTCTGTTATCAGCAATCTCTGCAAAAGCCTCTTCTCTTTCAAGGCAAGTCCAAACACAGATATTTGAGAGCATGACTTCAGCCCCACTCCAGTAGGTCAGAAGAAGAAAATATGCGCCTTGCTTTTACATCCACGGTCAGCTTTGCTGACAGCTGAGAAGTTGGAAAGAAAAGTTGGTGCACAGGGAACTGCTTCCATGATCTCACAGGAGACAGCCTGCCAGCGAGGCTGGGATTAAACGGATTCACACTGCACCACCACAAGCCTTCTGCTAATAAGCCTGCAAACTGAACTAACAAGCCCAGCAAATCTTGTCAATATCTCACTGTGCTGCTAATTAACTGGATATTAAACAAGCTTCACTTTCTTGGTTTAGCTTTAATGGCAGCCAGCTGTGTGCAGTACGAATGAAACCATCCCTCAGCTTCTCTTGCTTGGACTGTATCAAAGGCAAAAAATGCAGGAGATCAAACACTCATGTTAATTAAATAGCCAAGCTTGAATGAAATCATTAAACTAGCAACAGAAGTTATTAAAACCATAAAAGGCTTTTTTTTTTTTTTTTAATGGGAAGGGAATTAATAGGTTTGGACATGAAAGTGAAGGTTCTTGTTGCTTGGTTTAGTATATATATGTATGTGTGTGTTTATATGCATATATGTATACATACATAAATTAAGTTATAAAAATATAAACTGAGGAAAGCATTCCTGCTTAATATCTCCACAAATTCTTTCGTAAGTGAGGGTGGTGTGTCCTTATCTTATGGTCCTAACTTCTCTGAGAGTTGTTCTGTGTGCCTCTGTTGTCTAATGTCAAGACCAGATTCACAATCCATCGAGGCAGCCAGGTGGGAAATATGGCCCTAAAGACAGAGAGAAGGATTGGCTCATTCCAGGGATCTAGTAAGGGAGCCATGGGCATATCCACTAATTCCTAAGGGAAGCTCAGCTCAGCAGGGTTTTCAGGATTTGAGCAATCTCTGCATCTCTTTCTTTTAATTAAGTTGTTCAGTATGCCTGAGCAGGATGTGAAAGACTGCACGGTTGCAGAAAAAAAGAGTATTGTATTTTTCGGGCAATTACATATTTTTCATATGTTGAATAAAATCACTTGGTTTAGCTGTCAGAGCTCCTAGTCTGTGAATAGAAATCAGTTTGCGAGTATGTTAGCCTGTGATTTGATAAAGTGTGGAAAATTCTTGTGAGGATTGACAATGAAAGAAGCCCAGGCTTGAATAATTCCTTCTGCCTCTGCAGGCAAGAGGAAGTAAAAAGCCTCACGCGGAGTTTCTCAAAGAGAACTATTCCAGCAACATCATCACTTCTCTCTTCCGAGCCTGATGGAAACCTCTGTAGAACCAGAGATATGTTTACAGAAAAACCAAATTTCATCCTCAGTCCAGCCCCATAGAAACTCAAACAACAAATGAGCCTTCAGGGTCTGATTCTGCAGCTGTTGTGGTGTATGATTAACCAGAAAGGGCTCTTGCCTCTGGCTGACCCACACAATTCCCACCAACGCCTGGGGAAGGTGCCCTGCAGAAACTGCACTGCCCTTTTCCTCTGCAGCAGCAAAACTCGTTCAAGCATAACTTGGAGTTTTCACTGCACGGGCAGAAGGTTTCCTCACTGGTTGGAAGATTGAGATTAGAGATTATTACATTTGACGTGACTTATTTAGGGAAAACACAGTATCTACCAGCTCCATAAGAGCCAAGAGTACTGGAGAAGGAAATTTAACTTTGTGGTTCCTCTCTAGAAAAGCTGCAGAAGGATGGTATTGCTTTTAAGGCAACAGATTTTCTGATGGGGAAAAAACCCACTGACGGTGTATTAGACTAAAAAAAATTATACTGGAGCCAAGTTTAAGTTTCATTACTATTTCATATTTGCAAAGTACCTGCAGCCCATTTCACCAATAGGTAGAACAGGCCTGAGTGGGTTTCCTGAATTAATGCACAGCAGAACCTGGTAAACAGCTTGCAAATACAGAAGTTTATAATGATTTTGTACTCATATTTCCTTTAGCCTTTAACAGTAAAATCTGCTGTGAATTGTTATTCCTAGAAACCACAGTTAGAAGGATTGTTCAAGCAATGTTTATGTGAAAACCTAGGAGAGAATTTAAAGCACTCTGCAAAATCTTATGTGGATGCCTTGAGAAATCTGACTCAATAGAGGGTATTAAGAGATATTGGAAGCATCTGAATTTATCTTTGATATAGATCTTCTGATATTTGCAGGGTCACTTGCAGCAACAAACGTGGGAGATTATCGTAGCTGTATGTGATAAAAACAAACCATGGCAGTACTGAATATCTCAGAACATCAGAAAATAGGCTTAATACCACCTATGCAATGGCTGGAAATCTGTCGATGGTATTTTCCTGCCCATTTTACACTCTGAAAATTGAGAATAACAGGCCTGAATCAATATGATAAGGCATGCTTATTTTGAGTATATAGAATTTTGTGTTGGATAGCTGAAAATCCTGCAGAGGGTGTCAGGTTGAGGAGTAAAAATTCTCGGGATGCTAATAATATTCTTAGGAACTAAGAAAGAAGTAGGATTTATGGGGTTAGCTGATTTTTAAAATAGAATTTGCTGATCTCCTGATTTCTGTTTGTCTTACTAACTCTCCTCACTTTTTCATCTTTATGTATGTTATTTATTAATGCTCACAGGCGTAGAAGTGTATTTGCTTTCCTAACTCTGCTACCCTCATGCCTTTGGACTGATTATCTTTTGGCATTTTATATTAATCCTTGGTAAGTGATTTACTTGTTTTTCCATATGCAATGTGTAAACAATGTGAATTTCTATGACATGAAAAATGTGTGGTACCATTGTTTTCAAATGGATCAATGCTTTTGAAGATATAATTTTCTTGTACTGGAACACAGACTGGCGAGGATGTGGGTATCAAAGTATTTGCTACCCTGCTTCATCTGGTTTGTCTGTTTATGCTCCAACCCATTTTGGTATTCAAAAGCTAATCTTGCAGTGGTCGTCACATCCATCTCATTGCTGTCTTTGCAATTTTTGCTGCTTTGTTTCAAGTCCTGGCTTCTTCTGTCCTGGTTATTTACATGTTCATTGCCTGGCACTGACTTGTGCTGCTGCTGTTCTATTACTAAAATTGCTTGATCGTGCCCCACCCGTTTGGTGTGTGATGTCAAATACATTTGTTTTTTAAAGGTGCTCTTACGCTTTCCTGACATCAGTAAAAGTTTTGCTTTTGAAAAAAACCAGTTCACTGACAATCGATACAACTAGGAGTCTCAAAGAGTGAAAACAGGGTCACTGTGTGCACATCTCATTGTGTATGTGTGTATATTTAATACTTTAGCCTGTAAATAATTAATAAGAATTTAGTGAACAACTGTTTCTTTGAAAATACCTAAAAAAGTCACTCATCTACTTAGAACCAGAACTGTTTTACAAACCATTTAACAAATAATTGTAATTGACTCTGACCCAAAAATGCCTAATTTATATAAAGGAACTTAAGTTCCTGATGGTCTTGAGTCCAAGTTATAGGGTTTTACAAAAAAAAGGTGGTGCTGAGGTTAAGATTTTATTTCCCAAGTGTTTTCCCTGGTCTTACCACGTGGCACCAAAGCCCTGGCAGGCAGACACCAACATCTTCAGCACAGGGATTTTTGAGACTTGATTTTCCTTGAGCTACAGTGGGTCTGTAGAAAAACCCATCCAGATTTTCGGCGGGCCCAGAAACGAGAGTGTTTATGTAAGTAAAGACAGGGCCATTTCTTCTGTCAGGAAAGCAAAAGCATGTCCTGCACACACAGCCTGCTGAGGAGCACGTGGGAGTCCTCCCCACCTCTCCAAGGTTCATATTATGTTGACTTGGAACTTGTTTGGTGTGAACTCAGCCACCCCTCGAGCTGCACAGTGGTGGAGGATCAGGCCAGCAGGTGATTATTTTGGAGGTCACACTGATCTCTCTTAGCTGATCAAGAAGCCCATGGTGGCCACTGCACTGCTGCAAAAAGAGTTGGCATCTGCTTTTGCCCCTCTGCCTTTTTTTCTTTTGTTATGCATTAACTCACCTTTCCAGATGCGTATCTTTCTTCAGAGGTTTCCTCTTCAATCCATCTACCTGTTTCAGTCTAGATGATTAAATTTACAGGAGCTGAAGTGGAATGAGATGAGATTAATCCCTCTCTTTGTATTTTAATCTGTAGAGTAAATGGAATAACAGATGAAACACCAGCTAATGTTTCCAATGTCTTTGTTTTGCACACAAGTTGGTTTACAATATTTATGAACATTCAGGAAACAATTGCAATGCTAAGAAACAAAGGTCTCTTGAGACTATCAAAGCACACGAAATTCTTGCTGAGAAATGTATGTCAATCATTTGTTTTATTGCCTCTTGAAGTGTTCCTTGGAGAAGGGTTCTTAGAGGTATTCCCATCATAAAGAGCATTTAGGTATTTTTTTTCTTTCCAAATTAATTCTTATGTGCCTGACATTAAAAGGTTTACCATAGTCACAGGGGATAGAGGTGTGTTGAATAATTTAGTGGAATTAACTTTAAGATTTCATTGGAAAAAAGTCTTTGAAGATGGAAAAGAAACACTACTAGTTTAGTTGTACAGTACATATGAATGTACAGATAACATGATAAGCTGAAGAGGTTTATAATATTTAATCTCCACATTAATATAAAGCTGGTATTGATGTAGCTCTTGTTAATTCTGCAGGCAAAGCTCCTCATCTAAATGGAAATGTACCTTGACAAAATAACAAAATTACTACAGGTTGTGGCTGCTCCAGAAATGGAACATTTTGTAAAATTTAATTTTGAAAAGTAATCCTTTATTGTTTTTTCATGTAACTTCTAAACTTAACAGGGTGGAAAGATAAAAATACTCCACTTTTTAATATTTCTTTCTGCATATTTTCATTATTTTGAATTTAAAAGTCTTCTCCTTTAATTTATTAATAGAAGCTGTGAACCAAGTGATCTAGAAATAATTTTCATATCACCATGAAATCAAAAATAGTATCATTATAATGTGAAAAATGAACAGATATTGTTTAATGCCCAGGAATTAAAAACTGACACTACTGAAATTCTTTCTGAGGAAGCAAGAATCTATTTGTGCTTTGTGGCTGGCTGAACAGAGGAAATCAGTATTTTTAGACCTCTAACCAAGATATTCCAGGGTGCTTGCTTTGTGTATTTAATCTGATTGTTTGCTTGACTTCTGTGTAGCAACAACAAAATGAACACACACCCCCCTCCAAAAAACCACGTGGTGGTGGTTGGTGTAGGGCAGTTCTTAAATCCAATTCTTTGGATTTTACTGCTTAACACACTCAAAAACCTGCCCACAACTGTTGCTAGTGAATTACATCACCTATAAATCATTGTTTTACATGACTTGGCACAATTATCTCCAGCTGTTAAAAGTCAATTAAATTATCCGAGGTTTAAGCTTGAGTCCCGCTGAGGTCAGTAGGATATTTGCCATTGTCTTCATTTATCATCATAAGCAGGTTATGAGACAGGCTCTTTCTTTTTTCCTTCACCTTGTCTTGAATTTGCAAGTGGTCTTGTCCCTTTACCTGACAGATGCTTCTCATTCCCAGTTGCTCTCCAGTGCTGATATCCAATTTCCAGGCTCAGCTGGGCTCAGACCCTGGGGACTCAGCCCCAGCCCCCCCAAAGCCAATGGGTCAGGATTTTTTTGGGGACCCATGGCTTTTTCTGGGCACAGATTTCCCTTTTCACTGGCAGGTCGTTCTCAGAGCCACAAAACGGGATTTGCATCGCGTTGGAGTTGGCAGAAATTTTGCTATCAGCTTAAAATTTTCCAAGTAATTATCACCAATCTCCTTCTGAGTATGATGAAAAAAAGTACATTCTTAAATCAGTACTGTCTTTGAAAAAAGTTGTGCAATAGCTTAAAGAACAAAAAACACTTCCTTTTTTTTTTTTTTACAGGAGTAAAAATGGATTAAAGAAGAGAAAGCTGACCAAGTATGTAACTTCTTTGATATTTAAAGGAATAAGTCTTAGACTAAATAGGCATTATGGAGTGCATGGCATAGTGATATTTCAGTTACAAATATAGAAAATTTCTTGATGGACCTATCCCAAGAGAGATATCTGAAGGCAGAAAACAAACAATAATTGGACAAAAGCAATTCTGCTCAACAGATTGTAGTAAAACATACAAAATTAGTCATCAGGGAGAAGATCAATTATCCAACTTAGCGATTTCAATAGAGCTTATCCTTAGTTAAAAATTGCGAATGGTGAAAAAACTGGGATGCGTTTGTTTGTAGTGATATTTCCCTCTTGACATGGGGCTCTCATTAGAGTTGTTGCTAGAACATTAGATCATTAATGCTAGCGGGTAAACAGGAGTAATTAAGTGGTGATAAGACAGGTTCCTTTGGGCATATTGCCTCCAAGTAAATGAGAAGATTACTGTGTACATGCTTCAGTAGGCTGTAAATTAGAGTATGATGATTAGGTGAGGGAAGCTGTTTACCTGTGTTCCGTTACTCAGAGCGTCAGCCTAATTATTTCTGCGTTATGTTCAGGGGCTGTGCCTGACTAACACGGATCTCACCTGGCAAAAAAAGTGTGGAAAGATGGGAGTCACTAAATCAAGGCTAAGTCATACCTACTGCAGCTCCCTGTATAGTTATATACCACATTTTTCAGCCACAGTCTCTCTGGGAAGAGAGTTTGACTTCTAATTACAAATGTGTATAGTTCTCAAAGCCAGCAGAGAAAGCAGTCAGGGCAGTGGCATGCAAAATGCTGGTTTAGGGGAATTTTTTTTAGGTGGAACTTGTGAAAAAAAATGAAAGCCTAAATATGAAATCCATTTTGCTGCATGAGCAAAGCCCTTGGGGATGTATCCACTTGTAAAAGCAGTTCGGGGGCCACAAGGTTCATCCTTATTTCTTTCTAACATTAACAGCTGCAGATGTTTACGACTTGAGAGTATTCTGGGGGAAAAAAATGAAAGGTACTACAAAAATCGGATTTTTTAACCTAATTCCTCTGTATTTTTCTTTTAAAGCCCTGTCCAGTTGGACGATTTTGATGGATACATCAAGGATATGGCCAAAGATTCAGACTATAAATTTTCTCTGCAATTTGAGGTAAATCTCTGAGGATTCTGCCCTCTGCTACCTGCCGTGCCCAGACCAGCTTTTTCAATATATTAGGTCTGCGTGGCGTGCTGCTGTGTGCTCTGTGTTGGTTGATGTGTGGTGTTGCTGGGTGGGCCAGCTTCCCTTCCTCTTCTGCAGAATTTAGAAGTGGAGCTTGGTTTTGTTCAAACCTGCATTTAGTAAACTGATTGGAGTGGCTGATTGCATTCAATTTGAGTTAATTGTCAGAACAACACACTTGTTTCAAGTTTAGGACATGCTGGTAAACTTAATTAAATCTGGGATTTTAATGGCTTCATTTTATATGTTTAATGCCCTTAATTTGAAAGGAAGCACTGAAATAAGGAAGTAGCATCAGAAATCTCTATAAGAGCAAAGAGATTTCTCTAAGTGAAGTTCAGGTGCATTCTCTTAATTACCCAGAGTTTAAAGTCAGTTTAATAGTACAAAACTAAACCCCATCCTTATCCTAGGGCTGTTTCCCAAAGATTTAAACATGGACCTCAGTTTTTGAGGCTGACCTCAGCATTTCCCTTTCTGTCATCTCAGGAGCTGAAACTGATTGGGCTTGACATTCCCCACTTTGCTGCTGATCTCCCCATGAATCGCTGTAAAAACCGCTACACAAATATCCTGCCATGTAAGTACAACACGCACTAAATCCTGCTAAAATCCCCAGAGAGGGCAAGGAGAGTTTTAATAAGGGAACTGGAGAATCAGGAGATTTTCCAAGACTGATAAAAGCCTGTTCTACAATCCTGCTCTCACAGAGAACCGGGCAAGGGATGTTTTTTGTTAGCTTTGAATAGATGTAGCTTCCTGGAAATGTTTATCATGGCGAGAGTTTGGAGGTGAGAAACACAAGGTCATTTATGCTACTGAGTGGTGTTACTGTATTTCTCTTACGATTTTAATGAAACCTAAGGGAGCCCAAAGGGGCAGCACTTGGAGAGGGTGTTTGCAGAACACTAATGATGGTGTGTCCATGCAGTGTTTGCTGAAGCAAACGTTGCTCTCTTGGTAAATATGAGAATGTTCTATTTCTTAATAAATTTTTTTTTTGGCCATTCCTATGGGACTAATTTAAATTTTGCCTAGTTGGAGATGAGTGCCGTATTTGAGAGGCAATGTTTTCCTAATTTCTTTTTTCCTTTTACAGATGATTTTAGTCGCGTCCGCTTAGTCTCAATGAACGAAGAAGAGGGATCTGACTACATTAATGCCAACTACATCCCTGTGAGTACAGAGGTCTGGTCAGTGTGGACTTCAGTGTCCTCAGCATGGCCCTTGAAAATAGCACAATATCTTCTGGATGCTCAGTTATGTTCTCAGCATCTCCAATATTCTGCCTACAGGGAACAGCCACCAAGAAAAAGAAAGAAAAAAAAAAAAAGAGGGGTGGAGGGGGAAGATTTTCGGCAAATTCTGCCACAGTAGTATTGGGTGAGCTGTGAATCCTTGTGAAACTTTGACTGGACTGGTGGGGAAATGAGCAGGAAACCGTAAATGGTTCAGTGACCTTTTAAGATAGCGAGGAAAAAATATAAACGTTCGAACGAGAAATTTTTCTGGATTTCTACTGCACGTGGAAAAAAGGGCTGAGCCAGACACTCCAAATGCACAAAATGCACACAGCCCAGATGGTGCGTGGAGAGAACTTCTGCTTTCTGCCTCCTCCCTGGTGCTTCCCCTGGGCCTCCCTCCACCTGGCAGAGAGCAGCCTCTTACGGGGGGTGGCACCCACGGTTTCAGGATAATTAAAGTGTACGCAGAGCTGTAGCCAAATATTTTGACACTGGGGGTTGGCTGAAAGCTCATCAGCTCCCTCCACTCTCCCCCGAGCTTGTGCAGTATCCTCTGGGCTGCTCTGCATGGAGAGGAGGCAGGACACCGCTGCAGCCCTTCAGGAAAAGGCCTTTCACCTGGGGACCACGGACAAATGGGCACTTTTGCAGTCTTGCTGTAGACAGAGCTGCCCTTGTTCATGCTGGAGAAAGCTGAGTCAGCGTTCTGGAGAGAGGATGAGCCAGTGGAGCCACTGCTCTGCCACTGTGGCACTGCCCAAGTGTGCACTGTTGAGCCAAGTGTCCGTGCTTGGCTTCTCTGTGTCCGGAGCTTGAGCCTGAGCACTCACACTGCAAGGGCCTGAGCTCGCAGAGGATCAGGAAAGAAAAACGTTCCAGGATTCACAGACCAGAGCCTGAGCCTGAGCACTCACACTGCAAGGGCCTGAGCTCGCAGAGGATCAGGGAAGAAAAACGTTCCAGGATTCACAGACCAGAGCCTGAGCCTGAGCACTCACATTGCAAGGGCCTGAACTCGCAGAGGATCAGCGTTCAGGATTCACAGCTCAGGGAACTTCTGTCACACGGGACTGTGGACAACAGGATCTGAAGCAGCAGTCCCTTTTCAGATGTTCAGTTCTGCTTTGCATCCCTTTAGTTCTGCTTATAGCACAGCGATGGCCATGGAAACTGGGATAAACGTGTGGTATTGGTGCTGGGCTTTTCCTGCTAATCGGTTCTTCACCGAGTCTCTGCCTCCAGACACGGACACCAGGGGTGATCTGTGTCCCTGTGCCAACAGGGATTTGTCACTTTGGTCACACACAGCCCACGCAGACAGGCAGCAAATTCTGTGTAGTGCAAAAACTCGGATTGAGCTGATTTGTAGAGATGTCTGGAGGAAGCCATTTGTGGGAAGTGCTCCCAAATCGCAAATAATTTTATGATCCCCATACAGTGGAGGCACAGAGATTGCCCAATTTGCATGGGATCATGCTGTGTGTTGGATGTATTTTTTGCTCTTGCTAGGAATATAAAATAACTTCCCAAATGAAGTTTTATGGTACAATCTCAGCAAATATGGTTATAGCAGATGCCAAAAGGGTCGTTCTGTGGTCTTTTATTATAGTCTTAATAACAGTCTTTTGGTTTTAGAAGGGGGAAAAGGAGTCTTTCTGACTAAAATCATGTTGATAGGGATAGGAAAAGGAATACATGGATATAAAGCATCTGGCCAGCTGCTAAGAGCATTGACTCAGCATCTTCTCTGTTATATTTAGCAGAATTATAATTAATATTTTATTCATTTAAGTCCTTTTGACATAAACATGTGCATATAATCCTTTTCCATTGACACTAGTGACTGAAAATCACCACAGGCATTGCTTGGGATGAGCAGGCTGGGCATCTGTTACTGGTTTTATGCCCATGACTAAACAAACCCTAAAATTACGTAATCTGAAAGGAGCTGGAACTTCCTTTGAGGGTTCTTATTACCTGCTTTTTTAATGTTGCCTTTTCTGCTCTCTGGGCAAATGATTTGTGTGGCAACAGCTTAATCTTCTTCATTTTAGATTGCTTATACTTTGGGGGCATCGAAATCTAGCAAAAGTTGTCATCACAAAATAAATACAAAAAAATCAATTTCTTTATATCAGAAATCACTTTTAGAAGTACAAATTGAACTTGAGCAAGCTAAGAAAAATATGAAAAATACATATTTTGAAGCAGTAACCATGTTGGTAAGCAGGACCTATCTCTTTGTCTCTTAGGGTTATAACTCACCCCAGGAATACATCGCAACCCAAGGACCACTGCCAGAAACTAGGAACGATTTTTGGAAGATGGTTCTCCAGCAAAAATCACAAATTATTGTCATGCTCACTCAGTGCAACGAGAAAAGACGGGTATGTAACAAAATCTTGTATATGGTGTGAAAGAAACCACTCTGAAAACAGCTCTTTTATGCTGAGTGTCTTTGCGTTGCTCCTCATCATGAGGCAAGCATCACAACCAGCCCTGGAATGGCATCTCCCTTCCCATTTCAGGACCTTCTCCAACATTCCCTGATGTTCCCTGACCTCCTCTGACCTTCCTCAAGCTTCTTTGTCCTTTCTTGACCTTGGACCTTCCGTGACTTGCTGCACCTTTTTTGACTTTTCCTGACCTCCTCCAATTTTATTTGACCTTCTTCAACCTTTTATGACCTTCCCTGACCTTCTTTGATTAGGACACTAGGCACTGGGACAGGTTGCCCAGAGCTTGTGGAGTCTCTGTCCTTGGAGATATTCCAAAATCACCTGGACATGGTCTAGAGCTGGCTCTAGGTGATGCTGCTTGAGAGGGGAGGGGGTTGGACAGGAAAACCTCCAGAGTTCCCTTCCAAACTCAGGCTTTCTGTCATTCTGCACTTTCAAGTTTAAATAATCATCAAATCCAAGTTTTACGCTTTACATTTTCCCTTGATCTTGGAATAGAAATATTTGGAATATAATTTGGGGGGTTTATGTGGATATTCCCTTTCCACGTGTTCTGTTCCATTTATACGTGTTATATCAGGAAGAGTAACAAAAAGCACTTTTTTCTATTCACTGTACTAAAGCTGCCCTTCTGAAAACTGATACATAGCTGATGGCCACAGTTAAATAGGAATGGTAGGACTGGAATTCATTGCAGGATAAAGCACCTCTTATTGCAGCAGCAAGCGAGCAGTGGTGTAGGCATTGCTAAACCTGAGATTCTGTGTCTTTTTGTGTTTCTTTCTATATGTGTATCTTTCCATAAATACAAATACACCTGGATTGCCCTCCGTTTCAGGTGAAATGTGATCATTACTGGCCTTTCACGGAAGATCCTGTTGCCTATGGGGATATCACAGTGGAGATGCTGAGCGAGGAGGAGCACACGGACTGGGTGTATCGCAGTTTCCGAATCAGCTACGTGAGTGAAACGCTCTGCCAAAAGGAGCGGGAGTCATTTCAGCCCAGCCTTTTCTTTAAATTTTTCCCTTTCTGGCATTCAGCAGAAAACACCTAAGAGAGATCGATGTCCTTACCCTCATTCCACACAGGCAAATAACCAAAGCACAGAACTTTCCCCTAAAATTGTTGTCTCTGAATTTCTCAGCAAAGCGCAAGGCTGAAACAAAAGTCGTGCTAGAGCTCTGGACACTTCTGTGGCACCAATAATTACTGACAACCAGTGTGTGAATTTCTTCTTTTCTATACCTCAGGCACACCTTCTTGCTATAAATTACTCAAAACTCGAAAATACCATTGGAGGAGTTGAAAATGTTTTTCAAAAGGGCAATTTTGCAATAATCATGTCTACCTATGAAGTATTGAAACACACATAAGAGCATGTGATTTCCACATGAAAGCTCTCCAGAATTTCAAGCATTTCTTTCCACCTTTGTTTCCTGCATCAGCAGCACAATCTCATGAAGGAAAGTTTAGGGATATGGAGAGGATGTGGAAAAAGCTGTGCACTGGCAATTCACCACTGACCCAGGACCTTATGAGTTGTGTTGAGGATCTTACTTCATCTAAATCCAGTAGAATTTTTAGCATTGTAAATGTTTTTTGTTATCATGAGTTTTTTCCTAAATGTTTCCCCGGTAATGATTTTTCCCTTCCCTTTTGTTTTTTGGGGTTTTTTTCTTTAAAACTTGAAAAGAAAATCTCTCAAGAGCCCAGGCTTGATTGTTTGTGAACAATGTTGTTCTTTGTCTGTGGCAAAATGAGAAAAGTAGAGGGAATGGAATAAAAAGAGGAAAAAGGCCCAGAGTTGAAAAATGCAAGGGTTCTTGATTTCAAAGCAAAATAAAATGGAACGACCACAGAGACAAAAGCAAAAAGCAAATCCCAAACCCAGAAACAGGAAGTTTTGATTATGATGGCCTGATGTCCCCCTCCAATTTGTGATCAAATAGCAGGTTGGTTCTTTGCCAATTTTTTGGCTGGCTTCACTTTTTTAGGCTGTATGTGGGGAAAAAAACCGAAAACCACAAAATGACAAAAAGCCCTCGGTGTGGCTGAGTGTGATGACGCTGTTAAAACTCTGTGAACACGCTGCTGTTCTGCTTCTCCCACCAGGCTGATGAGGTGCAGGACGTGATGCATTTTAACTACACTGCCTGGCCAGACCACGGGGTGCCCACCACCAATGCTGCCGAGAGCATCCTCCAGTTTGTACAGATGGTCAGGCAGAAGTCAGCAAAGACTAAAGGCCCCATGGTCATACACTGCAGGTAAACGCTTCAAGGAAAAGGAGAAGCACGAGGTGTGACATTAAAGAGGTTGGGAAATGGGGAGAAGGGGAGATTTTGGGGTTCTGCTCACCCGTTGGCTGAAGGTGGTTCTCTCTGGTGTTACGGTGTTATGCAGCTCTCCCCTGTAACCTCGTGGGGAAATTCATAGAGGATATTTCTCTGTGAGTCTTGGTATCAAAAAAGGTGCTCATAAGCCAGGGGAGAGATTTATATACAACATTATGAAATCAAACTCTGTATTTACTACTTAATTGTTCTGGGAAGGAACAGAAGCAAGTATCAGAGAGCTGGGCAACAGCTGGAGCATTTTCTTTTTTTCAGTTAGGATGCTTCTAGCAGCAAAGAGGGATATTGTCAGGTAGTATTTTTAGACTAGACTGTACAACTTAGACCACGTAGATTAAAAGTAGCAGTTTTACAAAATTATTGGGGGGGCAAAGAAAGGATGTATCATCAACTCCTGCAGCAATTGTTCTCAAACGTTAAAGAAGGCACAGAATGAATCCATCAGTTAATCTGTCCAATTAACACATCAGAAATTCCATTGTATTTGTCGTATTTGAGAAATTAACACAACAAAAGCCAAAACAGAGACCTGTTTTGTGACAGTTATGTTGAGCTGTGTTGAGATGAACTGTTAAACATTATTGCAAACACTCTCAAGGCTTTTCAGAAAAAGTATGACAAGACAGAAGGAATAACTTCTGCTAAGATACACACTTCTACCTTAGGTAGTAAGGTGTTGGGATGCTGTTTGAAACTCTGTAAAGCCTCTAATGCCACACTCAGTGAAATCAGATTTAAACATCACACGTGAAACTACAATGCAAAGAACTGTACACACATGAGCATCTCTAAATGAAAGCAGTGTGTATTTTTTCTAGTTGCTAAGCTTCCCTTCGAGGGGAATGAAGATTTTCAGCTGAGTGGTAGCTATTTCTGTCTCATGCTCCTCAGGCAGAAGCCCTGGAGTGCAGACTCTTCTGGGTGGTTTGTCCTTTGAGGACGAGCTGCAGTAGTGCAGCTCCTTTGCAAGCCAAGAGCTTTGCAGTGTGGAGAGCTGTGGCACTGAGTCCTGCAGGTGTGACCCTGCTGTCTCTGGACATTCATTGCTCCTGGGCAGGTCTCTGTAGGTCTGGCTCCAGCCCCTGGGGTTGGAGGGGTCTCATGAAGTCTGTGAGGGGAGCAGTGACAGCAGGTTCTGTGTGTGAGTGCACTGAGAGGAGCATGAAAAGGTGGAATATTTGCAGAGCCGTCCGCTCTGCCCAACCACTGGATGATGGGTTGCGTGCCAGTAAATCCCACAGAATAACCAGCCTGCCTGACCTCAGATGAGTTATATCTGATTATTGCAACTGCAGGACTCCTGCTCTTTGCAGCGCCACTGATTTTGCTGCGTGTCCCCTGCAGAAGAGCTGGGAATGAGGTGCATGTCTGTGTGTGTTGCAGCGCTGGCGTGGGGCGGACGGGAACATTCATAGCCCTGGACCGGCTCTTGCAGCACATCCGGGACCACGAGTTCGTGGATATTTTGGGCCTGGTGTCGGACATGAGGTCTTACAGAATGTCCATGGTGCAGACAGAGGTAAGGTCTGTTCACTTCAGCACCGTGACGGTGTCGTTGTGCCCATTTCAAACCCCTCTTTAGCATTTTCATGTCCAATGACTGCCTCTGAGCACCTGGCAGAATCACTATGAATTGATACAATCAAGTTTTCATCTTCGTTGTGATTTTGTCACATTATTGATCTGCTGCATAGGTGGGTTTGATAACACATCTGCAATCTCACTGTCTGCCAGAGGAAATGAGTTATTCTCACCTTCTGTGAAATTAATATGCAAACAATGCGTTGGAAGAGATTAACATATGAAATTTTCAAACCACGCTGTGAAGAGCTGGGCTTGCTCAGGGGATTAATGGCTCATGAGATGATATCAGTATCGGGCAGCCTTGTTCAAGTATCATGTTGGTATCATCCAGCCAAGCATAGGAACTCATTACACAGTGGAATTTCAAACAAGTAAAACAGACAAAAGGATTGTGAGTCTGCCAGACACCCTCCTTGCCCCTCTCCCAACCCAAATATCTACTGGGTTCTTTCTGTTTTTAAGACAAAAACATAGAGACAATATATAGTGGGGGGAAAAATTCACAAAATCTTTCTTCAAAGCAGAAGCTTTTATGCATCTACCCAGTTCCCCTAGTAATGAGGGAAAGATTTCATATCTCGTGTGCCTGTGGTACTCTTCCTTGGCTAGGCACAGTATAAGCTGGCAACCTCCATGCAGCTGGAAGTGCCATCATTACTGTTTTCAGGCTAGGTCCGGCAGATCGTTTGTTGCCAAGGGTTGTTGAATCCAGAGCAAAGCAAAAAACTTGGAGCAGGGAGAGGAGAGGAGGAAGAAAACCTGCAGTGACAACAAGTAGCATCTGGAAATGAAAAACAAAGTGATTTTCTGTCCATTCTGGATCATTCCTATCAAACTGCCACTTTTCATCACGATTCACTCTATTAATCCAAAGGCAGATCCTTATGTAGACACCAGAGGAACAAAATCCTGATGGGTGATTGATTTCAGCTGCAGCTGTTACCACTCCAGAGGTGACGTGGGTCTTTGTAGGTTTGGTTTTTTTTAATATTTAATGTTTTTAATATTTCATTTTTTTCATGTAGAACCTCATTGCCTGCCTGGGGCTGATGCCAAGGGCAGTTACTGAGCTCCTGCTGCTACAGGCAGTGGCCAAGCCTGGCCTCAGAGGTCACCAAGTGACACTGACGCTCAGTCACAGAGGCCACTGAAAAGTTTTCCTTACAAAATCTGAAACCACTGACAGCTCACCTGAGTTCACATCGCCTTGTATGCTGGAAACTTGGCAGTGTCTCAATGAGCAGTTTTAAAACACAAATGGCACGGGCCCAAAAAGGGCATTGGAATGGGGAACACCCTGAATTGAAACCAGTCTCTCCAAATTAACTACTCTGTGAATGAAATCAGGGGTTTTCTTTTTATTGATACAGAAGTCAAACACTAAGGAACATGAACCTCATTAAAATATTTCAGGTGCATATGGGTGCAATTTGTTGCACATGAAGCATTCAGATAACTTTCTTGGAATTCATTCATTTGCCTCAAATGTAGAGTAGACCCACTTTACCTCAGATTCAACTCTTCACTTCTGTCATCATTCAGGTTATTAATAAGTGATTATGGTGCCAGGTGGATTTCAGGCTTTCCCTTCTGCTATCTGTAACAATTGTGGCTTATTATTTTGGGAACTGATTTTGCATTGTGAGATGCTGAAGTGGGAGACCCGGCGCAGTGCAGGCTGTAACTGTGAGCTATCAAACTGCTTCACTGGTTGGGTTTTTATCACTCCTTCTGAGGTGCAAAAATTGCCCACTTATTTGGTCTTTTCTTCTAGGAACAGTACATTTTTATTCACCAGTGCGTGCAGCTGATGTGGCAAAAGAAGAAGCAGCAGTTCTGCATCAGCGATGTCATATATGAGAACGTCAGCAAGTCCTAGTTCAGAGTCACAGGTAAGTCAGGCAGGCCTGGCCCTGTGCCATGCCCACAGCCTCACATCCCCGTTCCAGAAAGCTCGCTGGTAGTTTGGGGCTTTCCTTATTCCTCTTCCATTATCTCATGGAGAGTTAGGGGAAAATCCATCTAGCCTCTGGCAGTAAATAATCCACTCCCCTTCCCATGGCACTGTAAGAGTATATGGGCTCACTCATGATTAGAGAAGAAGGGAATTCTGAACTCCTGAGGAGCCATCCATTCCCTGTCACTTGTCCTAACACACCTTGCAAAGCTTAAAGGGAAGGGAGAACTTCAGTGTCTTCAGTCACTCTCAAAAAAGAATTTTGCCTGGTTACCAAGGCCAGCAGAGACTTGGGGAAGCCCTGCTGGAGGGCGAGTTGGTAACCAGAAAGCTCTGCCATGAAACAGTGGGAAATTTTTCCATAAATCTAAAATCAGAGAAACAGCAGGCCCTCGAACTGGTACCATCAGTAGCATCAGTGAAGGGTCGGTCTTGCCTTCCCACTGAGCCCCCGTGCCTGAGCAAAACAAGTGGCTGTGACCACGAGGTTTGCTGGTGGGGACAAGCTGTGAGGACGTGTGTCACTGCTCTTTAAGCTACCAAGCTTTGGTTCATTAGGTGGCAGCAATAACCCAGCCATAACCTTAATAATGCTGTTTGGGTGGAGCAGGAAGCTGCAGGCTTTGGCACAAACTGCTTCTCAGGGAGCTGCTGGAGAGCTGGGCTGAGGGCAGCACCTCCAGCCATGTCTGCTGTGTGGCTGTGGTGTTGCACATGTTTTTTTATTAACCTCTGTGAGCATCATCCCCCTGCCTGTAAAAGAACCCAGTTTGCCTCCCTGCCCCCCACGTTTAGGCACTTCCCTGTCTAATCCGAGTCCCAGCACCCAGCTGCCTGTACTGGTGGCCTCCAGCCCCACCCTGGGTGGAGGGTCAGTAAAACAAATGCTAAAAGCTGTTTTTATTTCCCTTCCTTCTTCCTAAAGCGTTCTGTTTGTTCGGTTGCAGGTGAGACCATGAAGCACACCCATCTTCCCTTGCTTCTGATTTTTTTTCTGTTGATGGTTTGAACGGGCAGGTGCTGTGCCACGAGAGACCACTGCTTTGCAGTGCATGGACCATGAGGGAAAGACACTTTTACCTTTCTGAAGCACTGGGGAGACAAAGCCTTAACGAGCCTGCGGTGTCTTTTGAACTGTTTAATTTCTGGACTTTTTTTTAAATATCGGACCAAATTCAACTAAACAACATGAAGGAAAAGACACTATATGTGCATAAGATAGATGGCTCCAGAGTGTTGGGGTTTTGTTTGGTACTTTCAGTTAATTTCTTTCATAATACTTTTTTTTCTGTGCAGGTTGGGCTTAAGGTTAAAGTAAGTGCAATATTTTTTTAATGGTTGACTGAAGAGCTTTCTTCATGTGTCACTGGTCTGTGCTAACGTCCCTAGGAGAGCAGGCATTGTTAGTATCTAATAATACCTCATTAGTGAATAGCGAGGCATGAACATACATGAAGAAACCTGGAGATTGTGGAAAGGGGCTGGGAGGGCGGGGGGGTTGCTGGGTCCGTGGATTTGACTGTTTCCTTACAGCACTGATGTACGTGGGGCCTGGGGGAGCACGAGACCCGAGGAACGGACTGACGAGCAGAAATCCAAGCTGTGAAGCCCGGAGCTGGAACAGGCAGCTGAGAGAAGGGGTGGGTTTGGTTCTTGGCTGGGCTGCCGCTAATTAAGCAGAGGGATTGCTCTTTTTGCCAACCTTTTTTCAGTACTGCCACTGATCAGGCTCTGGTTTTAGATGAATCTAATCACAGGGCAACTGAGTTTCAAGCTGGGATATCTTAGCATATATACTATAGCATTTAACTGTCTGAGCAGTCTATGGTGCCTATACCCCTCACTCATTTATTATTTTTAGTAATCATTAACCCTGTGTAAAAACGTGAAGCTGGTTCAGGTTGGAGGGGTGGAAAGCAAAAAAACAATCAAAAAGTGCTTTAATAGACATAACTATTTTTCCTGAACCAGGAATTTACGATGTTACGAATACAAAGTTTTGGCACCTGAAGGGCCAGTCATCAATTTGTTGCTACAAGGCTGCCAAAGTGTCAGTATGGATTCCTGCAGGGCCTTTGGGGGCAGGGCGGGGGGCTCTTTTCTTTTTCGCTGTCCGTTTCAGTTCTAGTCAAAATAATTAGCTATATATATTTTTTTCTTTTGGTCTTTGTATAATTCCGGTACGTCATTGTGTATTGTGACATGGATGCTGTCAGAATGGATGTTTGATGGCATTTTTGTAACCTGTTGCTTTGTGTCACCTCATTGGAAGTTAGCAGCAATGGTTCTCAATGTAAACAAAACAGACTTGAACTGAAAGTAAACACACTGGATTGCTTTCCTGTGGAGAAGTCACTGTCAGCAACACAGCAAACGCACCTGCACACGCTTTATTTCCCTCACCCCAGGTCTGCTATCACCTGGCAGGGCACCAGGGTGTAGGGCAGCAGCTCAGCTGCGGCCAGGAGCCTGGTAATCTCCTTCAGCTGATATTCCTTTTTCTTCTTTTCTTCCAAAGTTATTCCGTTGGCAAGTAGATAGGTGTATACTTATTTATTAACTACTTCATCGTGGCATCGGTTACAGTGGAAAACTGCCTTCAAACTGCCCCATATGTACTATGCAAAACTGCATAGACTCAACATAATTCCTCAGATAAAACAGGTCCTTGTGAGGGGTAGAACAAAACTAAACAAACAGGACCCCAGCTCTGATTACTTAATGGGTATGATATGCATTTCCCCTCCCTTCTGCTGTGCATCTAATACTATTTCCACTGTTTCCGCTAATCCCAGTCCTAGAGCAGGGATGCTGTTTCTCCAAGTGCAAGATGGATGTAAAAGGGCAGAGCACCCTGTTTCAGGAAGCTGTTGGTAACAAGAAAGGCTTTGATGGTGCACATTTTTCCCTCATTTCACTGGTGTGCCTCAGCTGGAGGGCCTGCTGTTCAACTAGGAACAGCAAAGACTTGTCTGGCCTAAACTGAACAGAAAGCAGGATTATAAATGAGCACTTGACCACTTAGACCTTGCCTCCATACTTTCTCAAAAAATGTATTTCAGAGTTTCATTACGTTTTTACCCAGAAAATGTGTTCATATCCCTCTAGAGAACTGCTGAGGGAGGAAAAAAACCCCCACAAATGTTCTTTCTCATCTACTATCTCCTCCCTCCTGCTGCCCATTGCCCATTGACTCTACATTTATTCTGTATCACAGACCAGAGTGAGCAGGTTACTTCTAAATCACTCCTGTGTGCCCACAAAATGTCACAGCACAAGCTGGCTGTAACAGAAGCTTGGCTGAACGTGACAGGGTACAAGATTGCTGCAAAGGTGCCAAAATCACGTTGTTGCAAAGGACGCTGCCTCAGCAGCCTGAATTTGCTGGATGGTTTTTGAATGCGTGTCAAAAATCATTCCACTTGCACAGCAGCAGGTGTGCATTTTTCCTTTAATAGCGTCTTAATTACAAAAGCAATTACAATGAAAACCCCATCAGAATAATACCTTTTCCTAGCCCACACAGCATGCAAAACTGTGTAAGTGGACATGTTGGGATGGCAATGGAAACCAGGACTCCCAGCATTCAAGACACGAGTAAAGCAATGAATGAGTCTGGAAGATGCCGTGGTTCAGCAGACTCATGCAGAGCCTTTATGCCTGAATTCACACGACATACTTTTGGCTTTACCTTGTCATGCACCTCCAGTGTAAGTCCAAAAGAACAATACTTTGGACTCATGCTTCACGTTAATATTGTCTCCAGCACCTGTCAAAATAAAACTCTCAAGTCATCACAGCTGTAAAGCTGCCTGAAGCTTCAGATCAGGCAACAGATTTTTTGAATTACGGGCTTCACGTCCATAGCTCTGCTGATGCTATTGCTGCTCTGTATTGATCTGCTGCTCTTCCAGCATCTCCTGACCCAGATGTCAGTAAAAGCAGCTCTGTGCAGCGAGTGACCATTAACTGAAACCAGGGCAGGTTTTTTTTTCCTTGTCTCATGCTGTGTGTGCTGCCATGGAAGCAGAAAATAAGTAAACTTAAGTACATGACTTAGAAGTGGTAAGGAGCTTTTAGAGGCATGTGTGAAAGTGTTGCCTCTCTGAGCATATCCTCTGCAGTGAGCCCTGACACCCTTGGGTCTTCAGAACTGTTTCCTTCAAACCTCACCAAAAGATTAAGAACAGGGCAGGAAGTCTTACTTGTGCTTTATTTCAGTTTAAAATGTTTTTTTTCCCCCTACACCTAAATAGGACAAATTTACCCTGTCAAATAATCAACATCATCATCTTACGCTCTAACATGGCCCTTCCCTCCCTCCATTAACCACGGTATCACACCACCTCCCTCCCACTTCTAACGTTTTTGAGGGCTTGTGTGAAAACTCTAATTTCATTGAGGCAGGCAAAAGCTGTTATTTCGGCCATTTCTCGTGAGAGAATAATGTTATTGCTCCTGACACGGATGGGAGCAGGGTGGGTTGAGCTCTGCTGCTGCTGTGACAGGCACCAGTGGGGGCTAGGAATCTTCTAGGAAGGCTCCCTATTTTCATGAATCTCCTCTTTTAATCTGCAAATACAACCAAGGAGTAGAAGCACAGACTCGTATCCTGATACGCATTTTGGTCTGAATACTGAGGAATTAATTAGAGGCCAAAGTTGCAACCTAAGCAACTCAGAAACTGAAAAAAAGGTAAAGGCAAGCCAAAGGCACTTATTAGCAAAAAGTTGACATAGCTGCAGCAGAAATTTAAAGTCTTTGAAATGCTATTTAAGCACAGAACCCAATACAGATTCCCTCTCATTTGCACTTCTCATATATAATGTTGGTGCTTTTATGCAGAGGTGGGAGATTGAGCACAGAAGTATTCCCTCAAATACTCCTGATACATCAGGGCCAATCCTCAAACAGGGCTGGTTTAGACACCGGTCTCAACTGGACAGTTGAGAAAAAACATAATAGAAAAACTGGGCTCCTATGAAATGGTGGTTTGGTCAGAAAGTTGAGGTCCCATTTATAATCATGTTTCCTTTATGCTTGAAATGCAGCCCAGGAAAATCAGTGGTGATACCTGCTTGAACGGGGTCTGGTATTCATAGCTTGCTTCTGTCTGTGACCTGAAAACTCAAAATGCCTTCGCTCCCACATGAAAATGAAAATTCTGTGACTTACAGGTTCCCTAATTAGAAAGAATTCACATCTTAACAGTTATTAATGGATTCTTTCGTTTGTTCCCTTAAATTATCAAAATTCTGATGTTACTGTCCAGCAAAGCACTTCGAGAGAAGTTCACAAACACTGATGAACACACTGAGAGCTCTGCACATTTCAGAGCATCATTATCATTTTGGATATATCTACTGCTTCATAAACCATTTCTTTCTGCACACACCAGTCACAGATATCTGCACTTATTTCCCAACCCCACTCAAAACAAAAAAATAAACAAACAACAAACCACCAATTTTTATACAGTTCAATGCTCTGGAGCAAGAAAAGTTTGTATAAAATCTCACAGATCACAGTTTGTCTGAGCAAAGCCCTGTTTAACGTTTGAATTGCTAGACAGTAAGTAAGCTGCTCCACCTACCAATATGGGTTAGAAGTGTTCTTCCTGAATTAAATGTGAGGTTTCCCAGTGGTTTGCTCTCCCCATGGCGTCCCAAGGGAACAAGCAGCCTAAAGAAGTGGGAAGAAGTGTCCTGCTGCTGTTGAAAGGTTTGTGCTTTGAAAGCCTGGAACTGCTGAGTGAACGCAGGCTGCTAAAACTCCCTCCCCCCACCCAGCTAAAAAGGCAGATTGATGGCAGCAAAACAGTAAATTACTCCCTCTGTTATCAAATGTCTAATAAGGCACTGGATTCGGCATTTAAAAAACTGCTTGCTTTCCTTCTCAAAGACATATCACAACCTTCTAAAATATTAGTATTGAAAGAATAAGCCTCACTGCTCAAATCCTAGAGAAAACATTTTGAATGAAACACTGCATTTTACTACTGTTTTCGTTTAAACCACAGAATATTTTGAAGAAAACATTTTATTTTCATTTGAGGAACCCCAAATGAGATCTCCTTTTGATTTCTTACGACTGCCAGCAAAATGAAAATTCAAAAACTGCACAGCACGAGGGTGAAGCCCCCTGCAGTGCTTTGAACCACCAAGGAAATTCCAGCTAACAGGGAAATATTTGCCTCAACACCATTCAGATTTCACAGACTGTAACACAGAAATCATAATGGTTAGTTCAGCAAAGCTTAAAGGGTAAAAAAAACTCAAGGATTACTTAGTTTTTAAGTCATTAGCAGTTAATTAGGAACTGTGGGAAAAAAAGACACCAACCAAGCAAGCCCTGATGATTCTGCTTATCCCTTCAGTGTATGGAAGGGGTTTTTTCTTTCCCCCCCCAAGTATCTCCCAAGATGCCTCTGAGCACACTGACCACATTCAGACTTGTCTGGCACTTTCTAAACATCAGCCACACAGAAACCCAGCTTCAAAAAACCCCAAAGAGTTGTGAAGCCACCTCTTTTCTCTCAGACACCTCAGAGTGCCAAACATCTCAAAGTCTGGCAAGTCCCAGAGCCTCTTTTGCCTCTTTCTGGGCAAAAGCAAACCATATGCTGAATGCTGGAATAAGCCAGCAGAGAGGATGAATATTCCTGTTTGGGTAATTATCCAGGGAGCAGAGGTGCAGGTTACCACCACAGTGCTTTTTATGGAATCAAAACATCCTTCCCCTGAGAAAAGACAGTGATTCTAAGTTTTAAATAGGAGTTCCAAAGACCTTTTGAAAAGGTTCCTCCTCCTGCGCTTACACGTAATGGGATTTATCACTTCTTGACCCATTTCTGAATAAGGCCATGTTTATGCAGACAGGCATAAAGAATATATATTAAATGGAAAAATATACATAGACACACAACCAACCACACAGAAGTAATTTTTGTGAGGACATTTACAATAAATGGCACTGAACACCTTTATTAAGATTTTAATTTTTCCTTTGTGAAAAATGAATAGATTTTTTTCCCTTGTATGCAGAGGAAAAGCAAACTAATGGCAAAAATCAAGATTACTCTCTTATTTCAATACTGTCTTTGTAGCCACAAAGATACAACAATTTAACAGACAAGAAATACTGTTTATTGCAGACTTTAAGCTGATTCATGTGAAAAAGGCACTATGAAACTTAATCAAACTAGATGATTAAATTTGTCTAAATTAAGTGATATTATATATTATATATAATACATATATTATATATAAAATCACATGACCATGTGAAACAGAACATTTTGTGACAAAAATCATTGCATCTCCAAAAATAACATTTTCTGGAAGAGATGTTTCTCTTTTCTTTTTTTCCCCTGTTTTGCCTCCAGGAATCCACTTTTCCAAAAGATTACATTTATAAAGGAAATTACAAAGGCTTTTTACATGAGGAAAAACTGATATCTGGGATCAACACACAGAGAAGTCTAGATTATATGCTGTTCTTTTCGATGGGTTAAGTTACAGACAAAAAAAATGCAATTATATTAAAAAAAACCAAACGTACTGTGAGTTGTTGCATGGCTACAGGCTACAGCAGATCTCACCACCTCTTTGAGCTGGGTTGTGTTACTATTTTCTAGTTACTCCTTCTTGTGCAATATTATAGTTCATCACAGGTGAAATACGGATAAAATCAATGTACAGAGTATTATTTTGCTACAAACAGCATCATTAGTAATAAAACATCTTGGGAATGATGCAGGAAAGGTTCAGTCTATGTTGGGCTGCTGTTCATTGCCCAAACATTTCCTCTACATTTGCTGGAGTCGACAACTTAAGCAAACATCCTGCAGCCAAATGCCTGACAAGAAAGACTGAGCCAAAAAGACATAATTGCACACTACAGCAAGAGATGGGATTCAGAACCTTATTATTACTGAAGGGTTCAAATGCTTTTTTATTGCTGGCTCAGCTTCCCTCGGATGAATCACCAACAAAGATGTGCTCCAATTTATCTGTCATGCTAATTCCATAAAGCCAAGACTCATCCCTGGGTGTAAATGAATCATGTACCAATATTTTCACCTGTCAGGAAGCTCCACTGCATTTCTCATCTGCTCATTTTTCATGATGAGGAGCCAGCAGCAGGTGCTTCTGTGGAGACTACTGTAAATTTCCTTTATGTCGGCTAGTTACGTTTACAACACAATAAGACATTCCCCTTCACTGCTGACTAAAGCAAAGCTGGATGGTTTAATGCTATGGACAGTGGAATTAAAGAAAAGAGGAAACACATTTAGTGGCTGCTTCCTTCATCAAAGGACTCCACACCTGAATCTGTGGCAGCTGCACTGATTTTTTCTTGCCGTCTTCTCATAATTTCTTGCAGTTCTGAACTACCACTGTTAGCCTATAAACAAAAAAGAAGAGTTTACTCGTGGCTTTGACAGGCACTGAAATTCCTCTGCCAGCATTTTGTTAAGACAGTTGCTCAAAGAAACGAACTCACCTTGCAGCTCCAATAGGAAAGTATTTACAGTATCCTTAAATATGGATCAGGAAAAAACCCTGCAGACTTTTAAAAGCATGAGCTTGCCTTTCAGCACTGCTGAGCATCTTTAATTCTCACAAGGCCCTGGAAGTGTTGGATATTTAGGGGGTGAAATATGGCTTCAGTAAAAGCAGGGTTAAAGCTCAGCGAGTCTGTTAGGACTCCACACTTGAAAATCGGAGCAATAATATTTAGAAATTCAAAACCTGGAAATAAATCTTTGATGGGTTTAGATTTGTGTAAACGCAAAGCTCATACATGCACATGGGATTGCACAGGCAAGGCCTAAGTGAGGATTCAGTCTCAGGCTCTCACACAATTCACCATCAGGCATTTGCTGCTCAGAAACACAGGTTTCAAACATAGAGCACAGTAATAGGAATTGGACCATATCACAATATTAGCAGCAGTGAAATATCGTGAGGACAAGGCTCTATTTCACCTTTTAAGAGTGAAAGCCAGGTCTGCTGAACCAGCTGCAAACATTGCTTTGACAACGTAAATGAAATTATTAGCAAGGCCAGGACACCTACCCACTAGAACAGAACTCTCCAAAGTGTGCATGACTTTGAATAAAACCAGGAGATTATAAACCAAGAGCCATATCTGCTACTGTACTATCTGGCCATGACATGACCATCGAAACTTCAAAATCAGCTTCCAGCATAGCCTCTGAATAAGGAAGCAGAAACTGTGTTTGAAATTTATAAAACAAATTCCAGAACTGTTAAGGGGAAAATCCTGCAGTTGATTCTGAACTCTGAAAATGTATCCTATTAATTTCACTAAATGTAATATAGATTTACCCCATTATATCCATTAAAATGCAGGACCTGATGCCACAAGGAGTGAGAAAATTTCTAAATTAACTACAGTGCTCCTCCTAATTAAAATACCATTGCTCTCTTCTCCCAGAGTGGAAAGGCAAGGCAGGGAGCCTAGAAGTGACTCTCTGAAAGTGAAGGAGCAGCTTTATTTGTCTTAATTCATCTTGTCCTTGCCCTCTTGATTTCAGATCCAGAACAAGTGCAGCACCCATTACTGAAGTCATGCGTAAAAAACCATCAGCAGACACCCAACAATGTGCTTTATCAGAGGTCATGTAGAAATATTTCTCTGAGAATAACTGAGCAGCAACAAGCTGAAAGAATTTGCCTTCCTGATAACATTAATGACAACATGACTGATGAGCTCGAAATGCATTATATTATACTATTATAGGGAGAGAAAGGACAATGCAACTTCCTTTGATGGCATAATTCAGCAAACAGCAGGCTAAAGCCATCAGGACTTGCATAAATTCTGAAGTTCAACCTCAAATAACCAAGGCAGAAAAAAATATTTCAATTACCTTTTCCCCAACAAAATACCAATGACCTTCTTAGGCTCTGAGCACCTGTTAATTAACTTTTGTAGGGCATTTATTAGACAAGTTTGGCCTTTTGAGTTTCCTGCAGAGCGAGACCTAGTGGGGCAAGCAGAGTGACAGCACGGAGAGGAAAAGACCCCTCTGATCCCGTGCATCTCTGCTTTTTAAACCAAATTCCACTGCAAAACTACTTCCATCTCAGTATGCTGAAATAAGATGGCTGACACACAAAAAAGTTGAAGAACACAAATGTATCTTCACTAGGAAATGACGGATTGCTCTGGACTGTAGTGACTTATTTTCCTCAGAGGAAAGGTGAAATATTTCTCCCTTCCTCTAAGAGGAAAATAGGGCTTGAAGAAGGGAATAAAGCAATTTTGACAGTGTTAGAAAATGATGCTCTCTGATCCACGCTGATCAGGTAAAGCGTAAAATATGCATCTTCATAAACCTGTCTTTAAAAATATGCCTGGTAGCAAATGCTTAAAATCATTTAAGTGAGACAGTCTCAGCTCAACGAGAGGAGAGAAAAGTATTTTAAACCCCTTCAAGATTTTCTTCTGAATTGGATGAGGAGAATACAACTTCTCAGTTGGGTTGATCACCTCTAGATCATTTCTCCACTTCCCACAGCAAGTTTTGAAAAAAAAGGTAGGTCCACCCCAATTCTGCTGATTTAAAATTGGCAAGAACTCTCCCTAGCACAGATCTGAATACAAACTTCAGGTGTTAAAGAAACAATACTTCTGTAATTAAAGCAAACTGCTGCAGAGCAATAAATACAGAGACACAATACTCGATCCTTGGCTCAGAAACTCTGCTAGCACAGTGTCCAGTGTGTTTTCCCTTCAGCCCCAGCATCAGTGGGCTCACCCTACCAATTTCTCATGCCCAGGAAATCAAATCTCCTCTACAGAGATAAAGCAAAACTCACATATCACCACCAAAATTATCGGGAGTATCTGTTCGTCCAAGTACCGGGCAAAGCAAGAAGCAACAAAAGGAGCATTTCACTCTCTCATTGCTTTCCCCAAAGCTCTTTTTGGCTGATTTTGTCTTCTTGCAGTCTGGTTACAGCACAAAATGTCTTAAACTTGAGTGTTACTTCTAATGCTTTTTGGACCCCTTTAGAAGTGGGGAGAGATCTCACCTGGCGTTTGGACGAATGCTGTTCCAATGAATTAATACCAAATAACTCACATAAAAAGAATGTTTATCAATGTGATGGGAACTGAGGAAAAACCACCTCCCTCACTGAAAGAGTTACCTAATTCTATAGGTTAAAAACTGGAGACCCAGGTTAGGTAAGAAGAGTTGTCCATACCTCCAAGGCAGATTTCTGTACCGTAATTTGGATGTAGACTCTCGACCCTTCTGGGCAAACAGTCCTCAGTTCCTCTTTGTTGAGGGAGAAAAGCTGAGCCCCCGTCAGCACACCGAGGCTGTTCACAGTCCTGGGGACACACCAAGGGAAGGGAACAAACAGGAAATAAGAAAAACCACACTGGCCAAGCGAGAGAAATAGGTCATCTTCATCCCACATTTCCTCGGGTAGGGCTACCAAAGTAAGAACTAACTTTATGCAGCAGGACTGCTGAAATCCATTGAGTATCTGAGTACCATTTTTTGGCAGAGCCTAAAATATATATACACACACTTCTGTAGATCTATAACCACATTGACATATATTTTTAATATGCATTAGGTACACTTATACACATAAATATATATATATATATATGTAAAAACAAATTGTTTTTTTCAAGAGTGCAGCTGACATCTCTTGATTTTCAGGAGGCTGCTTGATTTTAAAGAGTGGTCAGACCACACTCTGCTTCCTGACAGGAGAATAATTTAAAGAAGTTTTCCTACATTTGCTCTGGAACTTACACAGGGTTGAATCCTTTGGACTGCAACCAGGCTTTCACATCCTCAGGAGAGGAGTCGTAGGTGATGTTCACTACCGGGATGTTTGGCCGTGGCACGTGGAATTTCCTCTGGGCACCGCTCCGGCCCACGGTGAGCCGGTGAACAAGTTCATCCTGCACCTCCTCCATCTGGGATTTCCTGCCTAGAGAGACAGAAAGATCCCACAGGAGTTATTCTCAAGGTTGCTTTGCCAAAGCCAAGTCATTTCTTATATGCCACTTTAAATCTTAAACTTTTTTTTTTCTCCTTTAAAGATTCATTCATTAGACCTCATGGAATTATTATTCTCCTTTTCCCCCAGGGGATATTTCAATATTCCCAATCTTCTCTTTGCAAAACAAAACAAAAATAAACAAACAAAAAAAACCCCAAACAGAATTCAGCTAAGGCCCCAGAAAGGAGAGATGAGCTGGGTGTCACAGAGAGGCGTAGATCAGTGTGACAGCACCCAAGCCGTGGAATAAAATGGGAATGGAGGGTTATTCAATTGTCATAGTCTGCCTTTTTTCAAACAGAATTGAGGGTTTAAAAATGAAAACAAGAAAAAGATGAGGAAGGTTGTAAGATTGACTACACCGAGGGAAGGTAGTGCTTTCCACAAACAGTTTTTTAACTGAAAGTTCAACTTTTTAGCGCAAATTAACATAGGCAAAAAAAATTTCACAGCCGCTGACACATATCAACTTACATCTAATGAGCCATTGCAGCAATTGCATTTTTGACAGGGTTTTGAGGAATTTGAATTCACTCCAAGCCTGGAGTGGCTGCTTAGCTGAAACATTGTCACACTTGGCATTAAAAAAGGAATCAAAAAAAGGGGTAGCTGCTCTCAGCAGATACTCAAGAATTGGGCAAGACTTGTTTATTTATTTATTCATTTTAAACAAAACTGTAAGAATTCATTATCCCCCAGAACCCATTAGTCTGAAACATTTACTTCCATTGCTGTTCATTAGCAGGCAAGAAACTGAAATGCTTTTCAGGATTTTCAACAAGATCAATTATAATGACAGTGAGAATTGTTTAAAATTACCATAAAAATTTCTACGGATAACCTCACAAAAATAGGTAGAATTCAAAAAGGTGTAAATAATCTTTTGGGCTCAGAGAAAATACTGATTTTGCACAGTTAAACTCTCTGTGCCATAACATTGGAACAACTGTAAAAATCCTCTGACAAACAACTCAAATTACCTCAAAAATTCTCAGGATTTCCTTGCCAAGATATTTTTAGTGATCTTTATTCAACCTTCTCACTTTGATACACAAACAGTAACTACACCACCCTCTCAATGCACTCAGATGGCAAAACCTATTCCTTTTCTCCCATTACACTGATAGGAACAGATGAAAACAACACAACATCAATATGAAAAAACCCCTCTAAGACAGAAACATTTTTGCTTTCTCTGCTTTCCTGTTATATTCTCTCAAAGCCTCTCCAGGGGTTCTCTCAAAACCTCTCCAGGGATCAATATCTCTACCCAGTTAAACAAATAAAAACAAGCTTTACATGGGCCTCTGCGATTATTTCTTTAATCACCACGGCAAAAGGAAGCAAAACCTTTGGTTTAACCATTTCCTTTTTTCTTTTACAATATAGCCTCAGGCTGAGAGTGGAAATAGTATCTCTACTGTAATATTTGAGGCATTCAGGCCCTTTTCTGCAGGGTTTTCCCCTCTCCCCCCACCCTGAGTGTGAATCAGAAGCCCAATGACACGAGCTCAGTGATTTGTACAAATCTGACAGGGGTTATACGAGGAAAGCCTTCAGGCAATGTTATCAAAGCTCGCACCCGCTATTTTCCCAAGCAGGAAGAGACGCAGAACATTGCTATCTTCCTTCTATTTACACAGATTCTGAAAGACTTACACGTAATCTGGACCGAGACTGTATCAAGAGACAAATATTCAGCTGTTAGATAAGAGATTCTTCCCGTTGCTAGACGCGTGATCAGAAATAAACATGATGCCACGGGTGTGGGGCAGGCTCTGCAGTGCTCTCTGCAGGGTTCAGGGGGTGCTTGGCCAGCAGGTGCACAGGCTTCCCACCACCCTCATCTGCGAGGGCTTTTTCCTGGAGCCCATTAACTGGGCTTGAGTGAGAGCTCCAGGAGGGAGCAGGAGCTCCTGTGTGTGACCCAGGGTCCCTACAGCAACTCTTCACATGCCCTGCACCTGAAGCCAGGATGGTCTTCTCATTTTCCATCCAGAATGGATAGAAAAGGCCATCGTGGATTCAAGGACACCAGACATCCTATAGCAAAGTCCCTCCACAGAAATAAAATTATCATTCTGGTGCATGTGTGTGGGGGAAATTCACCCTTACTTTCCACATCTTTTGTAACTGTTCATTTGTCTGATTTTATTTAAGTGACAAACTCCTTGTTCGGGAAGCAGCAGTGAAGCCTGCTCCTCCAACCAGGCTGTTGTCCAGTTTTAATTTCCAGCCAGACAGTCATTAGGTGAATATACTGCAAAGTTCCCAGAGCCTTCCTGAGTTCAGAGCTTAGGCAGGGGCTCGTCCTTCACCAGGCAATGTCAACAGAGACTCCACCAACAGGATTATCCACACAGGCACAATTCCCATCCACTGGGGACGGGGACGAGGAAGCCCTTCCCCAGAAAGGATTATCCTCAATGCCAGTTTCTGACTTCAGGTGGAAGCAGGATTTACTGGTGAGGCAGAGGGTACGAAAAGCTGTCAACTCTTGAACTACAAAAAGCTCATTATTTTTACAGCTATTACTTTAAAAGCTGCAGCAAATGCTTGCCTGTATGTTTCAGTTATTTCTAAGCCAAGCAATCACACTGCTTAAAGTGCATTGAGGACAGAAATCACTGACTAAACAAGCTCTTCTAACCCTGCCTGCTTTTCAGTCAATACAGAGTAGCAGCCTCAGCATGCCTCAACTGGCACATTTACAAGGTGGCCTTAATCAGAATTTCTCGAGACAGCCACACACTGTTGGATGCCCATGATCAAGTTTTTCCAGCTACAGAGGTATGGGGTACGTTCCTGTGTCCTCCTGGGACAAGGACACCAAAGTCTGCTCCATGGCCTGCTGCCTGCTGCTGCTTTAACCAAACCTGGAGGCCCTGGCTGTAAGATAATTCTCCAACACTATTACAACGTGGTTCCTGTGCACCAGCCAGGCCTGCAAGCGTTCTTGAAGCCCTGAATACGTGTTTCAGAATGGTGCAAATGGCCTAGAAATACGGATGGTCGTGGATTGAAGCGTAAAAGCAACGTAACTGATTTGAAAAGCCATTTAGGTTGTAATGGGGCAGCGAGTCCAGGTGGAAAACGTGCATTAGCCAGCAATCAGCATGGGCGTTTCCAGCGCTGAAAACCACTGACTGGAGATCCCAGACATTCATAAAAAGACAGGATTTAGGATGGGACAAGTGTAAAGTTGGTAAATTACAGTAATTATAGCGAGGGTCAGAACATACATCCACAGCAAACACGTACTTTAAACACGAGGTTAGAACAAAATTTTTCACCAAGATTCATCTGAAACGCAACTCTAAGGGACTTCAGCATTAAGCAAAACACGCGGGAGCGGCAGGAAAGCTTTTCCCCTCGCTTCTTGGGGCAGACTTACGGTCCACAGGGATTTGCTTCTGCCGTTGGGCGTCGCGGGCCACGCTGCCGCCGCTGTCGCTGGAGGTGCTGCTCTGGCGGCTGACGGCCGCCGGCGCCTTGGGCACGGGCACGGGGATGGGAGCCGGGGCACTGGGAGGCAGGGGGACGGCCACGGGGACCGGAGCGGGCGTGGGGGGCGGCGAGGGCGTGGCGGGAACCGGGTCGGGCTGTTTCGCCACGTAGTCCGTCCTCTGTTTCTGGAAGGAGGCAGAGAGGCTCGGTCAGGCAACGAAATTCGGGCGAGACGAACCCAGACTCTGCACCCAGTGGTGTTGTTTAGTCCACAGAGGCATCTCACTTGCCAGACAGAGCTCCAAAATTTGCCAGAACTTGACCTGGCATCGATGTTTGGCATCAATATCCTTCTGTGCCAGACATAAGACTCACAGCAATGAAATAATCTGAAACACTTTCTTTCAAGCAGATGAATTCTATAAATGAGATTATTTTTAAATCCCAAACTCCTATTACCTCGCACTTTTTAACAGCTTTCAAAATTTTTGACTTGTTGAACTTCATTAGTGTAAAAATGTATATTTTAGAGATGTTATGGAAAAAAAAACCCTGTGAAAAATTAATATATCCAGCCACCCCTAAACTCAACTAATGTTTTAACTTATAAATGTCACTGAGGCTAGGATAACACATTGTTTCTTGAACTGCAGACAGCATTTAAGAGGTTTCTGCTCCTCCTATCCTTTCTTCTGTGCCTTTCCATCTATTGACATGACCACTACAAGCCATCTCAAGGCAATAATCTGATTAAAAAACAAGCCCCAAATTTCACAAATCTTGGAACAGGGCTGTTACGTCTTTCTCCCCACTTCATGCAATGTTCTTCATGTAAGTTATCTTGCTGCTAATAACTAGCAGGTGTCTCAAGAATAATTTTGGAAAGGAATTTCTTCTTTGTCTTTAGACTGGCACCAGTTACAGGAAGAACACCTGTATTTTCCCAAAGCAATCATAAAGACAGACAAATCCATAAGCCACCTATGCTACCCCTTTCTTTCAAGCAGTTCAAACTCCATATCTCCCTGTTTAACAGTGCTCCCTCTCCACAATTTTGGACTAACACGGCTGGAAAGTTCAATATTAAAGTTTGTTTGCTCAATAGGGATGTCTCATCTCGCAGTCATGAGAAGTCTGCTTACTTTGGTATGAAGAGAGATGAATACATTCTCCAGATTCATTGCTCCTTCCTGAAATACCATTCCCTATTTCCTTGGAGGCAGAGGGTTTACAGCGGATCAAGCAGGGAAATATTTGTAGGAGCCACATGTTAGAATTTGAGCAGCAGATCACTGCCCTGACAACAATCAAACCTTCACCAAATGTCAGCAACTGCCTTTGGACAGGAACCCCCAGCTCAGTGAAGTCCAGCTGATGGCAAGGCATTTAGGAGTGAGTGTAAACCATTACAGCAATACTCATTTACACTAGCAGAAAATTTATCCCATTGTCTTCTCCCACCAATCAATTAAGCCTGAGAAAAGAGTCTTACTTCCCTTGGATGATTTTTCACTTAAACCATAATAGTCAGTTACTAAATCCAACTTACATCCCTGCAAAACATTTCCCATTAAACATTTTTGTTTGTTCATGTGTTTTTATCTCAGCATTTAGTTGTTCAAAGGCATCCATCTCGACTGCTTTGTGCGATGTAGGGAGATTAAAAAACTAATCATGGTTGACTTTTCTGTATTTTACTGCTCCAATGTTAAGAAAATAAATGCTTTTTTAATTGTCAAATGACAAGAAAAGTGAAATGCATAATATAAAAGTGAACAAGCAGAGTAAGTATATTTATGAAACTTGCCCTTTGGTGGAAAGAGAGTGCCCTACTAGGTGTATAGCAAGTATGCCGTAATTTATTATATATAGATGTACTGTGATAGACTCAAAATCTGGTGAATGAATTAAAAAATTTCATAGCTACTAAAACATTCCAATGATATTCACATCTTTTTATCTTGCTCACAGATTCCAATTACTAGACTGCCATCCCCACAACATACCTTCCCAGTGTGTTTTGACCTTCTCAAAAAAACCACAAAGAAGTAGGACTTTTTTATGATATAGAGGATTTGTTACAAACCAAGGCACCCACTGCACATCACCACAATCGTAATCCAGAAAAAGAGAGAGCTAAAAACTACATGGAACTTTCAATGGATGTTACTGGAGGAGCTACAAAAACATGTTGTACTGCAATCAGAAGCCTCATCAAGACAACTTGCTGCAGTGAAAACAAAAATTAATCTGGAAGCATCACTCAAATTCTAAATTTACAAATGAAACCACATTAAAATACACTTTGCATTTTGCTGAACGGTGCCCAAAAGCCAATTATATATTTGAATCCCATTTAACATTTCTTTTTTTAATACTTATTTTTAACTCCAGATCTTTTGAGGACATCCACACATTCATCCCAACACTTCTATTCATTGCTATAAAAAGAACCAAGCATGCACTATGGAATTTGGTGACAACATAGTCCAAAAGAGGAATTTTTGAGATTCAATATCAGAAGAGTAATTCAGTTACCTCTGAAAGCTCTCCAAGTAATTGCTGTGAGGAAAATGGAGTAAATCACATCAAATAGTATTGTTAGAAAGGTAAGAAGTAACTGTCTCACACATCACTCCTGAAATTTCACACACATTAGCAATTCAAACTAAAGGAACATCAGTCTTAGTAATTACCTCTTCTTACTCACTAGGAAACTAACAGTGAGTTATTCTAATATTCTTATTTTGCATAGGGAACAGAGGGCTGGCTACAAAACACACACATGCAATACCATATAAGCCATCAGCTCTTTTCAAAGCACCCAGCCAGACAGAAACTTAGAAACGGGTTTAATAAAAAACAAAACCCAAGGAAAAGACTGCCAAAGGATTGAAGATCATCAGGTGAATGTAGGACGGGAAGAGTTAAGTCACAACAGGTATTTAAAAAGTGCTTGATTTTTCCAGCTCAAGAAATGTTGGCTAGCTCAGAAAATGAGATAAAGGTCGCTGCTCTCAGACATCTACTCATAGAAAGGTTTGGGTTGGGAGGGACCTGATGGTTTCATCTAATTCCAACGCCCCTGCCATGGGCTGGGACACCTTCCACTATCCCAGGCTGCTCAAACACCCATCCAACCTGGCCTTGAACAGTTCCAGGAATGGGGCATCCACAGCTTCTCTGGGCAACCTGTGCGAGGGCCTCACCACCCTCACTGTAAAGAATTTCTTCCTAATATCCAGTCTAAACCTGTCCTCTGTAAGATTAAAGCCACTACCCCTTGTTCTATCACTCCAAGCCCTTGTAAAAGTCCCTCTCCCTGGACAATCTGCTTACCAGCTACTCACTGGTTTCCTCACAGCAAAAAGAACTATGAACAAATCTAGGGTTTTTTTTTCCTTCTTCCTCATGTTTTTATTTCTTTTAAGAATTAACTTGCACTCCTGGACTCACGTAAATTGGAACAAATGCTTTAAATTGTTTGGAATGGTGATGATACACACACAGTCATTAAAAATCTGGATATATCATAAAAGCTTACTGGGACTAAATTTTGTTTTCTTATTTCTTGCCAGAAAAATCTTTGTGTTTACAGGAAAAAAAATTAAGTCCCAAAGCTGTTTTCAACACACTACAGGCTGCATCTGGTGAAAAAAACAAGATTCAGTATGATTCAATCTATTTTTAATGAAAGCAACATAATAAGTTCGAGTAAAAATGCTAATAGTATCAACCCTAATTCGTGATCGGTGTAAAAGACTGGGAACAACATGTTTTCAAATATATCTTGGCATTAAAACAAGGGAATACACATATTCAAACTATGGGAAAAAAACAGACAACATTAAAGAGGCATGGGGCACAACCAAACCCAGCGTCAGTGCTGGGAAATGTTCTCATGAAGTTTACACAGAGCTTTCCACTGCCTCTCTCTCTGAGCGTGTCAGTGCCACGCTCCCGTTTGCGCAGCGACACGAGCGCACCAAGAGGGCTGCACAGCACCCAGCCTCGGTCTTGTCAACAGCACTGTGGTTTGGATCTCCCCCTGACACTCATCTGAGAGAGCCAAAAGGGCCAATGAGGTGCCCAAGAGTGGAAGAGAAAATTCCAAGCAGGGTCTTTTGCCAGAGTGTACTTTGGCGGGCTCAGCCGTTACGCGAACAGCTGCCTGTTAAAATCCCATTAAAAACCACCTAAACAGTTCTTTGCAGGGTATACCACATTTGTGGTTTTACTGAATTTACAGGAAATTTAGAGAGATTTTACTTATTCAAATTGTTGTTAGCTGGGATTAGTCCCCATTTCTAAAAAAAAAAAACAAACAGAAAAAATAAAGAAAATACGGACAAACTGGGGACTTTTTCAACACGTATCATTAATCAAATCCTATTTCAACTACTCAATACATTTTTGTGAAATAAGTGGCATCCCATAATTTGGGAAAAGATCAACGTTGAATCAGACAGGAAGCAACTAAGTTGTTGAAATGCCTAAGGATTTCACACACATCACTGATAATATAACTGTCTCACCTCACAAAGGGTGTCAGGAGATTAATTAACATGCCCACCAAGATACACAATTCTATCCTAATTATGTTCTTCAAATTTAATTTTCAAGAGCATTGGAAAAAGGTTAATAAAATGCTCAGAAAATAGGAAATACTATGATAAATTATTTCATAGGTACACCAGCAATACTTTTACAAATTAAGAAATCAGAGTGCTTGGGAAACTCTTTATGTTCATATATAATAGGATTGTGAAATACCAGTGCTGGCTCGCAATAAAAAAAGCAGATTAAATGACCAACACCCCAGAAAACTCTGATAAACAATAATTAACATTAGTAGAAAACAGAAGAATTCAGCAAAATGCTCTCCTAAAAGTACAAAAGTACCAAACAAGCAAAAATACTGTTACCTGGAACTAATTCAACTGACCAGAAGACAAAAAATGTTACAGCCTCTGATCCCCAAAGATAATTAAATAACTGGGGCATTGCTGGCAACATCCTGCAAGTATCACCTCAGTGTTTTCAAGTGACTGTCTGGGACCTGGATCCTGAAAGCAATTGAGTGAAAAATCAGGATTTGAAGTAGTGTGTGGCCTTAGAGGTCACTAGGCAGGGGAACAGAGCGAGAGCAAAATAAACATTGCAGCTCTGAGAATAACTGTGATAATGAGGTATCCACCTCTCAGAGAAGGGGTGTCTGTAGCATAGTCAAGTGAAAAATATCCTTTCTTCCAATGGAATTCTTGATCCTTCCTGATAATCTATAAACACCCTTTGGTGAGCAGTGCACTGAAGGTTATTAACCTGTAAAGGAAGACACTGTCCCTGCACATAACACATATCTGCAGGTGGCCACAGCAGCCAGGCCACTTTGAAAGCAGTTTTTTGAAAGCTGAAGGCAGCTCAGGAGCTCAGCAAAAGCTGCCCAGCACCAGGCACTGAGCCTGCTCCTGTTTAGGGTCTGGCAAAGGCGCTGGTAGGAACCACTTTGATTTCCTGCTCTACCCACAAGTTCTCCTGTCTGACTTTGGGCAAGGCATTGAGCCCTTCAAGGCCTCATTTCTCCCTGAAATAGCAGCAATGTCTCATAGCGCTGTTGTGAAAATAAATGGAGTTATGCAAACACTTCCCAAATGAGCCATGTGTCCATCACAGGAAAACAGACAAATGAGAATGCTCAGGAGTGCTAAAATTATAATAATCACCATGAAGTTAAGAACAGCATTACTGACATGTCTTGGTAAAGACTCCATTTACCCTGTGCAATTCATTATATTCATAAATAATTTCACAGTATTTCAACCTCGCATTTGAGTATGATCAAGCTGTAGGATAACCTGCCAGAGGGAAAAGTAACAAACTTATCTCAAACGTTGTTCCCTGACCCTAATTTTCATAGGTCCATGGAGAATGCTTTGTGGAAATGATTATTTTATTATATGCCGTGTCCTGTCATTATTTCAAACAGAAAACTTCAAACCCTGCAGTGCATTACAGAAGAACAGTGTGAGAACCTCTACTCAAAACTATACTCAAGTCTGCTCAGGACTTGGTGGCAAATTCCAAACGCACACAATGACATGCACAGGAAGGAAAAACAAACCAAGCCAGGTCTTTAAATCAGGATTTGAAAAGCACTCTGGATGCATGCTTCACTTCACGGACAGGCAAATCCATAATCAGGGCAGAACGAGCCAAGAGGTTACAGGCAAACAGTTTGGGACAGGAAAGCTCAGAAATGGTCTGATTCAAGCCCACCAAGATCAAGGCAGGTCTACCACATTATTTTGCAAAACATTGTGGCATTTCTTGGTTTACAGTCATCAGCTGGAAGGTGCAGTCACAAAGAATGAATATTAGATTGGATTAAATCATTAAACTTCAAGTTTCAACAGAAGTTTGGTTTAAAAGTCTGATTCAGAGGCAGGCGTGGAATTTCTGCTTAACCCAAACTTGTTTGCCTAAACTTTCAAGATCATTAGAAAAAAAAAAAAGGAAAGAAAGAGGCCTTAGAAAATATAACTTCTTCTTTTAGCAGCCTCTAACCCCCTTAAATTTTGCCTAAAAATACATATTACAACTTTATCCTGTATATCCTTACTTGGGTGGATAATTGCGCTGATGTAAGATTTTTTTTTAAGTAATTTACCCTCTAATTCTGTTCAACATATAAAAGAAATACAACAACCAAAATATTAATTCCACACCACTACATGAAAGAAAGAAAATTAAAATTAGGCCAGGATAATAGAGTGCTATTGATGCACAGACACAGTAATTGAAAAATACCTGCTTTGTGAATTCAAAAGCAGATATACCTCCTTTTTGTGACTCCAAAATTACAATAATTAAATAAATTCAAGACTGGGATAGAGACACACAAAGACAGAAAATTAAAAGCAAAGCTAGAGTTCACTCTTCTAGGAAAAACAAAGATGACCCTACCTTAAATAATTCAAACTCCTTCTTTGGCATCAACAGCTATCAATTCACAAAGGATATTTGCAATTAAAATAAACGCACACACATCCATTAGGGCTGAAGTTACCACCTCTAAGCAAAGAAGCAGGTAAAAAAAACTGAAGTAAAACACTTTGCTGCATCTCTGTCAACTGTATTATCTAGTTAGACTCTGTGAAATACAGACATCACCTTCAGTCTCTGCAAGAAACGTAAATTGTTTGTGATATATCAGTGGAACTATTTCAGCCTTGCTGGGACTCTCTGCCTCCTCCACGTGCACACAGGGACACTTCCAAAGGAGGTTTTGCTCCCAGGATGGGCAGTACCTGGATGGTGCGGGTGTAGGCAGGCTCCGGCCACCCCTGAGCGCCTTCCGCGTTCCTCAGCGGGTCCAAAATGTTGTTTGGCACAAAGCCTGTGCTGCCACTTCTGTTCTGAACCTTCCACCACTGCTTTCTGTCATCCAGAATCTGAAATGATGTGGTAAATTAATTACGTATCTTTTCTGACTTTCCTCTCGTCAGTTCTTGGGCTGTGAATCATTTCAAAACAAAAGCACAACTTTGCCGGGTTCTGCGTCTGCCAACAGATCTCACACACATGTGTCCCTGAGAAACCCCTGTATCTTCCCTGATTCTCACCATCATTAATTAGACATGGTTCTACTGCACTTTTTTAAAATGGGGCTCTCAAGAAAGAATATGTAAGTGTGTAATGAAGTTCTGTAAAGCTCAGGCATGTGCTGGATCAGACAGTGCAATGAAAATCAAGCCCTTGCACAGAGATGCTGCCATCTCTACAACCCATATGCTGTTGACAAAAGGAGTGAATAATTACTAATCACCCAAGCAAAGGCATCGTTCTGGGGGAGCCCAAATTTGGAGACCCAGCACTTCTTAGTGAACAGGGAATGGGAGCAGGATGGCCAGGAGCAGTCAGAAGTCCGACTGCCTGCCCCACAATCTCACACTCAGCATTTTCTCTCTTTGTTGCTCTCTCCCTTCCAAATGCATCTCACTTTTATGGCGCCACATCCTCTTGGAAAGAACAGTCCTTCACTATACCCCATGAATGCACAGATAGTTATTTAAACACTGCTTAATGTTTAAAAGCAACACTAGAGAAGGTGGAAGGAACACACAAATGTATTTCGAGCACGGATCTCTGCTGCACCCCTCCTAAAGTCAGCAAAACTGATGCAAAACAAATTAACTGAACTTTCCATACTAAGGCAGACAAGTCAAACACATTGAAGCAAACATTAAGGAAAGCCACACTGTCCACAGGAAAGGCGCCCTCAGCTTTGAGCAGCACCAGAAATTTGTGTGCTGTCTTTGCAAACAAAATTACCTCTACAATCTCTTCTTTCATGACAGAAAGCTCACTGTTGTTTCTTGCCACGAATTCATACTTGCATTTGGCGTATTTCTTGCTCTGTGCTTTATTGTGTGCTTCGTAGTTTCTGCAAAGCAAAGATCAGACTTGTTCAGTGAGACAGTCAAGCAACTAAAACCACAAAATACCCTCTTCGAACAACCCACAAAACATTTTTTCAAACAAAAACCTCTCAACCATAATATGATGCTGCCGTAGAACTACCTATTCATAATACACTGATTTAAGTGCCAAAAAAAAAGTACAAATGAAACAAAATAAAGAGGTGGCTGAAATACACAGACCGCAAGCTAGTCTTTATCAGCTCACTGCCTGCAAGATGTATGATAACAATGTAGATTAGCAGGTGCTATTGTTTTAAAATAAACATGTACTCTATATTTAGTTTGTTTTCCTACAGAAAGTTAAACAGTCATTTGCCATATAAACAAATGACTGTACTTAGGATATAATTGATAGGTTGTGCGTTGTATGAAATTGTGCTTCTACTGTTCATCACAGATTGTTCCAAATACGTAATAGATGAATAAATTTTTGCCATCAACACTAAGGCAGTTAAACCCTAAAATACATTCACCTACTGTAGATCAGTTTTCTTAATTGACCACAAAATGCCATCAACTTCAACAACTTCAAGTTACTTTATCAATTAAAAATGAGAAATAACTTCTTTCCAGTTACACACAGGATTCATTGTAGAACAAGGCATATCACAGTAAGCTCTGTATCTTTCTGTTTCCTTGAGGAAAGACCTGACCAGAATGCTTTTGGTTACAGAGCTACTACTTTTCTTTGACATAAGAAATTTTTCAATTGAGAAGTCCCCAGCCCACTCCAAGCAGGTCCACAAAAACCCCCAGTAACATTATTCAATTGCTGCAAATTACACCCGACAACGTAAACCCATGCTGGGCAGTAAAGAAAACAAACAAACAAAAAACCCCACATAAATAAATAAATAAATAAACAAACAAACAAATAAATAAATAAATAAATAAATAAATAAGTAAATAAATCCGAACAGCTAATGAAAACATGAAGCAATCCATGGCTTGAAATGCTGGGTACAAGGTCACAGCCCGGGGACATGAACACAGGTGGTTGCTGCTGCTGCTGGTGCTGTGTAACTCTGGGTTCCAGGTGTGCCTGAGCAATCCAGCAGCTACCTGGCTATTGCACGGCTGTGGAGAACTGTCTCACTTGACTTGAAGAGCAGAACCAAGGAAAATCATATTTAGATTGAAAGATTATTTTGAAAGAAAGACAAAACACAAAACAGTATTTAAGGAGAGAGTGAAAAGCAGGGGATGACCCCCAGCTTGCAGAATAGCTGTTATGAGGCTGAACAATGTGTGAGTAATACCAATTTTTCCTGCCACCCACTTAAAATTCACATAATTTTGGATTCCTTTCTTACTATCTCAGAGATGTGACTAATGTAGCTCTGACAGTACTTTTACTTTTAGGCTGCCTTTCCAAAATCATTTCAATAACTGTGTCTTCCTATTTTGTCCACACCTAACTATCCTGATACGTTAAAAAAATATAACTCGGGAAGAATTATAAAGAATGTCTACATTTTAGTTTTACTCCACTCAGCAACGTGCCCAGAACATGGGCCAGCCAACGGCTGCATGCTTCTGAAGAGACCCTAATTCTTCAAGCCCAGCCTAATGAGCCAGTTTACTCAGGGCACAAATATTCTGAACACTTCCCTCAATCTGTCCTCCACTGTGTTTCTTACTGCCCATCAGATATACCATAATTTCAGGCCTCAGCTCTTCACTGCACACTGCTCGAGAGCCCAGAGGGCTGCACAGACTTTCAGGGCTTTTCTTCAAATGACTGTGAAAATCAAACTACACAGCAAAAAACGCTACCACCACAAAACTTACTGAAAATTATTCAGTACTCTTGTGGCATCAAAATTCCTGAAATACCCAATATCCACTAAAAGTCTAAGATTCTGACACTTTATTTGCACCAGCCAAGGGAAGCATGTCTTACATCAGTGGTAAGAAACAGGCACCACTACAGCAGGTCTCATTCCACAGCTTTCCAAAGACTAATTTCACCTTTCATGAACTGCTTCTTAGAAACACCCATTTCTCTTTACCCGCCACAAAGGAGGCTTGGATAACTCAGTTCCAGACAGATACCCTGATATCATCAAAGGTTCAATGCAGTAAGACTCTAAGACTCTTTCTCTAAAACTGAAGTGGAGGCAAAAATATTTATTTGCATGGAATATTTTTACTCTGAAAGGACAAAACAGGTCCTACCAAATTACAGATAAGGGAAAGGAATTTAAAGTACAGGTCATCTAGATTTCAAGCTGAGCAGTCCCAAGACAAGAATGCAACAGAAAATCAAGTCTGAGAAAACAATTAAGAGATAACTACTCTGCTGTTCTTGCTATGAAGAATAAATGCAAAGTTTGGAAAAATAATTGAGTCTTCAACCTGCACACCACATGGGAATTCGCTTGCATGCAGATTAACAACAGGATCTTTTAGCACATGGCTCAAAACTAGGGATTCTGCAAGGGTTTTCATCAAAGGAGTTTTATCAAGGATGCTTTAACCAGCAAGTTGATCCTCAAAACTTAGCATAAACATCTTCCATGGCTGGTAAGACAAAATACTTTTGATATAGTGTATATGGAATACGGTTTGGCACAGGAGAGCAACTCCAGTGCTTCTTTACTGATCTGCTTCCACAGCTTGTGCTGGTATAAATTCTCCCCAGAGACAAGGCCAAGGATCACTGCGTTTCATCTTGTCAAGTTCTTCAGTTTTAGGATAAAACGAAGGGGGTGAAAGAGGATGTGCAAAAAGACGCTGTTTGCTACGCAAACATTTCAGAGCATTCTCTGTAACATTTGAAAGAGGATGGAAGAGACAAGGTGTCACTGTTCAGAAAGTGGGTATTTATACACCAGCCCAGAAAACAAAAAGCAGGAGATGACGGAGCACTAAGCGAGCAGCTAAGAAAATCAAACAATCAATCAAAACAAGGACAGGTGAATCTCACAGCAGACTTGTCATTCTCTGTAATTCTGAAAAGAGCAGAGAGCGTATTTAAAACCACGAAACAAACCAGAACTAAAATTTGAACCCAAGTGGGTGGATTCTGCACTTGCAATTGGGTTGGAATAATTTTTGACTAAAAGCAGCAATTTAACATCATAGATAAACTGGGAATTTCATAGAAATGATAAAAGAAAATATCTTAATGATACACCTTAGAGAAGCAAAAGCAGAACACACACTGCTAAACAGAATCACTCCCCCACAAGAGAAAATGACACCACCAGAGGCCACGACAGACCCCGCCACCCCGAGAGCAAAGAGTGGGGACAGTTTTCCACAGCACCACGGCCGCTGACGGGTCAGGGTTACCTATCTACATGCCGGCTAACAGTTTGCTTAAAGGCAGCCACAGCTGCCCCCTGGTCCAGCAGAGGCCCTCTCTTGTACACCGTGTTACTGAATGCATACCCATCCGCCGGGGGGTAGTCGGGAACGCCGGGAGGCTGCAAGACAAAAAGGGAACAAAGCCACCGAGTGGATTAGTGCGCATTCCCCCATCCTCAGGTGCCCACGGTTCTGCCATGAAAAGTTAATAACTTCAGCGTTTCAAGGGCGTAAACACGGAGATCAAAAGGATGAGAATAAAAGAATTTCTACCCCGAGTCATCCCACCGCATAAATATTGCAGCGGATGTTCTTTGGAAAAACAGTTCTCTGGGGCAAGGGCCGTGTCATCTCACAGATATCACCACGGCAACGCAACTTATAAACAATGGCTGAACTGCTTTAAAATAAACTGCACAGTAAAACTGCTCTGAGCTTCTGTTTGGGATGTACGCTTCAAGCCACAAACCTCTGGCTAGCCAGCAGTAAGTCTGCGTAGGAAATAAAGTAAAATTATCACTCTATTGCAGGATCATAATATGAAAGAGCTCATTCATGTCACACTCTCACTGAATATGGCTACAGTCCATGAAGAAATGCAAAAAGGAGTGTGATAGTTGGTATAATTATGGATTTTAATTAAGGAAAATAATCATACTCTATCACAAGCACATATGCAAGAACATTCAAGGCTTTAGGAAATTCTTTTTTTTTAAAAAAAACAAATAAAACCTTAAATCTAGCATTGACACCCCCCCTTTAGGCAAGGATGATTTTACACCATTTCCAAAAACAAGACCAAGCTTAACAGTTCATTTGTGGGTATGATGACTTTGAAATAGCTAACTTTATATCCTTTCCTTATACCATCCAGCTGCACAAGTTAGACTGGCTGAGATTCACCAGAATTTGCCAAATCTTTAAGCCTGGTTTGTTGGTCTTTTTTCAGTTTTCTCCTGCGTTGTTTTTGCTTTTGGCTTATTTTTATCTCATCTCTGTTAATGTGGCTACAGAAAAGTTGCTCACCTAATCTCTGCCTCCAGGTATTTGATTTGGCACCCAGCAACACTCACTTAGGGGACTGAGGGTTTATGAAAAGCAATAAAAACCACACAGAACTCCCCATGCAAACCGAATATTCTTTAAAACACTAATATCAAGACCTCTTTGGAAAAAACCTCCAGTGTCACCTGGCTTACGCCTTACACCAAACGACATCCAGGAAGCAGGAATTCATTTTACTTCACACACAAATTATTTGCATCGCTTTGGCCTCACTGGACACTCTCTGGTGGTTGTTTCACCACCATTTGAAGGCCTCATTGCTGAGCTACCTCCACCTTTGAAACCCCTCTGCATGTGTGGCTGGATCTTAAGGCTCAGGAATGCAGGATTGGAAAGAAAAGAAGAGTTTTCTAGGGGTGGGAACCTCCAATACACTTTTCCTGGTGCCAGAGCCCTGCCCAGCAGAGAGGACAGGGCCGTGCACCCTCTCTCCACTCCCAGCACAGCTCTCCACAGGCAGCCTCGGTTCTGGGGAGATGAATTCCACACCAACACACGACACACGAGGCCAATTAGCGGCAAAGAGACGAACGCTTCCATTCTCGTCTGATTTTTCCAGCGCTCCTCATTAAACAAGCTGCTACAGCAGACTCAGGAAAGAGTAATTATCCTGGTATCGCCCACTCCAGGGCGGTGCTTTCGCTGCAGACAAAACAGCATTTTGCACTCGGGCAGCTTTTTCCAGCTGAGCACCTGCAGCATTTCACAGCTATTAAGCAGCTCAGTGCCTTTTCCCCCAGGGATGTGCTAGGGAGGCATGGGCACAGGGAGCCAAGGTACCAAGGTTAAATCACTTGCCCAGAACCTCGTGGGAATCAGTGACAGTCATGGAACCAATGCCTGACATCCCAGGAACCAGGCACACAAACTGCTTCAATGAACTGGGATATATCTATATTTAATTTTTTTTTTGTTTGTGTATGTGTGTGTGTCTTTTGAAGGTCAAGACAAAGTTGGCATAAACAGCTACCAGTGCATGAAAAAGACTGAAGTGAAATCAACTCCCTGAAACACAAGCAACCGAAATACCTCAATATATTCTCCCCTTTCAGATTTGTTTTAGGTTGTTATATGTATAAATAGCATGAAATTCTTAGTATCATCAGAAGATAAAAATTAATGATCTTTTTTCAATACTATCTGAAAAGTTTCAATACTGTTGTCTGTTGCTGTAGTTGTTATTATTATTATTATTATTATGTCAAAGGAACACAATACAAAAAAGCCCCATATGGAAATGTAGACCAGCAGCGAAGACTGAAACAATGTTTGATGTTTTTTGGGAGGTCACTAGGGAAGGAGGGGTGACAGCAATGGCAAAAGCTACACTTCACATTACAGTGCCCATTAACTTTATTAAATGCTTTTATTCTCAAAATGAATCATGGGCAATAACTTGGTTTTTGTAGCATTTTTTCTTGTATATCTTGTTAGTCATAAAGCCAAACAGTGCTTTAAGTAATCAAATATGTATCATGTATCCCTCCTTTGCTTGGCAGCCTTTTCACCAATTCTTTTTGTCTCTAGAGCTGAGTAGAGTTTTATTTTGACTAACAGAGATTTTCATGAAAATAAAGTTTTAACGTGACTGGGAAGTTTTTGCTGGAGAGGCTTTTCTATCTCAAATTAGAGTTTGATCTGCAAGAAAACAACATCCCATAACAGCCAATAAAAACTCCCCAAGATAGAAAGGATTCTTAAGTGAACCTGGGAAATTCTTAGGTGTACTTCCATCTCACAGCTGCTAAAAGGGTACCTGGATCTAGCTAACACTCGACTTAAACTAAAAGCAGTAGAGAAAAACAAATTAAAAATTTAAATTAAATCTTGTGTCCTCCCAACAAAAGACAAAACCTTCCAAAAGGAAAAGTTTTGTAGGTTTAAAAAGGCAATAGCCTTTTTTTTGGTTAATTAAAAAGCAACAAAATCCACATATATCCTTAAAATTTTCACAAAAATCAAAGTTCATTTTCTGATAAATTCTATTGAAAAAGAAGGGATAGAAACTTGGTTGAGAAACAAAGGGTTGGCTATAAAGTTGGTCAGAAAATGCACCCTGGTTTCTCTAAAGGCTTTAGATGGGGATGCATATTTCCATTCTTTAAAGAGAATAACCTAACTTTTGCTAAATTCGTGACATTCCTTTGAAGAAGAGCTTGGAAAAAAGGTTTTATGCAATCATCTTCCTAACCAGCAGGGTTTTTTTTTAGATTTAGGCCTAATCTACCTGATAGGGTATTGCCCCGAGAGCACCTCTGAATATTTATAAGCAATACAGTGAAAGTATTAATAGATTAATGAAAGGAATATGAAATTATTAAACTCTGCATTTATGAAGAAGAAGTTAAAGTCCAAAATTTCACCAAAAAAGGCGTTTTTTTTTGTTTTAGACTGCATGCCTGTGATTGAAATCAATACTCAAAATCAATGGGATCTGATAGCAGAGCACAGTCAAACTGAACCTCAGGGGTTTGGATTGTCCTCCTAGCTGAGGCAGGGAAGTGCACAACTCCAGGGAGAGCGGTAGGCAAAAAAACCTTCTATTTTCCTAACTGCATTTCTGGTGGCTGAGCAAATATTTGGTTCCCTATAACTTCAACTTGAAGTGTAAAACTGCCAGAGCAGGTGCCAGAGCATGCTTACTCCAGGAATGTCCCAGAATACTGTCCTTAGGAAGGCAGTGGTCGTGTTATTAGGTGTTAATTAGCTAATTACCAGAACACTTTTGCAGTGGCTTACCTCACTGGACAGTCTCTTCATCTCCTGCTTCCGCTGCTGCTCTGCCACGTTGGCCACAGACTCAGCCAAGTGGTTCAGCTCCTGCTCCTTGGGAGCTCCCATGAAATTCAGCAAAGGAGGCTCCCAACCATTTCGGAAACGGGGGACATAAGGGGGAATAAAATGGTCTTTTGGCCATTCAGCTCTGTAGGAAAAGCAAATTAGAAATCTGCGTCAAGGGCCACACAAATGCTGGTTTAATAGGGTTCCTATAAATTGAAATGCTTCAGGTTTTTTATTAGTATGGAGGAGAGGCTGGGATTACAGTTCAGGCAGAATCACGCTAGAACAGAGAAAATCAGCAGAACATATTTATTTACCACAACTATCCTCCCTGCAGTGCCCTGCAGAAAGAATTTGCTGCTTCTGTAAGGACATGTCAGTGCTAAAACACAACAAATTTCTGCCTTATAGCAAAAGATGGGTAAGAGAAGAATCAATCAAAACAAATGTAGGACTTGTTTTAATGGTGAGACGTGGGGAAAAACACTGCAATGCTCTGTTTGTGTGAAAGCACCAAGAAAAGACTTCAGAGAAACAGCCAGGTTTGTAAGAACACCTGAAAGCGGGGATGAAGCATGGGAGCTACACCTAAAACAAAAAAATAAACAATAGCTTTTACAGACATAAACCCCACCCAACTCTACATGCTTCAAGACACAGGCATTATCATCACATTTGCTGTTTTGTAGTGCAGATTGATCTTTATAAAATACTGTACTACTTTTCAGAGTTCCATTAGGGTTCTCTGTTGTGATACCAAGCACCTAAATTAACGCTTTCCTGCTCTGCCTTCGCACTACACAAACTCTGTCCCACAATATAAATTACTGTGTCCCCACAGTGGAAGCAGAAACAGAGATGGACATCACAGTCTTTCAACAGGCTCATTGCCAACACTGCTCAAAATCAAGGGACAAAAGCTGCCAGGCACAGGAGCAGCCAGCAATTCCCAGCCTGTTAGCAGGCCGGGGCTTGGTCAGCAATCCCTGATTTCATCATTCCCCTCTCCTGCTGCATCCCACCCCAGGGTACCTCTGGATACCGAGATCAATCTCACCATCAATTCTAATCTGCACGGGTCAGCCAACTACATTTGAAGTGCTCCACTCTTCACTACCAAACACGAGCTATTTCTCTTTCCATTACCCCTTTTTCAGGATGGACTAAACAAATGCAGCAGTTCCCAAGACAGGGAGCCCATTATTTTGCCCAGTGATCCATTTTCCCTGCACGGGGCTCCAATGCTACGAAGCCATTTCCACTCCCTCCACGCAGCCTTCCTTACACTCTACAGCTTTCAATCAACCAAATAATTGATAAAAACAAAATCCATCTGGTAGACATTTGTGTTCCAATCTGAAATTTAAGACCAAGGATGAATAAACACAAAAAACATGCTGCATTTCCAGCCCAATTGCAATTTGGGCCGGAAATTACATACTTGCATTATCATCAAATGTACTTATCAACCACAGATTGCAGAATCAAAATGCACTTTGCTAATTCAAGATTCTTCTTTTGCATGTTCAATTCAGCTAATTTCAAACTACGGAATTACCTTGAACCCAACAAATGCATAATGAAGTTAACTTTCAGCTAAGCTAAATCATAACAGTGAATCCATTAAATGCAATGTATAAGGTATGCACATGTGGCACAGTTCAGTCAATAAACTTTTTTTTATAATTATAAACATTTTAATAGCATTATGATGCTTTTAAACAAGTAAAGACACAGCAAATTTTTAAGTTTTAATAATTATTGGAAATTGAAAGCAGACATTTGTAGCTATTATTTAATATTTTGTTGCTTCTTATTGCATCTTCAAATTGTTTTTTAATGAAGTCCAGATAGATGGGCTGGAAAAATAATGGTGAAAAACAACTGGAAACATGCAAGGGACAGTTCAGAAAAAGATGCTGCAGAAGATTATGTCAAGAGGTTCTGGATACCACAGACAAAAAGAAAAATTCTCTCTGCATTTTCTCTCTCCTTGAGATCCCAAATCTCAGCGAAGCTGAAGAGTTCCTTTCCAAAACCTTCAAAGAACAGTTCTGAAGAGTCCAAATCCTAACAAAGTAATACTGAATTTATCGGGGGCTGGCTAACCTGGTTAAGATCACGTCAATAAACTTGATTTTAGAGATGTGCTCTGAAATCTGAAGACTTTTTCTCACCTGGCTTTGGTCCATGAGTCGCCCAGGGACATCCACAGCTGTCCCTCCTCGCTGGTGACGGTGTATCGCAGGAAATCTATGGTGTCTTTCGTCAGGAGGGGGCTCAGCACCGTGCCAGCAAGCTCTGGGCCTCCTGTTGTCTGTACCACCTAAATCCAAGGATGAAAATAATGCCAAGAACATCCACGTTGTCAGTAAGGAAGTGGCTGCGAATTTGTGTTATCTATAGCGCTGCTAGGAGACAGCCATTACTCATAAAAACACCACTCCCCCCAGAAGTGAAAACCCCTCTGAGAATCTGACAGTGTGTCTTGATGTCCCACAAATTAACTAAACTATCTATTGCTGAAGAGCTGTTGTTCTGGCCACCAACCATTTTTTATTTAGATGCACTCTGGGCAGTGTTAGTTTTGCTCTACTGATCAAAGCCACACATACTTCCATTAAATATGCTTTCAACTCTCCTCCTGCATTATGTAGAGAATCTCAATTTTTTATTGCTAGCTTAAAATTATCATGGCGAAGTGTAACACAAGGCTAAAGATGATTTAAATAAATACATTTAATAGATGGGAATATATGCAGAAAAGGATATAAATTATTTTCTAAAGAAAACCTCATCCTGAGATACAAATATTTCTCCTTAGTTATTGTCCAGGGACACAACGCTTCAATCTTGCTATCGATGAAAAGGTTATAGAGCTTATAAATACAAGAGTTCTGAAGGTAAACACTTAGAAAACTGTAAAACCTTACCATATGTAGTGGGGTAAAGAGAAAATGAACCAGATCAGCTGCACTAGGATTTTGGATATGGAACTTCAACTTGGCCTGAAGGGATAAAACAAACGGCACGTTTTAGGAACCATTTAACTATTAAGACAATAAATATTTCCCTTAAGAATGGCCATCCCTGCTCAGGCCCACCTAAGCCCAGTGCTTGGCCTGCAACACCCAATAGGTGCAAGTGCTCATCCATCCCATTGCTCTTGACTCCATGCATATTTCAGCAGGTACTGTGCAAAACAAGAAGTTCCACAACCAAATTATATGTGTTGTGAAGAAGCATCTCCTTTGGAAATCTGACGCCTCTTACTCCCATTAGTATTCTATTCTGCAAATAAAACAGAGGTGTCCTTCTCTACCTGCTTTTTCTAGCAATGCTCATAACCATTTACAGACTTATTACATTATTCCTGAGCCTGGTCTTTTCCAAGCTGAAGCATTTCCTTTGAGCATTCTTGTCCACCCTGCACCTTCTTCAATTTTTTCTACGCTGGCAAAAAAAAAAAATCAGGCCAGGTAACCTAACAGCAGATTGATGCTCTTTGTTAATGTTCTGTTGTCTTTTTTTACCTGATGGCTTTCACCATTTGCTTGATCACACTGAACACAGATGTATTTCCTCCAGGAATCTCTATTACAGCAACATTTTGCTCTGATTTGTTCTATAGATGAGATTTTTCCTCAGCAGTCCATGACTATGACATCTATCAATACCGAATCTCATCTATCACTTTATCTGCTGCAATAAGATATTTCTACAAAAGACCTCTGAGATCATCAAGTCCAACCTGTGACCAAACACCACCATAAAAAAAATTCTAAAAAACCCGACTCATTAAAATTCACTGATGTAGCTTCTTGGAGGATTTCTTTTATCTACTGATCACCCATTGGCTTTGCAGGCTCCAGAAATAAGAAGCCCAAATGTGCTTGAGAGAGATATAGTAGTTTCTATTGCATCTTGCCATCTGTTCCTCAAACTGCTTTTGGCTACCCTTGTTCTGCTTTCACATCCAACTGTCCCTCCAAATGAAGCGAGGAGGAGGATGTGTTTTTACTTCTAATAACTTCCTATACATTGTTCCTCAGTCATAACAACCCAGTCTCAGTCTATCTAAAGTTTTTTGACAGATGGTAGGCATTTCTAGAAGCTTCCAGCACGGGGTTTTAAAACTATTTCCATTCTACTCAAAGATTTTATTCTTCTAGCTACTCCTTTTATTTTTTAACCAGATCCTTCATTTTATACAGTTCTCCTTGCCTGACATAAAGCACAAACTTCAGGCTTTTGCTGCTCCTGCAAAGGTGCTGAAGTGAAGCATTGTTAAGGCATTTTTACAGCACAGCTCCTCAAAAGCAACAGCAGAACCAGGTCCCAGGTGCTGCTGAGCATCAAAACAAGAGCTGCGACTTCTCCTGCACAGAAGAGAAAGATTCAAAGATGCACAGATTTTTCTTGGGTAAAAAGCTAATTTAAATGCAGAATGTGGTAAAAAGAATGGAAAAAACCTTGGACATTACATCTTTTACTGAGAAGGATAAGCATGTTCCAAGACATCCATCCTCCCTCAAAACAGCAATCCCTTAAGGTCAGAACCACAACACTCGATGCAGCTTTTTTCCTTTTTTTTTCTTTTTAAAGATATTTTTAACATGTCTAAATATTTCCTACAGCCCTGCAATCATTTCCCCAGAGGAAGAAAGAAGCTGATTTGACTCAGTGAATTCAAGAACAGCTTTCCCCACTGGCACAGCCTCCCCAGCAATTGGAAGGGACAGTCAGGCTCTGACAGCAATGCTTTGAGGGTGTCCCACGTGCTGCCTCCCTTGGATAGGAGATTCCCAGTTGCAGAAGAGGAGATGCCAGGAGAAGGCTCTTGAATTATCATCTCTGCATATTGAGAACCTATCAAGAGACACCAGTTTTTTGGATGGAACATTCTGAGGCCAGAAGGTCCTGGGTAATTATGGCAACAAACACAGGGAGTCTGATGAGCATGGCTGAATAAAACCAAATTAAGGCCACAGCTGGTGATGCTGGCAAACACACAACAGAGCTGTGAGACCTTCCTAGGAATTCTTTTATTATTCAAAATCAAATTTCCCAAGTAAGAGGCTTTAAAGAACCAGGAAAGGAAGAAACACAACGATGCTGAAAACCAAACGTGCTCGTCTAGTCACTGCGGAGAGAACCTGAAGAGCAGCATCCCAAAGCTCAGAAGCCAAGCTAGCCCAGAGGTGGCCAGCCCTGCTCTGGCCCCACATCTCACACCCATTAGCAGTCACTCACCAGAAGGTTGAAGCCATGCTTGAATTTTTGGAAGCAGTCAACGAATTCATCTGGAGGTGGTGGCTTTGCACGGAGAGTAAGAACACCCTCTGGCGAACAAAGTGAGATTTTTTTTATACATCCATTTATATGTATATAACTCCCAGAAATATTCCAGACATAGTAAACATGTAAAAATACAGTGAATTTACCATCTTACAGAATTTTGTAAACATGGAACCAAGGCAGGAGCAGATTCTGTGGTCACATCTCTAATTAAGTCACTCCCCACTGACTTCAAGCAAATGATTTTCACACGTTTCCCCCCTAAGAAGATACTGCATAGGAACTTTTGTGCTCAAATTGAGAGAATATTGCTACACTGATAAAAAAGAAACCACACAAAACCACATTTCCTAGCTCCTTCAATAATCCTTGGAGAAACAGAATCGTATGCAGTGAGAACTCCTACCTCCAGGTCCTTTCTTTTTACTTTTTTTAGTTTTCTTCCTCTTTGAAAGTTCGGCAAATGCTTCAGCGGCTTTTTGCAGTTTGGTAACAAAATACTCTATGTCATCCAAAATATGGTTCAGAATTTGCTACGGGAGAAAAGAAAAGTAACTGTTTCTCTACAGAATCTATAGCAGAAATACTCCAGAAATTGCAATGTACAGAATTTTTTATCCTTACATGGTTTGCTGAAATCAGCCCACTTAAAAAATTATAATTTATTTTTCTAGCTCTTCAGAGCAGAAAGCTTGTCATCAACATTCAGTGTGGTTTTCTTTCTTTTTAAAAAAGAAAATTAAGAAAAGAAACTACCACCTGTTCCTTTTTAGATCTACCACACAAGCAGAGGCTTGCTTGGAAAGCTTTTCTCCAGAACTGAATTTCCCATGTGGAGAAAAGTCTTCCCACAAAGGAGAGCTGCAAAATTTCACAGACACAAAGCAACACCATTTGTAGCTTCTCACTTACAACATCTCTGTCAATCCTGGCTGCTATCATCTCTGCTGTTTCTTCCTGCTCATGGTATGGTCTGTGCTTTTCATCTGCAAAGAGAGAAGAAGAGAATAAGATGTGCATATACGTGGAATTAGTATATTATTTATATATTAGCATATAACAATTTCTATACGGTTTATGCTTTAAAGTACACTACTGTAAGAAAAAGATGGCCAAAACTCTACCATTCCCTTCGCAAGGACTCCACACAAGCTGAAAATCTTGCACTTTAATGCATGATCCTGCCAAGTCTCACCAAAAAAAGCTTCTGTACGTGCTTTCTGTCAACTTAACCTCACAAATGAAGTAAACTGCAGAAGCGTGGCACCTTTAAATTAAAAAAAAATTCAGCACCAAGTGGCAGATTACAAATACAACGTAATTAGGAATCATCCCACTCTGCAAAATATGCTGAAAGCTACTCCAGTAGAAGCGAGCAAGCAAGAGTGCAACCCTGGCTTTGAAGACAATCCTGATGTAAAAAGTTATTGGCAAAAAGGGATGCCAAGTCTGCAAATACAGAGAGAAGAGGGAATGATGTGACAGAACTGATATTTACAAATAACAACAGTCAGAGTTGTTTTTTCGAAAACAACAAGGGTGAATTTTTGAGGAATTGTAAGTTTTGCATTTTTAACCCACACTAAGTACAGCCCTGCATTTGTGAACAGGTGGGATTTATTTCAGTAGATACATTTCAGAAAAGATCCACCTGAGTGGAATAAAAGGAACTGCAGGAACTCAGATACACAACTGGTCTGACATGACACTAAACTAATGAAACTGTTTTGATGTGAGAACTCAAGCAGAAGAACAAGACAGCCTTTACTCAAAACAGATGCAATACTGTAGGTACATAGATTAAATGATTCTTAACATTTCAGATTTCTCTGAATGTTTCTAGTTATTTTCTTTGCATAGTTGTGTAGTTTGTTAAGAGATAGAGATATAACTTAATAAAACAAAAATTATAAGGAATCCATGGTTTTTTAATGGTACAGTCTTAGTATCTATTATTAAAAGAACCCAAGCAAACAAACTAAAAAAGGACTCATCCTTTTTTGTCTGTTTTATAGAAGGAGCTTTACTCTTTCTAAAGAACTTTTATTTTTAAAGAAATCTGATCAAAATGTTTTTACGTCCCTTAGGGATGTAAAAAACCCACAAACAGCCATCAAACAGAAAAATCCAAACCCATCAGGAGTGTTAAAGCTACAGCATTTCCTAGTTAAGGCTTTAAAAAAGAAAACGAACAACCAATTAGCCATACCGGCCATTATAAAGAAAATATAATATAAATAAATAAATAAACAATGCTGATGTCAAGTCACCTTTCAATCCACGACTATATTTTTTAATTGTCCAAAATATCTGGCCCTACTCCTGAGGAGAGCATCATTAGATTACTGTGCTACTGTTACCACCTTCATAAAAAACCCCAGATGAACGCCTGGAACCCCTACCCAGCTGAGCACAAGGAAAAGCAGCTCCAAACAGGAATCCAGAAAACGGGTGAACGCAAGTAAATGACAAGTCAGGTTGTGACAGGCAGATCTTCCTCCCCAGGTCAGGCAGCAGTGGCTTGGGGCATTTCAAACCAGACTGGGAGGAACATCACATCTGCTCCCAGCGAGGGCAGAGGGCTGACCTTGCGCGACCATTCCCGCGTTGTTGGGGAAGATGAAACAGGAAAGCTTTATTGCCTACCAAAAGATGCTGAGAATATGAAAACTATAAGCGAGNTCTCTTGCCTTTCTGGCTTGCTTCGAGCTGTGGCTGGCAGCTCCAGGCAAGGCCCCTACATCCACGCCCTTAACAATAAACCTCATGCTCTAAAACCAAACTATAGAGATCTCTCATCACCATCTGTCCCATCCGTCCAGCACCAAAACAACATCAACTTTACACCGCGTCCAGCTGCCGCCATCACGAAAGGGGCCTTCCCAAATTCCTTCTGCTGCCACCAAGCATCAGGAAACCCCTCTGCCCAGCCCCTTGGCTCGGCACCCCAGGAATACTCACACTCGCCCTGCTCCGAGGCCCACGCCGACCACGCTGCCACGCGGCTCCGCACGTCCACCTGGGTGATGGTCCCCGGGGGCACGGGAGCAGGAGCCCGTGGGGGCGGGGGGATGGCACTGTCGGCTTTGGAGATCATCCTAGAGGGAGAGGAGAAAGCCCGCGAGTGACACGCGAAGGAAAAACGTTCCGTTCTCTGGCGCTGGACCAGAGGAAACGGGGAGGCTTCGCAAGGACCTCTTCGACCGCGCACCGCACCGCGGGCTTGCCGGGTAAGCAGCACTTGAGGCCATGACGTGCAAATATGTTAAACACAGCAGGAAACCCGCCCCAGGAGGGAGGGAGCAAATCCTCGTCACCTGGGAAATCCCCAAGCAGTGCCAAAGAACATGATGAGACCCGCCAGTTTACAACAATAAATTCAGCAGCTTGAATTCAGTAGGCGGCATTTTTACCAGTTGTAAGGGCGGGACTTGTCTTTTGTATGAGAGAAAATTAGGAGGTTTGAAGCTCCCTTTCAGCCATCACAAAGTAAGTATCTAGTCCCCTAAGTCTTGCCAGTTTTCAGCCTCCTTTTTCTTAAAACTCTACCAACAAAACCAAGTTCATTGGCTGATTTGTTTTATAAAAGAGGCCAGTTCATCCTGTCTTGATACAAACATATCAATGTTCCCACCTGCCATTTTGCAGTTCTTAGTGTAGTTTTAAATACTGTAAGGAAAGAGGTCTTTGAATTCATTTTGCAGCTTGATACCAACAGACAAAAAAAAAAAAAATCATAGTAGCTCCTGTCATACATATCGCCCAATCCTTTCCCAGAACTCTATTTAAAAAACAGGTCTTCACCTTAAATTCATCTTTTATAAACCCATCTCATCCACGGCATTCAACAACAAGACCACAAAATAACAAATGTTTTTTGAACAGCGGATAACAACAACAACAACAAATTTCCCTTGCCTTTCCTTCCTCCCATCCCCTTTCACTCATCAATAACCTCGCAGCACCTCAGCAATGCCCCAGAACCCCAATGAGGCAGGAGGGTCCCTCCCTGTGACCCAATGCCAGCAGGCACATGATCCAGGGAGGAGCCAGCACTCAGCTGCCACCCACGTTTGACCTCTGGTCCTCACAGCCCTCGGAGACTGATATCTTGGATTATTTGTCCCAACAGATGTATTGACCTACATTCTTTCCCCAGTTAAACCTCATTAGTTTTCCCAGCACATCCAATGCGTTCGAGTCCCTCTGGATTGCCTCTCTGTGCTTACACCTGGTTTGCAACAGTCCCACAAACGGGAAAGCCTATTTATTTAATTTTAAACCTGCAAATAAAGTTAGACACACTTTGGGTTCTGTTTTGTTTTCCTAGAGTGCTCCTTGCTCTAGGAAATCTTCGTAAGTTGCACATCAGAATTTAACAGGTATCCAGAACTATTATAAATTCATTCTAATTTTCGTCCAGCAGAGACTTTTTTATCTGAGCACAATTATTCCTGACAGATACTATCGGCATGCAGCTACACACTGAATTTCTAACAAGCTACTACCCTCACCATTCAGTATCTAATATATTTGTGCCCTTGCTTTTATGCCTCTGTTTGCTACCTCTCATTTCTGTAATAATCTTCTCTGAACCCAACAGATTCTTTCCCCCACATTTTCCAACCGGCAGAGAAGCTTTTGCTACCAGGGAAACAAGAAGTCTTCAGCATCATTAAACAGGCAGGCAGGAAGATTACTCAATCTTCAGTTGCTGTTTTATTTAACATCTTCAGATCCCAAAACCTTTTAGCATAAGCTTATTTACTTGGAGTTATGAGGAATTTGTGTTTTTAGTTTAAATTCTGAACTGCTTGACCCATATGCAGAACTGAGACATGCCATGCCATACTCTGGCAAGAGGAATTGATCTCAGCTGTTCCCGTCACTGAGGTGGACTTGGGAAAGGTAAGACTGATGCTACAAATTGACAGAACATGAGAAAACCATTGAGGCAAGATTTGGCTTTAATACATATGGCTTTGGAAGTATATTATTAGCTAGAAGAAAAAAAGCTCAAGCCTCCCAAAAAACCCCAAAAGACAGCAGGCAGACCTGGAGAGCTTCTGAGTGCTGTCACACTACGTGATGATCCTATACATTGCCAAGAAGCTGGATTTTTACCTCAGTGTCTCAGGCCTCTTCTTTTGTTTCCCACCTTTGCTGTCACTGATTGCACTTTCAATATCTTCATGAATAAGGGTAGCCTAGGGAGACAGGAGCAGAAAACATCAGGTATCAGCTGCTGTATCCATATATATGAAATAAATATCTCCTCTTTAGATAGAGAATACCTTATCAAATCCCATTCATTAAAAAGCACAGGGACAAATTACGTTACACATAAACAGAACAAAGAACAGAACAAAATCTGGGAGTTGGTATTTTTGTCACTACTCCAAACTCAAGCATTATCATCACACAAGTGCGTAATCTAGACACCAAATTTGTCTGAACAGCTGTAATTATCTCAAGTCAACCACTATTGCATAAGCTACTTTTTCCCTCTGCATACGTAATTTTTGGTTGTCTCAATTATTTTGTTTGTCTCATACTATAAAAAGAAAAGCTACTAAATATAGAAGCAGCAAAACTACTATAGATGGCAGCAGCACAAGCATTAAGAACGCAACTCGTAATGATACAATCTCCTTTCAGAAATAACAACTTCTCCAATTTCTCTCTGATGTAAGAGAAGATGAATTTTTCAGAAGATCCCCTAATCTGCACGCTCCTGCCACTCCACAGCCCCAGCCCTGCCTCCACCAGTGGCCCCACAAGTGAAATTTTGATGCGCGTCTAAAGCATGATTTTAATAGATCTTGCATTAAACAGGTCACGGCTTCTCGCAGGATTCAGAATGCTCTGTTACGTGTCTTCAGCTGACAAATTAATTTCCTGCAAAGGCTGTCAAAGCCCAAATCTGTCAGTGTCTGGCTCCCTCTGCAAAGACCATGTCTTTCTTGCAGAAGTATGTACCTTTTTGGGAGGAATATGTAACTTCTGCCAGGACCAGAAGACATTGTTGAATTTAGGATCCAAGGGGATTAAGGGACTTTTCAGGCTAAAATGGATTGTACTTCAGAACAGTTATGAGGGATACTTTAAGTCTACAGAATCAATGAAAAAAAAACTTTAGGAGACCAGAGGAACTTAAACCCAGAAGAATTCCATTAATCCAACACTCTTGGTATTCACTATTTCATTTTTTTCTTGTTTATAAAATATTAGAATGCCCCAAATAGCATTGATTTTATCTATTTTTTATTGCAGAGGCTGCTGGCGTTGCTTGTAACTTGTAACAAAAGCAGGGAAAAGCCAACAGAGAAAGACCTAAACTTTCAAAACCAGGAAAGTTTCATGGGTAAGGAAAAAAAACCAGGGTATGGCCACAGCATCAAACAATACTTCAGAACAAAGGGAGATCCTGGACTTCCAAGTCATGCTTATGTACTCTACATTTTTATATGTACACAGAGGAATAACTTCAAAAATGAAATGAAAAGAGACCAGCTCTACACATTGAGGAGCTGGGTCCAAACACGCCTCAAAAGAGATCCCTGCATTATTTAAGATAATATCCCTGAACTTCTGAAAGGACCCCACTTTCCTTTAAAACAGCAAATTCTGTGCAACAAATCACACAACAACTAATCACCCTCACACCATTCTCACCATGCTAATTCCGAAACTGTTGCACAGTGTGATTAACAATCTGTTGTTTCAAGACTATTATACAAACAGCTACAAAGGAATTAAGAAATGCCCATGAAATTATCAATTGGAATTACAGAGGATAACTAACAAAATTAAAATTTATAACCTCAGAAATAAAGAAGTATTGCAGAATACGTTAAAAAGATAATTTACACTTGAAGGTAATATTTTCATCACAGACAAGCAATCTCTTTCCTTGTTTTGCCCCTCCCACAAGGAATATTTTTCCTTTCAAGATCTCTCCAGCAGAGCAGAGATGCAAGGAGGTGAGAATATAGAGAAGGTTTAATTGTTCAGTGATGAAAAGAGCAGAAAGAGTAGGTAAGACTCAGGGCTCAGATGAGCTGTTTGCAGAGTATAAAATAAATTTGAGATAACTCAAATTATTTTACACTGCTTTTTTCAGAAGTGTGAAGGCAAACCAAAGACATTTTCCAGAGCTTTATACATTTGCAAACCTAAATTATCAGCTACAGAGCCCAAGAATCAGTATTTACAGTGAGGACATATTTGAACATGCACTAAGGATTCAGCTTAAATACTACATTACTCCTTTGCAATACATACTACACTACATTTACTAACATGCTGGAAGTAGAGCTGATATCGTAAGTGCATTAAATTCATAATATAAGATTAAAAGCACAGAATTATTCTCTATGAATCAGCTCATTTGTCTTTATCCACTGTACTGGTCAATTCATACAATCTCCCCTATTCAAATAGGTCACAGCAGATCTCTGTTAGCATCTTACCTTAACTTCATCACACTGGAAAAGATGCAAATCAGGCTTGTTTTGGGTTGGTTCCTTACATATTAACGCAAGAATTGAATTGTAGTTGCATGCATTCATCACAGCTTGGCAATGCTGAATTGTGCTTAAAGGAAAATTCTCCAGTTCATTCTGTCAGAAGAGGAAAACAACAAAAAAAAAAAGGAAACACAAAATACTACCTTATTATACAGTGTCCTGATCTCAGAAAAAACTGCATGAGCTAAAAAGGGAAAGCGATAATAAGCTAATTAAAATCCTCAATCTCACATACATCGTTTCTCTGCTCACTCTCTTCTTCTCTCTCTCTGAAAATGAGACTGTCACTCACAGATCTTACCTTTGATTCCAAGTCCACCAAGCTGACAGCTTTGTCATCCACTTGAAGAATCATGTCTTGAGTCCACACTTTGCCTTTGGCGTCCAACAATTTCAGCTTCCTTATTCCATCATCCACTGTAATCATTGCCTCTTTTCGGTCCAGAACAAAGGTGGTCAAGTGCTGGTGAATGAGACATACATTTAAGAGAAATTATGATTGCAATTTTCCCTATTGTTCAGGAGTGCCAGTATTTAAATTGTCAGGAAGTAGCAAAGCAAATTATTCATGAGTGAAAGTGCCTTTGTACATGACAGAGCCCACCTCTAAGACATGAGGAAGGCTGTTTAGTCCATAATAATGTCATTTTAAGTCAACTTATTTTTGTAGCTTGCTTTTTGACACCCACTGTCATTTCCTCACTACTGTAAGCGGTTAGAAGTCACATTCTGACATCCTTCAGGTATCAAAGCTAGAATTAAACCACGGGTTTGAATTAGCTTTCTCAAGGAGCGAAAACCTGTCTCTCTCTTGGCAAGCTGAATTCAGGAGGTGCCAGCAGAAGCTTCCCAGAAGCTCCCTGCCAATGTAGCTCCACTACCAGCCTGACCTGCAGTGTCCTCATCTCTCCCAGAGCTGCCAGGCAGCCTGCTGGTGGCAACCAGGATGGGTTTGCACCTGACTGGGATACCTTATGGACAGGCTGGTCACTTTTATGTGCAACACCGTAGAAAATAGTAACTGCTTTTGCTCACCATCAGCTTGGAATATTCTCCAGATTCAATTAATGGCCTGGAAACTAAAAAGTACCTCACAAACACCACCTCAGCTAGCTTCCCTGTCATGGCTGGGGCAATTTCTCCTCTAGCATGCCAACTGTGCGAGAAAACCCACAGAATTATTTCATTTTGTTCAGGCATAAATCCACCTTCACATACTTATTGAAGATCTGGTAACGCTCATTCAAGCTGAACCACATTCAATACATGCCTGCATATCTGTCTTCTAAATAACTTTAAAAAATAAAAATAATAGAAAAGAATGAACGGTGCTTTCTTCTATTACAGGATAACAGCACTTGGTAATTACAGAGAAGAAAGCAGGTGTAAGCTGCACATAACTGAAGTATTTAAAAGAAGTCAAGTGAAACAAACTCTGTACTGGCTGCTTACCCAGGAATGCTTAGATTCCAAATGCAAGCACTAATTTTTATGCCCATAGAAGATGAAAACCGTTATGAAGAAACCACACAAAAATAGACAGGCAATTAGAACCAACACGCGTATTCATTTGCAAGCTGATCACAGGACTGAAGCACTTGAAATTGGGAGTCTTCTGCATATGATCTCACAATTCACAGATGATTTAAAACCCAGCAAAAAGGAGCTGAGGATCTGTGGTGTTTGCAAGACTTGGCTTAACCCATGACAGTGGTCTGATGGCAGCAGGAGAAAGTTTGAGCCAAAGAAAGGCTGCAAAGGGAGGCACTGCGTTCAAAAGTGCTTAACAGGCTACGTACAGGCACTCAGGTTTACCCTGCTGAATATTTTAAATATGAGCAGCATGCAGTAATTCTGCAAAGCAGCTTAAGACAGCAAGTCACACACTCTGCTCTTCATACTGGGAGAGAATCTGCGCAGGCAGAATGTATTTAACTACCACGTATTCGACTCGCTGGGGCTTTGAGGGGTTAATGCTCAGCTCTTCATGAATATTCTAATACCTCTGCTGATTATATCTGATCAGAGTATTAGTTTTAAATATCACCCAGCCTGCCTTGCCAGCAGCACAGCGTTATTCAGCTCTGCCTCATCTTTGCAAGAAGCCAGGTTCAGAGACAGGGCAGCACAAGAAGCTGAATTGGTGCCCCGTTGAGAAGTCCTGTCTGTTTGCCAAAGTACACACCACTTCGCTTACATCCTTCCACATCCGAATTTCAGCTCATTACGGCAAAGCTACAGAATTTGAGACATTTCAGCGTAATCTGTTCTGAAGTGACCCCAGGCTGGCGGGATACTTTGGAAGATGCATGTGCCTCCAAGCTTACATATCCTCAGAGAAACGCGTAGGCAAAAATAACCGCGTGTAACTGAGAGCTGCAATTGGCGCATGCCTCTCATCTCACCTCTACGTGATACCGCGACGTTTCGGATATGCTGCTGACGCTGTCTCGGGCATAACTCTTCCTTTGTTCTAGAGACGGGAGGAAAAGAAAGAATAATTATTCATTCAGTGCCTCATCCTGGCGTCTTGACCGTTTCTCAGAGACACTTCAGACAAGTTGTGTACATGAGAAGAGGAGATAAGCTGAGGTTCATTTCTGTCTTCCAGCAGAAAATGCCTCCACCCCCACACGGTCCAGCACAAGGACCATTCTTACGTCAGCAATGCTAGCAGAGGGCTGGTGGGTGCACACAAAAGCCACTTGTCTCATCCAGTGAGTCAGGACACCGGAGGGGAGCAGTGCTCTGACTGGAAACACTTCCTTGGGAAGCCTGATTATTCAAATCTTTGGCTTGCCACTTTAGAAGCAGTGTGATAACCAGCACTGGGCTCGCTGTATCTGTATGAACGCCCTTGAAAGCAAAAGTGTTTCCTGATATACACAAATACTTCTCATGTTAAATCTGCAAGACAACAAAGCCACACACAAAAAAAGACCTGACTCATCCCTTATTTCTTCGTAAAGTATTCAATTCATTGAATTGCTAATGTAGAAATAGGCATGGAAATAGACATATGCACACCAAAATATCTCCAAACAGGAATATTTTTCAGCTAACAAAACACAATGCTGCAAAACCAGAAACATTATGTGTCTTTTACTCTCTATAATTGATTCACATTAAACCAGGAGAGGAAGGAAGGGGAAAAGCAAGATGAAGACACAACACACACCCACACCTCAAAATAATGAATTCAGATGAAGACTGAAGAACACTTTTCAACTCAAGCGGAAAAAACTGAATGCAACATTTGGAAGCCTGGGGTTTTTTTCACTACAACCACTTAAGTGTCTGATCTGGAACACCAGGATCTTTGTTGGGAAAAAGTCAGTGGGTGACACGGCTGAGAGAGGTCTAAGGAAACTCTGGATGAAGATAAATTTTTTTATATATTTCATTAAAAATCCCAATTTCTGATCTTCAAGAAAAATAGGTGGTTTGATTTTTTTCATATGATGAAAATACAAAACGTACGTATGAAATACATCAATTTCATCACACCTGAAGTAGCTGGAGGTAAAATAAAAGTGATTTTGTTGACAGGAAGGTTAAGTTGCTTTTTGCAAAATAAAAAAAAATTCTAAATACGACCAAAGATATGATCTGTGACATACAGAGATCTGCAGTGAGGAGTCCACAAAAGCCCCACTGCAAAGGTCTTTTCTGTGACCAGGGTTCCTTCACACAGGAATTCCAGGTGCAAAGACAGCAGTGTCCGCATTTTCAGACGTCACTTGTGGGAGCATTTGTCACATTTTATAAACACACCATTGTCTCTCCCCTTCTCAGTGATTTTCGCAAAAAACAAGTTTCTGAAATACATCGCTGGCTTGGAGCCCCCCTCCCACGGTGACAGATGCCACTCACTCAACAGAACCATCCTAATCCTGCACAGCAGCTGCTCAGTTTGCTGTAGCAAGAGAGGTGTGCAGAGCAAACAGTCAAACTCAAGAACACCACAGATCATCAGAATTTTTAGCCAGGTGTGTGAATATTTCAAAATAGGTATCTTACTTTCATTACGCGTTATTCTGAAATCCCAGGGCAGGGGACCAACATTGATTGTTCCATCTGTGTCTACTATTTCTGCTTTTGCAGCATGTTACTGAAATTATTTTTTTCAGTTGACTGTCTTTGTAACCACAGCACACGCACATGCACACCCCAACAACACAGTCAGCAAAGCAGTACTGCCTGATTTGCTACCTTTCTTTTTTTGTTTGGATGATGATCTGAAGAAGTAAAGTCCATCTGTTCCTAATAAAACAAGGGGATTAAAAAGCAGTATCTAGTTTAATCCCATAGAATTATTTGCATCTCTAAGGGGATCAGTTGGCAGTCTTCTGCTGTGGACTGTAAATGATACTTAAATACTGTTCAGTAAGAAAGAATATATGCTTTAAACAAAAAAACCAAAAAAAATTACTTGTTGCAATTAATGATGCACCGAATACCCAGTTTTGAGTGTTATCTTCTTTTAGGTGAACAAAAATGTAAGTTTTATGCCATTAAATTAAACAAGCAGAAGAAAGTTTACATCCACCGTAAAATTTATAAATGCTGCAAACAGTAACAGTTGGAGTTGCTTTAAATAAACAAAGAAAGTCTGGCATATGTAGAGGCTCCAAAGGAATTAAAAAGCAGAGAGTGAATTTTGCAAGAGGCTCCTTATTCTACTCCACGTAAATTTCGTCCTGTTTTAAGACAGGAATTCCAAAACCATTTGCAGCACTGATGAACACATCCTCTCCCACAGAGCAGCACCACACCCCCAGTCAGACAGGATGGAAAGGTGCTCAACACAGGCTGCCATGGTGAGAACAGAAGTATTTACAGAAAAGACAGAGCATTCTGAGTCTTAACCAAATCTGTGGCTGCCTACACGTGAGAGCCCAGGACAGCCCCTCAAGTTCTGCGTTGTTAATTACAACGTAATTAAAACAAGAACTTTAACAAAATTCACATTTAGCAAAAGTCACTGAGTGTTTCTGTGAGTAAACAAAAGTACGGACACAACTGAGAGTCTGCACTGAGAGGAATTCATATCGACCAATCCATTTCTTTAACACAGGTAGAATGGGAATTAGATCCTGCTAGAGACCCAAGTCATCATTTAGATCAGAGCAGAACGTTTCAGTTGAGACTGAAACGCTGCTATAGAAGATCTGGAGGTGGGCACTACAGCTGCACCCTGAAATTATTCACCCTTCAAAACACATCTTCCAATACTCATCCTGGCATCAGGCAAAATTCTTCCATTCTGGAAGGGTTTGTTTTCAGCCTTTGTTTTTCAAACTTTTTACAATCCAATGGTTCATAAGTGGGTCTCCATTCCCTTACAGCTGCTCACCACCCAGGCTCCCTGAGACACAGTTTTCTTGGCTGCCTGGTATGAAACACACTGAAGGAAGAATAGTCCCCCCCCCGTGATAATATGAACATAGCACAAAGAAAGAGGAAGACAAAAATAAAAAAAAAATAAAAAAAAAAAAAGGAAAGGAAATAAAAGAAAAAACCTGGAAGCTAGAATGCATGCCCTGTCCCATGGTTTTTGCCAGTACTTCAAAATGAAACTTCAAGCTCTGCTTTCTCCTAGTGCTTGGTTCCCGCCCCAGATTCTACCTACAGCCCTCCAAAAGTTCTCCCCTTGCCATCAGAAAGGACACAAACCCCTTTTGCACCCCCTCCTGCTGAAGTGCTCCACTGCCTTGGGCTTCTAGAAAAATTGATATAAGCCTGCAAACCTGTTCTCTGTCCTCCTCCACCCAGGTGACACAAGGGACTGCTGCTCCTCCCTACAGCACTTCTTTGTTTCCATTTCCAAGTCAGAGAGATCTCAGCACAACTCTCACAGGTTCTTTCATCTGTATAAAACTTCTTTTTCTTTTCCTACAAAGTTGCCCATTGCCATTCTTCTGGAAATGTAGCTTCCATCTCTCAACTCTTTCACATCTCAAAGTGACAGATTATTACCTATTAATATTAATCTGACTGCTTTTACAGAAACCTTAAAAATCTCTTGATTTATTAAATGATCTTCAAATGCGAGTAACACATTTGAAACTATTATTGAAAATGAGCAACAGAACTTGCTGATGTGCTCAGTGTAGTGAGTCTGGCTAGGATGGAGATAATTTTGGATCTGATAACACAGGGATATTTTGGCTGTTGCTGAATGCTGTCAAAGTCTCTGTTTCTTATTCTGCTGCCCCAGTGAGTGGGCTGGGGGTGCACAAGAGGTTGAGAGGGGACACAGCTGGGACAGCTGACCCCAACTGACCAAAAGGATATTCTATACTGTTTAATATCCTGCTCAGCAATAAAACTGGCAGGCAGTCTTTCCAAAGACTCCTTGCCCAGATAGTCTGGGCACTGCTCTGCTTATGGGAGGTTGTGAGTAAATGCCTTTGTGTTATTCAGTTTTTCCTCCCCGCTCTTTCCTTCACTTATTAAACCATTTTTATCTTGATTCATCAGGTTTTTTTCTTGCTTTTGCTCTTCCACTTCTCCCCCCTATTCTGCTGCAGAGAGGGGACAGGGGGAATGAGCAAGCAAATGGGGAGGTCCTCAGTTGCTGCCTGGGGTCAACCCCTGACACTGAAAACAAAATAATGTTTTGTATGCTCTGTTTCACTCTCCTAATCCTCCCAATCAATCTCAGCCTCTCACAGGTCCCTTCATGCATGAAGAGGCTATTGAAGCTGTAGTGAAATACTGCAACAGAGACTTCCAGATATGATGCATAAAACTACCAAAGGATTAATTAAATAATCAAAATTATTGAGTTCTTTTCTATATACTCTACTCATTGCAGATCTTACATCCACCACAAAGTACAGTGCAGCCTTAATACCAGCTTAGCTCAAACTCTGCTGATATGCTGCACACCATTTACATAAAGGATTCTCCCTCCGGTAAAATAAAAAAAAAATAAAAGAGGATCACAGCAGAAGGCACTTAAGTTAAATTCTTAACCACAATCTACAGCAAATGCAACCGAGAAGAATTTGATTAAAACAAAATCTCTCACAACACAGAGGCAATGAAGTGAAAAGCAGCACAGCATTTCACTTATGGGTCCTGAATGTAAGATCTACTAGCTACTAAAGCTTCCAGAGGAACAGGAACATTGATCCACAGAAACTGTACTCTTCCTGATGCCTGATGTGGACAGATGTTACTGCAATTAACGTTTTGTGAAATGATTGAATTTACCGATCATCGGGAACAGACCATGTTTCCCTTTTCAAACAGATGTTGAAAGCTACTGATTTTAGTTTCATTTTTGAAAGCATCCAAAACACCAGAAAACAAAAAGCAACCCTTTAACCAAAGACTTTTAGCCGAGTCAAAAGCACTACCAGACAGTACACGACACAGATAAACAGGAGTGCAGATTGCCCTGAAATTCGATGGCAATCCACATGGACATGGATTGAGAGCCTCCCTCACAACCCGTCCTAAGAATCCTGGAGTGGCAGCACAAAATATTTCCACGCATCATCAAGCAGAAAAGCCCAATACTTAGTTTACTACCATCTATCTGCATTGGACTGATTGTTGATAGCCTTTAAGAATAAATTGCAGCACAGCTGGAAAAAAACCAGCTTGAGGCCGAGCAAAGTGCAGGAGACGTGACCTAAACATCCGGAGACAAAGGTCAGAACTCGAGTTCAAAGCAAATCTCCTTTTCAGAGGAGCAAACACTATCGCTTTCAGAGATTTGTGCTATAAGCTTCTCTCTGATGGCTGTGTGGAACTAGCTGTCAAAGGAAGCGTGCTGTTTAGAAGTCAATTGTCAGCTTAATTTGAGAATCAAAATACTGCAAGCATGTTACGTGGATGGCTTCTTTCAGTGGACTCATTTGCCTGTCCAGGAGCTGCCTGAGATTTCCTTGAATTTGTTACACCGCAGCTCTTGCTCTGAATGAGGCACACGAGCAATGCAAAAATACACAGGCAATTCCACTTCCAGCCCCAAACCACAGCCACAGAGAACAAACTCGGTGTACAAAACACTCAGTCTTTTCTAACGCGCTGTGCGAAGACAATTTTAGCAACATCTTTCGGTTGTACAATAATGTGGCAATTTGGAGCAAGCTCCTGGTTCCCTCCTCCTGAGGAACGAGGCTGCTCCACGCTGTGTCACTGGCTGGCAGAGCCCCAGCACAGCCCCGAGACTGCTGCACGTCTCCCCACAGGCAGAACTGCTCGGGACAGATGGAGAAGCCAACGCTAGGACAACAGATGACAGCAGGAGCCAAAACCCATTTCAGACAGAAAGATCGGGAAGCAAATGATGAAATAAACCCCATAAAAATGTGGAGAGGGCACCTTCCCTCATGGTTCAGAGGGAGATTCGTCATGCAAACAGAAAACAGTTCGTTTCAGGAAGGAAATGAGTGAAAACAAGGGGATTATTCGACACAGGAAAAAAGGCAATTGCAAGGAAGCGTTCCCTATCAGACAGGCACATTAGAGATAATGATGGCTCCGGTCTGGTTTCCAGCTGAACTGGTGGTAACACCAATAATATTGCAGCCTCCTTTCCCACAGCTCTGTGGCCAACCTTCTGTCTGATGGCTGAAGGGCTGAACAGCCAGGAATCACCTCAGCAGTGGGGTCTAAGACATGAACTTCATGCCAGGACATAAACATGCACACATATTCCAATAAGCAATAACAAGTAGAAATAATAAAAGTGATAATAGTTATAACAATAATTATAACGGTAATAATAATAATATACTACTACTACTACTACTAATAATAATAATGTTCATTTTAATTTAATCTTTACAATGCTTGGAAGAACTTGAGTTCAAGATCAAGTAGTCACTTAGGAGCCCAGGTACCATTTTCACTTGTTGATAGTCAGGAATGGGCGGCTTAGTCAAAATGACTCCCAAGTTTTCCAAGAAAAGGAAGATTTTCATGGGCAAAATTTGCTGCTAACGTCACGTTGTCACATTTTAGCAAAACAAAAAAAAACACAGTCCATTTTACTTTTACAGTAAAATTACATATTTTTTTTTCCAGTATAAGTTAATCTATTAAACTCACGAGCCTTTTGTATTAACCTAAATAATACAAAACGTACATTTAAAATATATGTACACAACAAAATATAAAAAGAAAGCTAAGAGAGCTTCCTCCTGCTTAATAGGATTTCAGTCTCATGAATCTCAAATCAAATTATTTAGTTATTAATTTTAAATAAAATACTTTGTAATGAGCATTTTCAACACATTTTAACAATTGCAATATCACTCAGCTGCTTTCTACTCCATTTGGGATGGTATGCACAAAAAAATTTAACATCACAGAGGAAGAAGAGGCACATGTGGGATGCAGCAGAATAGTAATTTGGTTACTAAAAACTAGAAAAATATAATTGCCCTGAATTTGAGAAAGATTTTAGGTGTTTTCCTTGTTTTCTCCAGATCATGTATGTGGTGATAGCAACAGTCCTGCTCTTTAAGTGTATAAAACAGAGCAGAAGTAAATAAAATGTGCAAGCTCCACTCTAAAAGCTGTGCCAATACAAATCCACTCGGAGCTCCAGAATAACTGATCCTTCTACTCCATTCAGCACCTGGCAACTGCAACAGAAGTGAACCAAGGACAGCAATTCACTTTACAGGAGCACCACGCAGCAGTTTCATGGCAAGCACCTTCAATCAGTGCCTGAATTCAGTTAAGTACTTTGGAAGTAAAAAAATACCATTATACATATCCAATTTACTCGCTTGTCCCCATCTTCTCCTGACACGTGACCATCCCATCATGTTTGATATGAAAAAGCTCAGAGAGATATTTTAAAAGCCCACAAAGATTAAAGGACCTAGTTAAGACACTGATACTGCCATGCTGTTCAAACCATATACTCCTGAAAAATTATGATGATGACACAAAATGAAAAAGGAATCACAACACTCTCATAGCACCTCATAAAGAAATAATCTGCTCAGTTTTTTGCAATGTGTCTTGCTGGTTTCTGTTACCACCTCCTATTTCTGTCAACACTTGCAATCAGTCTGTTGAGTGAACCCACACAGGATGCAGAAACCACTCTTTAAAACGATCAGCTCAGAATTTTTCTCAGTTGCAGTTCCTCCCTTCACTATGGCAAGAAGCTGACTTTCGTAGCATAGCACTAAAACATAGTAATTTTGAACTTAGAATGATCTGCATGTTTAGGTTGAATATTAGGAAAAATGGTTTCACCAAGAGGGTAGTCAGGCAGTGGAACAGGCTGCCCAGGGAAATGGTTGGATCACAATGGAGGTGTTTAGGAGATGTGTTCTTGAGGCACTCAGGGACACGGTTCGCTGGTGGCTTTGGCAGTGCTGGGTTAACAGTTGGACTCGATGATCTTAGAGGCCTTTTGCAACCTAAAACGGTTCTAGGATTCCAAAGCATGCTGCCATCGCTCCCCTAACCTCTGAGCTCAGTCCCGGCCACCACTCCACCCAAAACAGGAGGGAGAAAAGATCACTGCTTGGGATGTGGCAGTCATTAGCCACTGCTCTTTGAGTTTTCCAGCTGGTTGACCTGCAGAAGAGTGGCAGATGCACAGAGGGAGAGCTGGCTGATGTCTGAGGGGCCCAGCACAGGACCGGGTTCTCAGGGGAAGCCTCGTCCTTCCAGTCTCATCAGCCGTACTGACTTTCAAAAGAGCATTTTTAGCAACAGGCACAGATTCACAAAGCAGAGCTTCTCGCAGCCTCACTGCTGCTTCTATTTCCATTTACCAGCACGGCTATCAGTGGGATGCATTCACAGCGGAGGAGGACGACCTGAAAATGGTGCAATTTGGCTGGCAAGGAACATGACTAGGTTTCTCCTCCACAGTGATTTGGCGTCAGGTTGGAGAGTAGTGTGCACAGCCAAGACAAACACGAGCATTTGTAGTTGGTGAGTGCAACAACGTTTAGGCATTTGTAAGTAACACCACATCTGACAGCCACAGAGCCTGCTGAAAACAGCACGCCAAACAGGACTCCAAATCCATCACACCAACTCTGATTTCCATTAAATCCTTGTGCCAAAGAAGAATAATATTTTAAGTGCCTTTTCTGCTAGCAGGGGATGAAGCTGAGGAGGCAGAGGGAGGTACAGGACAAACCAAACCCACAGCACAGCTAAACCCCTGAATGCCTTCTCCCTGGTGCACACCTTAGCAACAGGATCACTCTGAGTTTTGTGATGAATGCTTTATACACTGCTGACTGCAAAATAATTGAGGAGCTGTCTACTTAGTAAACTGAGCATTTTCTAGTTAGCTTTAGTAGGAATAAAACCCCTTTGTTTCTTAATTTAGTTGAAAGACACGCCCATGTGTATATATACGTACACTTTCAGATTAATATGTGTAAAATATTTCCACCACGACATCACAATCAGTATTTAAACAGCAATCTAGCACAGAAGTTTAGAAACTTTTTGCCGCCTTACCATAGAGAGCTTTTGCACTTGTTCTTGAATTCTGCTCTCTCTCTGCCTGAGCAAACGTTGGGGAGCCATAGCCACTGGAAGAAAACATTTCTGGTTATCTTCTGTGTAGATGTATTTTGCAGGCACTGAAAAAACCCCTCCCCTGATGCAGGACTACACATACCTACAGCATTAGTAACAGAGGGAATGATACTGGATATTTGTCCCACACCATAAATATGGGGAAGAACATTTCACTTGGGCTGCAGACCTATCTGAGCTCGCTTTTGTTGCATTAACAAAACATCATGCACAACTGGGGCGTGGTATACAAACAAATACAACCTTAATTAAAATAACAATATTCGCTGCGCAATTATAATAATGATAATAACAACAACAATAACAACAATGACTATGGCAAAGAACTGGGTGGGATTTGGGGTTTGTTTCCCTGCATACACAAGGGTTGATTGTTTGTAACCATTTTAACTGCTTTTATGGTGAAATTTAAAATGACTGTCATCGTCTTAAACAAACGAAAAGGCAATATGACTACAAGTGTTTCAAGAATGAGTTCACCTCGAAGGGACAACAATATGAGGAGAAAAGGCAACACAGATACCCTGCTCCGTACAGGAATACGTGTTCCTTGGCATTGGGTAGGTAAATTCTCATTAGTGCTGGGAATAAGCCTAGTGCTGTGCTCCTGATACGGGGATCAAGCTCTTATCTTAGGCAAGGTAACACTTTCAGGTGGCTCAGTTCTGTTCGCTGGGAAACAGTCTGTTCTCACAGATGGGAGAGGCAGCCTCATCTTTGATGCATAAAAATGCATTCACTCAGAGCTAACCTTAAACATCTCAGGCACACAAAGAGTAACACAATAAGAGTGTTATGGCTACAGCAATTTATTTTCCTGCTCCAGACAAGTCTGTGCAGTAACAGCATTTTCCCTTACGCTAACCCAAAAATCAGTCAGACGGTCTCTGCCACTTTGGTTCCACGGTTTGCAAACCCCTCACTCTTCTACAGAAAATGCCTTTTTATCACTCCGATGGGATCTACTAATTATAGCTCTATCTGAAATGAGAGCCTGAAGGAGGAAGTGCAACGTTATTTTGTCCACAAAAGCAAGTCAAAGGCATAACCTTACTTCATTTGAGGAAAGTAACTTCCATATCCACCGGGAGGGGTGTTTGATATATGTCCATTCATTCTTACTCACTGTGAGAAACGACCTGGGAAAAGAAAAAACAGCACGTGAACTGAAGTCTCCTAAAAGATGAAGGTTTAACCCAGATTAATACAAACCTAATGAGAAAATTATGGTTGAAATGGGAACGAAATTGCATCAACAGGCTCAATTGTTATTAACTGCATCCCGGTGATGCCTCAAAGACCTGCAATGGAACTTCTCCCAGTAGCAATTTGATAGTTATTGCTTCGAATAATTTATAATTTAGTGAACAAAGCTATTATTTTTGATACAATGGTCTTTAGGAATAGCTGTAGAAATAAAAGGCTCACTAAACAAAGAACAACATCTACTGCAAGACTGTACAAGATGTTCCAAATGGCAACTTTATTAGTCGAGCGTGCTTGATTTCAACCCTCAACTCATTTCTTTCCAGTGAAACTTCTGAAATGACCTTTTGATTCATATTCTATGAAACATATCAGCTGAATTGTTAGAAGGATGCATTATCAAAATAAAACACAATTGTTAGCACAAAAGGAAACTTGGTTAGCTATTTTGGTACTTAAGAAAACTCTTTTTTCTTTTTTTTTTTTTTTGTTAAGCAGCATTTAACATCCTGAAACTTTGGCACGCCAAATGAAACCTTTCATATAAAAGCAATGCTGAAAATGCCATGATAAAACAGTTTTAAAAATTCTCCCTTTAATAACGTGTCCATTGAAGTTAAAACTGACTCTGGGAAGTGACTTTCATAACCCTTTCATATTCAAATTTACCATGGGCAAATATTCTTTCATTTACATATATACATGGATAATATAAATTTGAATATTCCTCTATGTTTCAGTCACACTGCAGAACAGTCAAAAGTATATCAGACCAAATTTGCACCTACAAAAGATCCGTTTCCAAAGTAAGCACAGGCTGCTCTGTTTGCACTAGAGCTGCCTTAGGCCCAGCTTATCTTCTGAGTCCCTAAGTCAGCTCACTGCCCCACCTTAACTGTTCTCCTGTTTTACAAAGGAGCAGCTGTTTGGCCTGCCAGTACCTACTGAGTGTCCTCATTTATTCTGCTACTTCCTTCTTCCAAGCAAAAAGACAACCAAAATCTGTGCTAAGCTCTGAATTCATCAGGCAGTTCAAGAGACGTAGCTGCTGGTCTCCTGTGCTGAGAACAGTTTTTATACCTTTCTGGGGGACACCTGGCATCTCCTGCTTGGGATGCAGTTAGCAAAACTTGCTAGAACAGAGCATTTGACATGCCAAGTGAAATCATGCGGAAGGGTGGTGTTGATTTTAGTGGGTGCAGACTTGATAATTTGGCTTAGTGTGTATATATATATATATATTTTTTTTTTTTATTTTATTTAATTTTCTTTGAAATCTTTGATTGCTCCTTGCAAAACCTCTTTAGTGCCACAGGCACATTTTGCTTTCATTCCCCCACAAATATATCACACATCCAACCTGGTAGCCTGCTGGACTGCTCTAAGACTCTTTTCATGGAGTGCAGTCCTTAGCAGCTGTCTCCAATAAATTACTACCCGTGCTGAGTGCTGCCCGATTCATTAGCAAGTACAACCTTCGGGAAGCATCCCGAAATCGTCCCATGGCTTGAAAGGATACAACTGTTCATTTTCTCAGCAGAATTTGCCAGCTCACTGCGCACTCCCTGTCCTGTTCCAGCGACTGCCTGGACCAGAGCTGCTCAGAGTGCTCCTCTCCAGCCACTGAGTTCTTCAACACTTCTTATCATCTATTAATTCTTATCATCATCTGCAACCATGCTCAGTTTGCTGCCCTGCTTTACAGTTTACCCAGTGATCAGCTTCTGAAGAGTGACCAGATCCAAAACACACAAATTATCTTCACTGCTGTTTGGTATCCTCACTTCGCTTTCCATCCACACATTAAGATAGCACTTATTTAATAATTCTGTTTGTCATAATCTTTTATGATTTGTAGTCTTTTTCACAGCCCTATTTATAACGAATCCTGCAACTATCTGCCTCAAAGCGAGATGCGGGGGGAAAAAAAGCCCACTTGGTTTAAAACTCTCTCAGAATAATTCCACTGCTCTGACATCTTAATCCGACAAATACTTGGTTTGTATTTGTATTCACTCAATTTTATGGAGGTGGTGAAAAAGATATTTGAAGTAGAAGGAATGTAATTTATGAGAATTTCAAGCTTCAGCCTTTGAAGTCAGCATGACACACTGAGTTTGAAAGCAGCAAGGAAGCTGAGCAGCAGATTTTCACATTGGGGAAAGAAAACATCTCTCATGACTAAATACTTGCCCACTGTAAGGCACAACACCACTTAAATAACAAAAAAAAAGCTTCAGAATTATATTTGGAAAGAAGAGATACTGAAAATCTGCAGTCAAAAATTTTGACTATTTAAAAAAAAAAAAGCAAACAGCTTGTACTGCCAAGCAAACACAAAGGTTTTAGTCAGCTTTAGCTGATAGGCAAACAAAACACCGCTTGCTATTAGATAGTTGAGTAAAGCCAACAATATTTCCTGTCCCTCATGCAATTTTCCACTGCCTTTGAAATGCCAGGACAACTCCCTCAACATGACAATTTCAATGCTATTGCAATTTCATGCAATGCTTCTGTCACTTGGTTCAAGAAAGCTCCTGAATGTGAATACAAACAAACCCTTTACCGTAATTATTTATAATTAGCTCAAATATTTATAACAGTATCAAAAAGCTACTCGTGATTCCCCAAAATTATCAGATAATTTGACCTCACTCAACCTAAATGTTTCAGAAAAGAAAAAAAAAATTAGGAAAACTCTTTAATTTTTTTTAATTAAGCGCACGATGAAGAAAAGTGAAAAACCACAGAAGGGTAACAGTATGTGCAGGGCTTTATTATTCCCTTGTACAGCTTTCTCTGCTGTGTGTCTCATCTCAAATGCTCTTTCATCTCCCACAACCAGTCAGTCCTGTAGCAAAAGTCACCCCCTGCACACTGCAAAGCCATTTTCAACCAGAAGTCTATAAATAAACCCCACTTCCTCTTTAATCTTCCCTTTCACCTCAGCCCAGCAGCTCACAGCAACCTACGCTGGTGTCCTGGACTTTAAAATAAACATCCTTCACAATTAACTGCACGATCCCTCCTTAATTAGGCCTGAAGTATCAACAGTTTACTTGTGAATATGACCAAAAGTGGTCATGTCTCAGGATCCTGCAGAAAAAAAATAATCATGCCTGCTGTGAAAAAGAAATATTTTAAACCAGGAAAACTCAATAAGGTTTCAAGAAGAAAAGAAAAATAAGAAAATAGATACAATCATAATTAATAAGACAAATGCCAAGGTATTTATCTTCAGGTCTATTAAAATAATATATAATTAAAATCAGTAAAAAAGTTACAAATATTATATTTTGAAAAACAAAATAAAAAATCCACTAAATCATCTCAACAACAACAACAAAAAATCTACCTAGGAGTTCCCTGCTGCCATCAGCTTTATTTTTGAATGGATATTGATAGACAGCAGCTCTGTAAATGACACAGGTCCAGCCTTCATAACAGACAAGCCCTTTCGGAGACTGATGTGCTTTGGCTCTTTAGCAGCCAGCAGTTACAGGTGGTAATCCCAAGCGTGGCAAGAATCATGCCAGTATACAACATGATTATATCAGTCGTGAACAGTTTTTAAAAAATGTCAAAATGCAAAAATACTCTTTGTCTTCCCCATCTTGTAGCACGGCGGCCTCGTGAAAACCGTGCAATTTATGTGGCACATCAACAACTCACAAGTCCTGCCTTTTCATTTCATAATAGGAGTTAGAAAGTAACGAAATCCCCCAGTTTATTAAAAAAAAAAAGAAAAAACCCTTTTCTAGAAACACAGAGCTGTATCATTAGAGAAAATTAGATATTCTAGAGCCTGGTGCCGTTTTCCACCCATCCTGAAGCGATCAGTCCCACCCACTGGACAGCTCACAACATCACATGGAAACCAAAAGAGAAACTACTTAATGACGTGGATGTTTTAGAAATCATGGAGGAGGAAGGGCTAAGGAGAAAAGGATGTAGAGGAAGGAACAGGAAAGCCAATAATGGCTGGAATGATAGTTGTCTACAGATTAAGAAAATGTCATTGTTATCATGTGTCCCCAAAATCCCCCCAAACTCTCCCCCAGCCAGAGCACAGGCTTTAACTCCAGCCTAAACAAAAAGCAGTGGGCTATTACAAGGTAACACTATTCCCTAGTGGATTTGGGAATCCAGCAATGTCAGATAAGGACACTCTCTCTCTCTGCACCCTTCCCCTTTTAAAAGTGTTATGGAAGAACAACAAAAAAAAAACAGCAGCAAAAAAAAATATATCCATGAGCTCATAGCTCACTGTGCATTGAATAAAAATGCCTCTTATGGCTGTCCCACTGCATCCAGCACTGCTGACCTACAGAATGTATGAAAACTGTTTAACTTGCTGTGCGACTTGCCATTTTTCATCTGTTTCTTCTCAAACCCCATCCCACTCACCCACACACAACTTTCCCTACTCGTGCTAAATTTTTAAACAGTATCTCCTCATGTCTACCTTGTTGTTCTGACCCACCACTCTCCTATTTGAATCTTCACTCCAGCCACAAATTTTACAGATGGGAAACTCCTGACAGAAACACATCCTGTGGAGCCAGATGAAATATTGCTGCTGCCCTCCGCTTCGGGACTTGCTTCAGAGCACAGCGAAGAGCAAACACGAGTTCTGCTGGTTGTTTGACATCTTGCCTTGAGATAAACCCCAAAATGCACATGAATGCATAAGTAAGTTAATACTTCTGAAATGATCCCTGGGGATTTTCCATCCTCAGTGTTGCGCTGATACCAGAATTTCTCTGAGAAAAAAATGCCATGGGTTCAGCTGGCAGCAGCTTTGCTCTGTAATGTTTTCAGTTTCCTATTAAGCAGACTGGAGCATCCACAAGCTGGGAGAAAAGATGATGGTGAAAATCAATGCAGAAGACTGAAAGCCAGGCCCTACAAGTGCTGCAGTTTGAACACAAAAATAGATGAACTTGATTCAACACCACAGTGACTGCTGTTCCCTTTGCCTTTCCCAAGCCACTCTATATTTATGAGAGGGGTTTTTAAGCTTTCTGAGCTGTTTATACGCCAGTACTCACTCCTGTGTCCGAGCACCAGGAAAGATGTTAATAGAATACCCACAATAACATAATTTTGAAAATGCTGTTTCTTTCAGGTCCTGTCTGTATTCAGAGCAGTTGTCTGGCATGGCCATTAGCATTAATTACACTGCATTTTAGTTTATGCAAATCTGCACTGAGTTGCATCCTGGTTTTAGGTTTTAGTGCTGGATGCAGTGTAAGCTAACTGGGGTTCCTGCTAAAGCAACCTCTGGGTGGGGAGGAAAGGACTGGGCCTGAATTTTACTCCTTAGAGAAAGCTGAACTTAACTCCAGAATATTATCTACCTGTTTGTGTCACGGGTCACAGGGGTAGAAGCATTTCAAGCAACTAAAGACAGTGAGAGACAAAAACTACAACTCTGTCCAGGCAGGGGACAATGCCAAGGTGCACAGAGTGCCCAGGAGGGATTTGTAAGTGTATTCACATCCTTCTGCACAGTGCAGTGCAGCAGACAACCTCGATCAATGCTGTTCTTTTCAGTTTCAGAAAGTGTTTTGATTTTCACTGAAATTTGATTTTCACTTTCTGAAATCTAATACTTTTCCCTCGGTCTTTCACTAAGAAGGAGTATGCTAAATTCATTAGCAGCATTCCTTTCACCAGGTGGGATAGGATAAATTTATTAAGAAAATGTGTTGTCATAATTATAAACTGAAGTAGAAGACTTAATATGTTAATGCAAGACCTGTCTCCAGAACAGTAATTGTTAGCTAAAAGAGAAGGTTTCCATTGGAAAAACTAACAAGATAAAAAAATGCCCTGGAAGTCTTCGTTTTCCTACTATGATATTTTCCAGTGATTCACTGTTCAAGAAATATTCTAACAATACAATTAAGATAGCTATCTTTTATTTTGAGAAAGGGGAGAAATATGAAGAGCCACAGGAAGATCTGAATGAATAAACCTCAGATAGATCATGTTCATAGATTTAGCCCTTATTATCGCCACACTAATAAAGACCCTGCTCAAAAACAGGTTCTAATTCTGGCATGGCAACCTATTTCCATCCCTTTCACTCAGGTCTGGGCAGTGATTTATAATTAACCATATTGAAAGAAAATAAAACAGCTTTACAGATACAAAAACTTCAAAGACTTAAAATCCCCATTGCAACAAAGGAACGTTAATAAATATGCCAAGCACTGAAGCCACCACTCACTGCTATTTTTAATTAGAGAATTAACCACCTCATCTAAAGCAACGTGAGTATTAATTACCAGGATCAAGATCATTATGCAGTCCTTGCAATATGCATCACCACAGCTGGAATATCTCGTATAAAAGAAAAAAGAAAGGATAAAAAAACCAACCCAAAAACCCAAACAAAAAACCTTCCACACATACAGAGCAGTCTAAAGAGGAAGGTGTCAATGGCATATGAAGGAATTTGTAGAGGAAAGGAGAAAAAAGGGATTATGATGTACCACATAAATCAGTATTTTTGGTGAGTCTACCTCAAGTAGAGTAGTGAGCTGGCAAAAGATACTATTTTTACTCATGAATCCCAATTCCAACATGGCTACAACAACAGAGATGTACAAAAACTTGTCCTGCTTTGGATTTTTGGTGGGTTTGTTGTTCGTGGGTTTTTTTGAATTTCTTTTAATTTTAATTTTTTTAATAAAACCAAACCCAGACAAACCAAAACTGCCTTAGAACCGCTGACTGATGAATTCTGCTGACCCAGTAGAGAAACCACAGCGTATTTCCATTCTTCATACTCTCTGATGTTTTTTTCCTTATTTCCTCTGATTCTTTGGTACATCATACTTCAAATGAGATCATTAGATTTCAGAAGAGGGCACTCCAGACACTAATTTGAAAGTCAGTTTGCAGTGTACAGGCAACTTTAAAGCCATCACTTTAGAAATGGAAACTTGCAAAAACTTCTCAAGTATATAAAGATTAGTAAGACAATGTCTTCAGGTGTTGTCTGTTGTTTTAGATAAAGTTTTCCTCTCATTCTGGCCAAAAAATGAAAGAACTTCCAACGTAGTAAAAAAACTGCTGCAAGTTGCCCAAATGAAACTGGCTTAACCACCTATCCACATTTATTTGCAAGTTAATAACTGTGTCATGACACAGGGACAATATTAAATTTGGCATGGTACAGTTCATAACAAAAACTGAACTGAAACCATATAATGACATACTCCAACCAGACTATAAAAATTAACATGAAGGAGGAGGAGGAGGAGGGAAAAAAGACAGGAACACTCATCAATACCTCTCTAATTTAGTTTAATAGAACTCTGGCAAGATTTAATTCTTGTTTTCACAAGTTTGCTTTCTTCAGTTTTGGTGAAGTTATTGAAGTCCATCAGCCACTCACACAGAGAACCAATTTCTATGCCTGTAGTGGGCTACAATCTTGAATTAAACAAGACAAAGTTGAGCGGGAGCAACATCCACTGGCTTCCTCATGGCCTTAAACTCCCAGGCTCCAAACCACCGTGGACCACCCACTGATGGCATTCCTTGATTTAGCTTTGTTTATTGAATCTTCAGCTCTTTCACCACTAAAGTGCTCTGAATGCAAACTCACACCTATCTGAAAGGCCACAAACTTTACTACGGCAAGGGTTCCTGCTCCGTGTCTTACTGTAAGATTTAGATTTTCTATACAGTACAAAAAGCCCAAAAAAACCAAACCGAACAAAAAAACACCCCAAAAACCCCAAAAAAACAAACAAAAAAACCCCCACCAAAACAAAACAAAAGGCAGTTTCCATGCAGTTCAGCGAGAACAGGAAAGGCTCTGTTTGATAAAGGTCAACAAATAGGTATAATTGAAAAGTTTTTGATCAGACCACAACAAATCAGCAACGCTGAGCAGGAAGGGTAAGCTCACAGTGGAGCTCAATAGCAAACCTAAAAGTTAAATTTTAAAACTTCATAAATGAGCACATACTAATCTAATGATGCTGACTAACTCTTCAAACTTCCCTAACTCAAATAATGTGCAAACAAGGCTTTACAAGACTGATATGCAAAACATCATGACTTCAGGTAACACAATCTAAACCAAACATCACCAATAAAAGTTTTGGGGATTAAACAAGTTTTTAATGCCAGAAAGGTCAGCAGAGTATTCAAATTCTCAGAAGCAATTTAAAATATTCCCCTCATATTGTCAATGTACTTGCAATGTCACATTTATATTAAAGTATTAAATTAACACCTGATTCCTGGAAAGTATTTTAATTAATTCCAAATCTAGGCAGCAAGCCGCCTAAAAGGGACCAGGTTTTCACTAGCCACATACACATAAAGCACATAAGGAGCAGAATTTATCCTCAAAGACAGGTGGCTGTGAAGCTGTAGTGAATAGCAGCAGCAATGGCAACACCTGTGAGTCAAACCTGAGCCCTGCTTCAGCACAGAGGTTTGACTCAAGCTGGTTCACAGACACCTCCAGCAGAGAACTGTGAGTTTTCTTTGTTACACGAATCTTATTTCTTTCAAACTCTGGGGCCTACAAAAACTGCTTTGTCTTGAATCTATGGGGGAAACTGCTGCTGCTCCCGAGTTCCCATCCAGATCACTACCTGTCGTATTTTTCATTACTGGCAGGAGACATCGTGAGAAGGGGCCTAGATACACAGTGTGCACATGGTGAGGTAACAACAAATCCACAGAGGCTCTGAGAACCAGGCAGAAGAGAGAAAAGGCAGGGAAAGCCAATTAATTTTTAAATAAAATTGAAGGATAAGCTGCACTATAAGCTATTTTAAACCCTAGAAGCAGCAGTCACTGACTTTCACAAACAACAAATTTGTTCAATTTTCCCATTTGTGAGAAAAAAGAGCCCATAACACCATCACCGAACCAACTGAGATATTCAATTTAATACCGTCAAAAAACACAATTATTTTGTTTTCACTGAAAAATACGCACTGGAAAAAATAATTTTCAAGGGAACGTTATTTTTTTATTTTTCTCCCTTCTGCTTGAAATACCTCCCTGACACCAATCAGGAAACCCAAAATCGCCTCCTACTCCACAGCAGAGTGAAGCAGAGATACGAGAAGAGCTGTGCGACTTGTTTGCTTGCACAGAAGAGTGAAGCCAAACGGCCTCTATCCTACAGCATTTCCCTGCTGGTTTTTCCTCCCGAAGCATGGATGTGAAACAATGAACTTCAAGGACAGCTCCCCCTCACCCGAGGTTAAAAACAGGCGTATGACTGCGGCAGGATGCGCGACCTTGACCGTGGCGTGAACGACTCTCAGCACTTTCAGACAGGCAATACCTCACCTGCAGCCCAGCACCACCTGGAGAGGTTTGCTAGGGTCACCACGAAACTCCAGCATCAATTTTTGTTTGCATTAATGCACACATAACCCAAAAAAAAAAAAAAATTGCAATTCAGCAGGTAAACAAAAGGCGCTATCTTAAACATCTGAGAATAAGCGATCAGGCCACATCGGGGCCACAATTATTCAGCACAAAGTGAGTCAAGTGTAAAAGAACTCGCTGAACTGAGGTCACAGCTGACTAAAGTCACACCCTGCCACAGTATTTACAGTGCCCTTACGTAACTCAGCAATTGTTTCCTGGAAGAAAATGGGCTGAACAATAGCAGAGCCCACGATTTGTGGGAAGAAAATAGATTTAAGCTTTTGGTGTTTCATGTCTCTGGTTTTCTAGTTGCAATCATTTATGTTTCGCTGTACAGACACAATTTTCTCATCCATTAATCTGGGCCAAGCCCTTCCTCCATGTGTATTTCCATTCCAGGAACATACATTCAGAAAACGTCACATTTTTGAGCTTTTGTCTTAAATTACCTGAATCAAATGCATAAATATGATTTTTTTCCAACTCAATTCACAGGTTCACATTTTCAAAAGCAGTCTCTGCTGTGAATGCCCAGGCTTGGCAAGTTTACAGGCTTGACTTTCAGAAGTAAAAGAATATATATTTTTAAAATTTTAATGCCTTTACAATCACATATTAGGTTTCCAGCAAACATCCAGTGATTAAGGATGACAAAATAAGAAACCTTTATAAAAGATTAATTATAATCACTGGAAAATGTTTTTGGCTGCAATTTCCTCAAATTATGGAGTTTGAATTTTCACATCATCACAGGAAAATTTTCCCCAGGAATTTGTCATTGATGGTTACCAAGCCAAATTTAACAAACTATCACTAGAAAAGGATTCTGAAATGCTACAATCAGGTATTTTATTGCAATTTGCATGTTCATTCAATTGAAAATGTTTGCTGAGGCATTTTTAATGTCAAATTTTCTTAAAACTAATGTCAGACAGTATGGGACAGAATCCCAAGATACCCTGCCCTCAGGAAACCTCAGAGCACCTACACTTTTTGGAAAGCTCCCACAGGTTTTGAAGTGAGATAATGTTCAAAAATCTTTCCGAACGTGAATTTATTGTTCTTCAACTGGTGCTTTTATTAGAAATAAACGTGTGTGACATAAGTGTGGGTGGGAAGGTGGAGAGGAGAAAGGGAAGGAGCTAAAAAGCCATATGAGGAAATGCTTTTTGATCCTTTCCTGGCTGGAGGAATGACAGGTTAGGCTGGGGAAATTTTGACTGCGCCAATCACTTCCAACCTCCACAAGAATTGTTCTAGACGTGATTCTTGAGATCTTAACACTACTTAAGAGGCACTCATCTAAAATCTTCCTTCAGGTTACCCTCCTGCAGACCTCAGAAAGATTGAGTAATTAGGTTTTTATGTTTCAAGTGGAGCCACCAATTTATGGGGGTCTTGCACAAATGGCACTCAGTGGAGACCCTGCTGCTCCAGGACCCTGCCAGACTTCGAACGGCAATGACACGACAACAAAGTGAGCCACAGCTTCCACTGGAATCAGAAGAATTACCCATGGAGACAGTCCTTAGAGCAATGAATGTTATCTTAAAAACTATTTTCCATAACGCCCTTATCCTCCTGGCTACACCCATGTGGCTAGAAAACATTAGAGCCCTGCAAAAGATGCTACAGGGGAGGAATCCATAAAACATTTTTGAGAGACAAAGCTACAAACAATACAAACAGGGCCTCCTCCCACGTTCTAAGCAACTAAGAAATGATGCTGTTTGTTATAAAACTACACCAGCTCCTCACCAATGATTAAATTTTGCTTATGGAGCTCTGAGTTGCCTAAACTAGAACACATTTTCTATCCTGTGAGATTGAAAAGTGTATTTTCCCCTTTTCCAGAAGGCACACTAGATAAACTTTAAACTCGTAGCCAGTTTCAAAGGAAAAATATTTGTCCTACACAAAGCCTCTATTCAGCGTCCCTGTTTTTACTACAGTAAGAAAAATAGCTGTGCCCTGGGTAATTTGTTCATGTATGCCAATAAAAGCACATTGGACTAGAGCCAGCACTTCTAGCAAGCTCCCAAAGACTTCTGAAGTCCTATGAAAAGCAGAACTTTTTTTTTCTCTACTTATCCTTTTTCTATTTGCCATTCCCAGAACTTAGTCCTTGTTTCCATTACATTTGCCTTTATGTTACTGTGAGAAGCGACTGAAAGAAAAAGTTAAGACTAAAGAATAAACCCAAAGCTTTTAAAGCAGCCCTTTTATGAAAATGAGCTTTCAGATATCTTCATACAATGTTTCAAATGTTAAGCATGTACTGTTTTAAACTCCAGGGTATTTAAAAATTATAAAAGAGGCTGAAGTATATTCACATTTTAGACATGAAGCGTTTAAAGAATTGAGGAACATACTGACATAAATACTTAGATTTCGATACTTTCATGCAGGAATTTGATCAAGAAACTTGCTGCTGAACTAGGGCAGGTCTGTGACAAACCCAGGGTAAAAAAGGGCTTGGACCAAATTACTGGGAAGTTATTCAGAGCAAAGCAACTGCCTGTTCATATGTGCTCCCCCAAAACTCAATGTTTTTTGAAACAATTTCCCAAACAGTCACAGAAATGGGGCTGAAAAGGAAGGAAGTCATCTCACATCCTTAAGGCAGGAGAAACTGTGCCAAGGTAATTCCCAAAAAGTAGTACTTCCCAACCTCTGCCTTGGGCCTCTAACAAGGGAAGCTATCAACCAAGCCTGGGGAAACCCAGGGTCTCATCAGCCTTACTCTGAAAAAGTTTTTCTCAATAAATAATCTAAATTTGTGTTGCAACTTAAACTTACTTGATACTGCTCCCATCCGCAACACACCCCAAAAATACACTAGATTCTTAATTTTTGAAAAGGAAAAGAGGTAACAACATCCATCAAATCAGTGTTAAACCGAGCTTATAAAAATGTCCTATTCCTCTGTCTTGTTTGATCAAGAATAGCTGGCTTGCTGCTGCCTCCTCTCTTTTCTATAACTTATCACTCATATCAGCACTGCAATAGGCCCACGAGGATGTCGTCTCATTGTATCATCTCATATGTTTTTCCAGCTAGGCAATCCAAAGTAAGCAGATGTCAACTTCTATTTTCCCTCCGGAGCCCACAAGGCAAGTTTCAGGGGGAACAATATTGCAGTTACTTCATCTATATATTATCTTTCATTATCTCAGTGTTTTTCTAAACCATATCCCTTTGCTTCTTGAACTTTGCATAACCTCTACTCTTTCCTCATATTGTTTAATACAGCCTTATGGTTTTCTCCTCCTTTTCCTTTTTTTCCATGCACATCTACAGCAGACTTTTTGGGAAAAAAAAGTTATTCAAGAAAAAAAATAATCCAAGTGTAGAGTCAAAAATAGTTCCTGACATTTTCCAAAGTCTTTAAGATGGGGACTCATCTTAAAGCTTGCCATCCACACTGTGACTGTCCTTCATCTGTTTGATTGGGTTGGATGATCACTGAGAAAATTAACACTGACAATTATAAATATTGCCTTTCCCAACAGAGACACCAAAAGAATTAGAGGTAGGATTTTTTTTTTTTGTAGTAATTTATGTTTCCCAGCTGTTGCATTAAGCTCTCTGAAAACTCATTCACAGATAGGTTTAAGTGAAATGGCAGAAGCAATTACTGCTCTAATTGGCTGTGCCCTCCTTCTGCCTTTCCAAGGATGCAAAGAAGTGAACATTGAAATCTCAATTCTTTGCAGGTGCCAGTTTGAAATCCAGAGGAGAGGAGAAAGCTGCAGCCTGCAGCAGTTGAGGTTACGGCCCAAATAAGGTTTGGCACAAAGATAAGGTATTTTAGTAGGATAGCAGGAAGGCTGTCACCTTTGTCCACCCACAAAGAGCTTAAACAGTCCCCAGACTCCCCACGTGTGTGGGCCTGGCTCTGGGTCACACTGAGCCACCTCCCCCAGGACTGACCCCGTGGCCCAACCATGTCCCCCACTGCAGGGATGCTGTGCCTGTTCCCTCATCAGCCACTCAGGAGGGCCGCTGGGAGAAAAGCAACAATTTGGGACGTGGCTCCGCGTGGTGGGAACAGAGCGGCCACCAAATCATTCCCTGCCTGTGCATGAGGTCAATATTCCTTCCCAAAGGCACAATTAATATCTAGTCAGGCCGGCCAAGCCACCTTCATGCCCTTTGTTGAAGGGAAAACAGCACAGCTGCAGTCCAGAGCACTGAAGGTGACATTTGGGCAAACTACACATCTGAAAAAATTTGCTTCCTTTGCTGTTATTCAGCTTTGTGACTCGGTTCTTTAAAGCACGTGAACATCTCAGCCAGCACCAGGCTCTCAGGTGGCATTAACGGGAAATATTCTCATCTGTTTTCTCTGAATGGAACATGAAATATGAAACGAGATCACAGCTCTAATCACATTGGTGAACCAAGAATTACAGAAATTAGAAAGAGAGAAAAAGCCATTGGATTCAACCCTTCTCCTGCTACAATTTCACATCAGTCAACACAAGCTTTCCAGTTTTACCGCTGGAGCAGCGCCTCTTGAAAATCTTAACAGCCAAATGAAAATAAAGCAGGTGAGACACAGGGTCTCTCCTGCCGGCAGAAATGCAGTGCTGAGGACACAACCACGCTGCCCTTCCCCTCCTTGCACAGCAATCCTGTCACCCAAGAGTTTCTCTGGAACTTTAGGAGAGGCCCTCACACCTGGGTTCTCACACCCAGCTGAACGGAAGGCCGGTTTCAGCTGACAGGTTTTGAGACTTGCCAAAATCCACGCTTATTTGGAATATACTGAGAGCTTATTATCTCGGGATGGGGAGAAAACTCACACAGCTTTAGGCTCCAAAAAGGGCACTCGTGGTCAATAGTCTCAAAAGCCCTTTTTGTTTCTGAAAGGTCGAGCCCTGTTGCCCCCATCTTCCTCACTGACTCTTTCCCCAGTGAAGGCCATGTACAGCTCTTTTTCTAAAAGTTCCCAGATTGTTTGAATGCTTCTGCTTGGAATGTATTAGAAAACCATAGATTTTTGCAAGGGAGGGGATCCATTACCGTACAAGCAGGGAAATCCCAACAGATGTCCTAACATTTTTTCCTGCTGCCCGGATCGACTGGCGAGCACCGGGGGCTCCTGTGTAGTTCACTCCTGCCAAATTTTAGCATTATTTAGCAGATGGCCACTTCTCACTGTGCTCAGGGCTCTCCCCTGCCTGGTTTCACATCAGAAGCACAGGCACTGCTGTCCCAGGCTTCACCACCAGCTCCCTTCACTCCTGCACCAGCAGCAGCGTGGCCTCCCTCTCCTGCTCAGGCTCGGGGCAGACTGGAAGCTCAAGGGATGCTAAACATCCCCTTTCCTTTTCATTGTGAGCAGAAGAGGCACTGCAGCCCCAACACAGTGATCAGACAGCTCTGGCAGGTGACAAGAAGGACAAAGTGCTCGGGTAACACGAAACCAGCAGCGGTGATGGCTCTCCTTCAAAATTTGGGGCATGTATTGTACAGCATCCTCGTTCCCAGTAATGAAGTCTTAACATAAAGAGCTGCAGCAGGTGGCACTTGCTGTCAGTGGTTAACAAACAAGTCTTTAGTCACTGCAAACTGTCCTGAGTACATGAATTAGTAAAACTTCTCTAACGATGGAGGAGATGATACCCTCCTGGATTGCTCCTGAAATGGAAATATGTAAACTGGGATGTCATGTAATCTGCATTTCCCTAATAGCAGGTTGCTCTTCTCTAGTGTTCCTCCCCTTCTCATGTTTTAGTGTACTCCAGGGGGATATTATCCAAGAGGATAATACACAAGATGCAGGAGACTAGCCACGTGCAGTATGAAAACTAATGCCAAACTGGCCACAAATGCTTTTCCAGAGATTTCCCAACCTGCCTGAGCGGAGGCAAGGAGTGGAAGAACTCTCTCACTCCTGACTCACGCTGCTGGCCAGAACACGAGAGGGTTTGTTCCTCAGAAACAGCATTTGGACACCCCCTCCTCCCCAGGAGTAAAGTACAGCAGAGGAGGGAGGAAGCATCCACAGCTCCAGATTTATGGAAGAAAAAGAAGATTGCACAAAACTTGAGGAATCTGGGATACGTTTCAAGCCACAAAAGCAACAAAGGAAATTGTAAGCAGCATAATGATTTTTTTGTCTAATTTTGAATTATCCAGAGGGAACTGTATCTCCACAATATATTTTGCCTACTGTCCACATCCCACAGAGTTTGAGTCAGCTGTGTTTTCTCACAAACACATGAATAATGATAGGAAGAAAACCTTTCTCCCACTTTATTTTTCATTCGCGCCTTTTTTTTTTTAATCCCTGTTGAATTTTAATCCCCATCTTGTTGCACATAGAAAACAGACACTTGAAAATACGCTAATACAAGAAGTATTTGGATCAACAGGTCTACGCTTAAAATCAAATTACAAAAGCAGAAGAAGTCCATAGGATTTGCAGGAGTAACAGAACCCTGTCAGAAGATGGAAATTACTTTTAAGAACTATTTGGAAGAAGAGTGGAAGGGATAAACTCACAACAGTGTAGTGAGTATTGTTACAAGTCAACCACGAGATAAACTAACAGCATGGATTAGAAGACAAAGAAACCTCTAAAAGAGCATCATGAGATGCAGACCAGTCTCTCTCCAAATGAAAACTACAGTTTTCCATTTTTTTTTCCTCTGTTCCAGAGATTTTCAGGGGAAGGGGTTGAAGGACCACAGAGCAGCCAATTGCCCAGCTTCCATCAGTCTCTTTTCAATACTGATTTTGAAAAATCCCATGTCCTGAAAATCAAGGTTCTCCCATGCACCTAGATGATTCTCAGAAGAAAAAGTAATATTTGGGTGTGCAGTAGTGCACTCAGCTGGGAATTTTTGTCATCTTTAACACCCACTTCCAAATGCCTCATTCAATAATTTATTTCACCACAATGTGCTCACAGGACTAAATCTGACACCTTAATTTGAGCATTGCTGTTCACAGACCATTCTACTCAGAATGCCCAAGATATTAATTAGCCTTGCCTGACTAAAAAACCTAAACCATGAGAGAAAACTGGCACTTTTTGAATCGCCCAAACTTTTAAATAAATAAATAAATAAATAGGGTATTTAATCTTGTCAGAAATTTACAGTCCTCCACCAGCTAATACCGAAAAATTGCATCCTTCCCTGTTTCCTTTACGTTCCCTTTTATATGAAGTAAAAAAAATCTCAATTGCCAATATCAGGTTAGTCAAGAACAAAACTCAGATGCCCAAAGCTCATAGTTTGATAAACTTGAAAAATAAACAGGGAATCAATGAGCTTGAGAGCCTGCTCCTGTTTGGAACTGCCAGGCCAGGTTGGAATTAACACATGGCTGCTCTGCAGTCACATCACCTTTTGGGTTTTTCACTGCCCAGCATTTATTATTTCATGCACATAAAAAAAGGCGTGCATAGCTTTTAATTTTTGGGATTTTTTTTTTTTTGACCATGCTACACAACCACAGAATCTGGGAAAGAAATTAAAAGTTAACTGTTATAAAATTACAGCTAAAACCAGCCTGGGTTGAGTGAGGGTTCCGCAGAGGTAAAGCTTAATTATTTACAGTTTAGGTCCTAAGAGACCAGGTCCCAAGGTCATTTATTACCAAGAATGAACATAAATCACTGGTTTCTATTTTTGTAGTGCAATCACCAGCACGCAATAAGAGCTATAAGGTGAGTCAGAGGAGATACCCACCCTTAAATAACCCTATGGGACAGACTTTACGAGTGAAAAACACGACAGAGGGTAAATAGATCTGCTCAAGAAGTAGGGAAGAACAGGAAGAGCACACACCCCGTGAGGGTTTCAGAAACAATACGCCTGGGAGAAGGCACAGCACACTCTCACAAACTCCCAAGGCTGATGGTGGCTGGAATAACTTGCAAAGAAGATCCTGGAAAAAAATCCCAGGTGATTTGGGAGGCTGTTACTGTGCAGTATAGTTATTAATCATGCAAGCCAAAAGAGCATAATTTTCAGTGCCTGCCTTCTGAAGATAAAGGTGGCTTCAGGTAACTAAGATTGAAGATCACGAGATATAAAACATGCACTAATTCCTGTGCTGATCTGACTTCCAAGCAGGCAGTGGTACCATTTAAGACCATTTATTGTTCCAAAAGCATCTGATTCTTCTACTTCAAGGCAAAAAATGCTACACTATGCACTAGGAGTTAAAGTACATTGGAGCACAAATCACCAGGTGTAGAATAAACACTTTAGGAAGGCACATATCATTATAGCCAAGCAATGGTGTTTATACTCGTGTGAATGCTTGCAGCAGCAGAACAAATGCTTAGTTATATGAGGAATGAAAGTTCAGTGATTCAGTAATGTAACAAGTCATCTGCAAAATTAATATATACAAATGCATCACTAATAAAACCTATTGTTGTAGAAAGTTTTATTTTGGTGAACAACTGGGATCGCCCTGCTGTTACTGAGCTGTTTTCAAATGGATGTAAATGAATAAAAGTGTGTTAATAACCTATCAGAGGTGAAAAAATCTACAAGTTAATCCTTCTTTTATAAGCTGATTCCCCTGCCACACACATGCCACTTGTGTAGCCTTAGTAGTAAATCTTTCATGTCTAGCTCTCTTCTAAGGAAAGTTAAGAATAAGAATTTTAAACAACATTCATAACAAATATATGCCAGACCTTCACCTCTGTGACCTATCAATTAGACAGTGGATTATCAAGGCCAGCCAATATTTGAATACCAGCCTATGGAAATATATTGAGTTGCAAAAGAGAGATACACGCTTGACTCTTCTCTTTTAGCCCATGAATCACCTTTTGTTTCTGAATTCTGAGCTATGCTCACCAGTTCTTTTACTGCACCATCTGCTCCTTATCTGTACCATGTTTAAATAGCAGTACAAATTGCAGAATAATTTAGGTTGGGAGTGAACTCTGGAGGGCATCTGATAAAAACAAGACTAACTTGGAAGTCAGACCGAGGTAGGATCTATAATCATGTACAATAATCACAATGACTTCTCAAGCCACCGAAGTACAGCACAAACAGATCCTGACCACAAGTAAAATAAATTCTCCCATTCTGGTCCCGTGTCCTGGTACATCTGAATGGGATCAAAAACACAAGTAAAGGTCTTGGCAGGAGCACAGCTGCCAACCTGTGACTCAGATGATATTCAGCAGCATTTTAAGCAACCTGGTGTTGAGACAACCAGGCTAAGGTGGAGGCAGCACGTCAAGGACAGAAAGTTGTTGGAACCCAGAGGGGCAAGGTGGACAGCGAGGTGTGGGGAGGACTGCAGGTGGAAAGCAGCAGAGCATTTCTCTGGAGGAAAGAAGCACTAGCTAACCCACGGAGAGGCTCCTGAAACCCATTTAGTACGGCTTGCATGGTCCTTGGTGTTGTGGCTTAACTCCAGGGGACAACCAAGTACCACAGAGCTGCTCCCTCCCTCCCTCCCTGCCCCTGGTGGGATGGGGAGGACAACCAGAAAAAAGGTAAAACGCATCGATGGAGATAAGAACAGTTTAGTAACTGAAACAAAGCGTAATAGTAGTAGTAGTAAAATAATAATAATAATAATTTTGTAACAAAAAGTTAAGAGACAAAGAAATAAAACTCAAGAAAGACGAATCATGCACGATGCAATTGCTCACCCACTGCTGACAGATGCTCAGCCTGGCCCCGAGCAGCCATGGGCACCTCCCAGGCAGCTCCCCCCAGTTTATATACTGGCCATGACGTTCTATGGTATGGAATATCCCTTTGGCCAGCTTGGGTCAGCTGCCCTGGCCACGGTCCCTCCCAGCTCCTGGTGCCTCTCCTCGCTGGCAGAGCATGAGACACTGCAAAGTCCTTGACTCAGGGCAAGCACTACATAGCAACAGCCAAAACATCAGCGTGCTATCAACATCGCTCTCAACCCAAGTCCAAAACACAGCTCTGCACTGGCTACTAGGAGGAAAATGAGCCTTATCCCAGCTGAAAGCAGGACACCTGGTGAGCCAGGGATCTCACTGCAGGAAGACACATCTGTATTCGGAGCAGCCTTGCTGCAGCTGTTTATACACTCCCCTTCACCGAGGCCTCACTGTGGGGCCACGGGGAGAAGAGCGATTGAGTTACGGCGAGCTCCGTCCTCCAGAGCAGAGGATCGACATTTCCTATCCAGCACAGGCAATCTGTCGAGCTGTGAATTGACAGAATTGCTTGGCATTAGCATAATTAATAAATACATATAGATAGAGATTTAAATAAGAACTGTGGCACCCCAGCGTGCCCCAGTGAGGTGGCTTTGTCCCTCTGGATGTGACATACACATCCAGGCTACAATAAGGAGCCATGCCAAGTGCAGCAGGCTGTACATTATTTAAGGGTTTGACCATCCCACACCACAGCTTGTCACGGTTCCCACACGCAGAAACAAGCCCTCTGAAGTTAACAAGCTTGAAAATGGTCACTCTGCGTTACACGGTGTGCCCAAAAGAGAGGAACAAATTTTGCTGTTCACACTTTAACCGTACTGGAAAATTGAATGACTGCTTCTCTACCAGCAACAGGAACAACAAGAATGTTCTGAATGAATTCCAGGTACTTTAACAAATCACAGTTCTTAAAATGACCCACTGCTCAAAGTCCCTTGAGGTTGTAGTGGTTCCTGGCAAACTGAAAACATTTTTCCTTCCACACTTCCTCTCTGCAGTACAGCTGAGTGACCTTGGTGGTGGGAGAAGGTCAGAGTAGATGAGAAAAGAGTCTTTAAAAACACTATTTGATTTTAAGTACTAAATTCGCATTTTGAAGACAAAGCCAACTTAATTAAAAACATTTAATCTCGCAACTTAAAAGAAGTTGCAATAGTTCCAAGAACAACTGATTGAGACTCCCTGGCCCCCCAAAAATCTCTTCCTGCAAGTCAAGGAAGCAACGGCATGAACAACCTCAAAAACATCAAACTACTGGAACAAAAAACAAACAAACAAAAAAACCAACCAAGACACAAAAGGACAGGGGGAAGGAATGGGGTGAGGAGATTGCTTCTAAATTCACATACTCCTCACTTTGTCCCGTATATCTCAAGCTGACATAAACCACATCAAACTTTTGCAGATCATTCTTAGGATTTGCTTTATTTATATTTTTGCTCCTTCCCAGTCTCTTTTTGTCTCCCGTCTTCTGTGAAGAAGCAAAAACTCTCAATAGTACGGAAGCGAGTTCAGACAGCTTCTCCATACGCTGCAGAGGTGACTTACAAACTTCTGCACAGTGAGGTCTCAGCATTCTTTTTTTTTTTTTACAGACAAGCATCTTTACCTTTACACTGACTGCTTTACCCAGAGAGAAACAGATATCAAATATCAAATTAATATCAAATTAATTCTAAGCAAAAGTTTACTGTATGCCACATGTGCCATCTAGATTCGGGGTGTCTCAAAATGGGAAGCTGGGCCAGAAGGCACAGAATATACATTAAATAACATAAAGGAATAGTTTTTGCCCCAGACACTGCAATCCCAGAACTCAGAGTGGCTTCAGCAGCCTCCCAGGAAAACCTCTCCAACAACCCATGCCCAGCTCAGCAACCCTCAGTACTCCTGAACCTGTTTCACCCTCTCTCTGCCCCCACAGCTATCCTCGTGTTAAAACACATATTTAGAAACTGGTAGCAATTATTCTTTTCAACAATTAACCTCAAATCCCGGACCTCTTACAGCATCCAGACAAAATATTACTCTAATGTAATTAATTCCCTCTATTTCCTCTTCCCGTCATAACTCACTGCCTGTTTACAGCTAAGTTGTATCTTCTCATGTGCTTGCCAACAGTACCATAACAGCCTTCTTGTACCTCTGGCCACTGGCTAAATGATAAAAATAAAGTCAAGAAAATTAGCAAGTACGAAAAATAGCAAAGCTAGGAATAAATGAAGTATCTGAAAACCCTCTGCTGTGCTACGCTCCAGCTTGCTCCACTTCTATGCAGGCTGATGGGTATTTTACCACAGGTACTTTATCAACAGCACTAGGGTGGCATAAAGGTGACTTAAACAGAAAGTTTCTTTGAAACTGTCTGATAAATATTGAAATAATGGAGGAAATAAAGGAAATAACTTCTAAAAGCAGGCTTGAAGCACTTTTCCCGGATTCTGATTCTCCCCAAATAGGTTTATACTTTTCTCCTGGAAGAGTCCCAATCTCCAAAATAAATAAAGGAAATGCTTCGAGAGTAAAGTCAGTAGTTCTGGTCTGATAAATAGCAACGTAAAAATGGCACCTTTGCACTCAGCAGATCTGCCTCTGCTGTGCAGTCAGGAGTGATTGCTGCTGACCAGGGAGATAAACCAGGCTCTACTGCTTTCATGCTTCTTTGAGACAGGATATCAGTGTTATTGCTGTGCAGCAAACTGAATGTTAGTGTCTTCCATAAAAAGCTAAGTTCTTCATTAATTTTCAATTACATATCTGGACACTTCTTGCTGCACCACTCAGTAACAGGCAATGGGATCCAGAGACAATATCAGAGCACGCTTCGCTCTGCACAAACTTTATGATGCGAAAATGCTCAGGAAGGGAGATGGGTCTGTGAGATTGGGAAATGCTTCACTCAGAGCCAAACAGAAATTCCTGCCTCATAAAGCTACTTTTAAATAAGCACTTTCCAGATCCAAGAGCTGCAGTTTCTCTTTGTAGAATGCTACGATGAAATCAAACAAAAAAAATTGGTGAGTTGGTGTAAAAAATTTATCAAGCAAATTTCCCTGCCAGAGTTCAATGTCACATGTGTAGACTGCAGGCATAGTAAATAAAATAAACAAATTTTGCACATAGGCATAAATACCAGCTCATCATTTCAAGGAAGAACATAGGCCAGAAAAAACTATTTGAATTTATGACACTACCAGAATATGACTAAATTTTAGTTTACAGGAGTGGTTGGTAAGCGATAGAAGAGAAGCAAATTCGCAGCATTCAAACTTGCAAACTACCACCTTTTAGAAACTACGAGGAAAGATATGCTTGAAAGTGAGGGTCTAAAATATTTTTTAGTGTATTTTCATAATACTTAAATAAACAGTAATAGTGTTTGCTCTTTAGAACTTCAAAGTCATAGAGATAAGGATGCTTCTGAAAGAAAAAACAGATAGGAAAACAAGACCTGCTCGCAGAGCTGTCCAGGACTCATAGAAAAAGACATCACCACCATTTTTTTACCATTATCTGACTTGAAGCTCCTGAAAATGAACTACTTCTCTTAAATCAAATACAGCATACATCGTATTTCCATCTGCAAGGGCTTGCATCTTTCTTAGCATCTCAGTAAGCATGATGTAAGATGCTATTTCATGTCACACTGGCTTTTTCTTTCACAAAGGCCTCACAAAAGTCATTGCAGCAAGCCTGAAAATTCTTATGAAGAAGCCACGCAGTATTTTTCTCTTCTAGCTAAGAAGTTCTGCCTCAATGAAGCAGTAAAGTCTTCAATAAACTGTTCATCTGTGTATCATCAGTATCATCAGTATCATCAGTGAACAGATAAAGAGACTGAATTAGTAGGCAATATCTCTAGTAAAAAAAGCATTACTAAAACCACTCCATTTGTGCCAGTAACTCTGTATGAGCTGTTGATATGTCAGAGACATTTCATTCCACGACACAAAACAAAAAGTCGAAAACTTAGGTCAGGGAACAGAAACAAATCCACTAAAAGTTTCATGTTGTTACTGATAATCAGAGCTTTTTGTTCCCTGCATATTTCAGATTTAAGAGGATGGTAGACATCAACAAAATATTTTCCTTACATTGAAAGAGTCTGAAAATGGTGCCAAAGAAGATCAGAGGAACTTTCTTTTTTGTTGCATCTTGAGGTCAGACACTTTTAAATAGAGTTTTTGGCACACAATAAAATAAACTAAATCAACTTCTCTCAAATTCCTGGCCGTTGATAACTCAAGCTGCCAAGCCTTTTAGCTATGCCAAGCTTCTGCAAGAATTAAAGACCGCTCAAGTTAACCCAGCATAAAAGGCTGAGTGTTTATCAGGTGAACATCAGCACAGCTGTCAGCTCAGGAGCTCCACAGCCTGAGGCTCACAGGAGCTGTCTCTGGGCCAGGACTGAACCCTGGCAGTGCTCACCTGCAAGCCAAGGCAGCTCTGGGGAGCAGAGGGAGGGCTTCTCCCACAGGTTCACGTTCCTGCACCTATTTATCGCTAGTGCTGCCGCCTTCTTTGCCCTGATAACACCCTGAGCTACTCAGGGATGTGCAGTGTGAGGCTGTGCCCCAGGGAAGGCACCAAGAGGCAGGGGGTATCACTGCAGGCCTGCAAAGATGGGTTCTTGGTCCCATCACAAGTCTGGGATGCCCCACGTTGGTACAGGAGAAATTCTGGGTTTTTGTGGAATATTTGCTTCCATATGTTCCAAGCGTTTGCACACCAGAAACACTTTTAGCAACTTATTTCCCGCAGGCCTGGGATGCCCCACGTTGGTACAGGAGAAATTCTGGGTTTTTGTGGAATATTTGCTTCCATATGTTCCAAGCGTTTGCACACCAGAAACACTTACAGCAACTTATTTCCATGCATTTCATACGGCGACGCTCGGTTTAAAAATAAACGCGCATTTTGGTGAGAAACTGCCGCGGAAGCAAAACGCATCGTTATTCTACGATTTCAAAGGTGAGAAAACCACTTCCAGCTATCCCTCCCAAGGCAGGCTTGGGGTTATCCCTGCTCCTCTGAGGCCTCCCACCAACTGCAGCTTTGTTAGTCCGGGCTGCCACATCCTACCCTTCCGAAACACCGCACATCTGGCTTCTTTTACACCTCCTCAATCAGGAAGTGCAGCCCGTCTTTCACCACAGGAGAGAGACTATTTCTCTCCGCTCTTTACTTCCTCTCACACAAGACTTTGCAAGCAAGCACGTGCTCTCAGTCAGCAGGCAAGCACCAGGCTGGCACCAGGAAAACGTCCCTTTGTACCCCTGATAGCCCAAGAGTAGCACACTGTGCTCTCTTGTTTCACAAGGAATCACCACGATGGATATTTTTGTGTCAGGGGGGGAGACAGGGGCAAACTTTCAGAGTTTATCAGCAGATGTTCCCTCAAATTCATGAACTGTTTCCTTGTTTGGGCTTGAGGAGCAAAACCTGGTAAGTGCTGGCATTTCTCTACCTGCTCAACCAACCTGCTGTACAATTAGCTCTTGTGCCTGTGCATGGCCTTCATTCGGATCACGTGCACGTGATACAATGAAGAAATACATCTAAAACCTCTCACATGAGCCTGTCCATCCGCACAGCAGCGCAGCGAGGTTTTTTGGTCCAGTCCTAAAAGCAGCAATGCTTGGGCATCTCATTGCTGCTTGTGCTGGCAAGAGCTCTTAGCCTGTGGCTACACATATTGTTTTGGCAAATGCAGCAGAGAATCCCCTTGGAAAGGGACCTGCCTTCGACTCTGCAAACAAATACCACGCACTGCAGGAGCAGATGGATCCTGACTGCACTGGTGCTGACCAGAGGGCAGTGGTGTCAAACCTTTTGTTACAAAGAGCTCGCATCGAAAACACAGATCGAGAAATCAAATCGTCGGCTAAACCTAGCACACAGCTGATCCAGCTCGGTAAAAAACGTGAAGGACATCAGCACTTCTGCTTCCATACCCCCTTCTACCTCCTGGCCAGCATCTTCTGTACCACTGCCCTAAGCAGCTTCCTCCATCACCACCTTTTTCTCCACTGGCCATGGGCAATCAGGTGATGAAGCAAGGCATTACACAGGTAGGAAGCACCCCTTCAGTGCCACCTCTCTGGACTTTAAAAGTCCTTCTGTTACCCACATTTCCAATCCTCAGCTGATTTTTGCTTTCTGAAATCACTTCACAAAGCCCTACAGGGCTCTGTGTTTGTTAAAACACTTCAGAAGCTTTGCCTTTTGCTACTCTGCATGATCCTTTAGTAAGGATCTGGGTGCTGTTCTGGAGAAGTGACTGCTGAATATATGCAGGCCCCCTCACCCCACATCACTGCAAACAGATTCTCAAGGAGCTTTGGCTCTGGATAAGCAGCTTCTCTCATTTATCACATCCACTGATATGCTACAATGTTCTCACTTTGTATTTCTGTTTAAAAAGTTTAAAAAACTGTGTGTTCTAATTCATAGGCAGTGTGATAGCTTTGGATTTTTCGAGCATTTTTTACTACAAACAGAATTAAACCACATTTAAGCTCAGCTGTAAACAGAGATTTTAGTAGACACGAACAACTCAGGTAGCAAAATAAATAGCAATATTTTTTCTAGGCTAACCCTGATGTTTGGACAGTTGTCTGGGATTTATATGACACGACAGTTACTAAAGTATTCATATCTGTGCATTTAAACTGTCACCAACTTACAATGCTTTTCCCTCCCTCCTGATGCAGATAAAAACAGAAACAAAATAGTGCCTTGCAGTTCTCAGAGTTATCTCCTTGGCTGATCACAGAACTGAATAACCAGGCTGGTTTTCTATTTCCAGCTGAAAATGTGTAAGTGATTAACAGCCCCCCGCACTTTGATACAGTGCTGAAAGATCTTTCCTTCTGAAGCAAAGACAGATCTTCTGTTTCTTTTTACAAGCAAAGGGGAAAAAAAAAAAAAAGCAAGGAAAAAGGGATGGGAGGAAAAAGGGTGCTTTCAGTTTTATTTCTGCACGCCTCTTTCATCAGAACTTAAATTTGCATACCCGACTTTTCCTGAGAAGAGAAGGGGTGACCAGAAAACCACTACACTGTTATATATTAAAAAATAAAAAGGTCAAAAACTTATTCATAACCTGCCTACCCAATCCTAGTCCTACAAGCCAGAATCCCTCAGTGCTCTTCTTCATGGCTGTATTCCTAAACTTCCATTCACGTGGCTTCCACTCACATCACTCTCCTGAAATTATGAGTAAAACTGGAAAACTGAAGGGCAGCAGAGGAGGGTTTAGGAACACTGACCCAGCTGGGAGTGCTGGCTCCTGGGGAAGAGGCAGAGACTCATTTCATTGCTTTGCATCCCTTGGGATTGAAAAAGAAAAACAAAACTCAAAGAGATTCAAAACTCAAATCCAGCCTTTTCTGTTTCGCTCTCTTGAATTATGTATTGAAAGGAATTCAGACTGGATGAGTGCGATGCAAGTGCCAAATATCAGTGTAAATCCCAGCATACAAAGCATGGTAAGAAGAAGCCTTCAGAAAAGGGGGGGAGGTGGGGGAGAAAAAAAAAGGAAAAAGGAAAGAGAAAAGACTGCAGTTATCCCACATGTTGAGGTCCTCAATTATTATTCAGCTACTTGAAAGCATCCACTTAGCTCATGTTCCGAACTTGCCTTTGGAAGCTCAGCAAGAGCTTTAGCAGGGCACAATAAATAAACACACAAATGAGAATGAATGAAAGTTCTCTTTCCAAAGCAAAATAATTACAAACACTGCCGTAAAAAGTCTGATGAGCTCTAAGTAGTGTTATTCCTTCACACTAAAGAAATATATACAATATTTTTTTTAAAATATAGAGGAGTTGACATTGTCTTTTTCAGGAGAGGAGGAGAGGGAAGCTGGGTGCTGTGGAGAAGGCAATTGTGGGATAAAATAAGATAAATCCAAAAGTAGGACAGCCATCAGTGCTGCATCTGAAGTAGTCATCACTGCTCACCCGGCTGCTGGAGCCTGTGCACCACTCGTAACTGAAATCATATTAAAAGGCACTCAGACCCAGGCAAGCTGCACCAGGGAATCCTTTACCATGACTCAGTATGCACAGCACAAAGCTCTCCCAGATTCAGGGAGTTTTAAAAATACACAGAAAAGTTCTAAAAATCCTCTCACGCACAGCAAGTAGGGTTGTTTGTAATTTCATCGTCTTGCTGATGATAGAATATTAATACTCTATTTAGCACAAATAATGTAAAATAAAGTATTAAAGTATCAATATTGAACCATACAAAATAAATCAAAAGTAACAATATCAGGGTAAGGTGATTAAGAACAATTCATCTCCAAAATTTGGGAGGACATTCAGGCTAACTTACAGATTTTAAGAAAAACTTCAGGTTAAATCTTACTATAACTTATTGTAACCTTAAGTGGAAAGCAAAATTTGTAATTTTAAAACATTTCCTACTGCTATCAACTTCACTTCTTCTATCAGACTCCCAAACTTCAGTATCATTTTTGTTTCAGAATCCAGACTTTAATAATACTGTCCAAATGCCAATACGGGGTCTCCTGAAAAGATCATTCTATAGAAATATTTTTTGAAATATCACATCAATGTTAGAAACCAACACAGATCATGAAAAGTAGACTGTGAAATAAATGGGAGGAGACATTTCAAGTGTAGTTTGAACCAGGGTTTGGGTATAAGGAGCTGGAGCAAAATGCTGAATCACACAGCTCATTCCTGGGGCTGCCTGAACATGGGAGGGGAAAAAAACTTGCAGTTGCTTCTGCAAGCACCAGGATTTCAAGTGGTCCATATTTAGCATCATTAGCATTCACTGTTATTTCTTAGCAATTTGGTCAAACACAGGCTGCGTGGGTCAGCCCACTCCATAATTAGATGACCAATTCTGAAGGTCAAACACGAAGAACAGGACACTGACATCCAAAGGATGCTTCTAGCAAAGGAACAGAGCAGCCAAACTGGTCAAAGGGCAGCACCTTGTGCCTGGGAAAAAAAGTATTAAAAAAAACCCCCAAACCAAAAACAACAAAACAAAAACAAAACAAAACAAAAAAAACAAACCAAAAAACCCCCAGTGCAATTAAAAGTGCTAATGCCAAAGCAGTGGAGTAATACTGCACTTCAGTTCTTCATTCCCAGCAGGACCAAAGCTGCCAGGTGACAATACAGGCGTGGCCTATATATTTTTCCCATATATTTCCATCCGTGAGTCACTGCCCTGGGACAATAACCACAGAGCACAAAGGGACTCTCAAAGCCATCATCTCAAACAGTTACTGAACCCAACCCCTTCTTGCTCAAAACTCGAGAGTGATTTTCTCCCATCCCGTGGCACCCTTTTGTTGCTGTCCTCTCAGAAAAATTTAGCTGTCTGAGGAAAGAAGCAACAGTGGGCAGCTTTATCAGATTAACCCCTGTGCTTCCTCCACTGCAAACAGTAAAGGATATACTGCACAAGACAATCCTCAAAGTTCAGTTTGGTAAGAGAACTTTAAAAATCAAAATGAGAGCAAGCCCAAGATTTTCAGCTTTTTCATTATGAAAATGACTGAGCCAAACATGGCACGGCTACAGGTAGGTGAACCAGCCATAACCTCGTCTGAGCCATTCATGAGATCAGAGTTCAATGGGTTCCATACATTCTGGAAAGAGTTTGTGTTATTGGATACATCAAGATACATGATGAACGAGGTGTCATAGGTTACCTTGGACTCAGGCCATTCATATTGCTCAATAAAGTATGGATAAGCACTTTAATCCAACCATTTCCAGTGGGGGGAGGAAAAAAAAAGGCAAAGATTAGTGTAGAAACATAAGATTTCTTAACGAGAATCAATGGGGTTTGAAAAGATCAAATAATATCTACATATGTCAAATACAGATTCTAAAAACAGTTAGAGATAACAAATAAAATTAAAATAGGTCATTTTTCGGAATTTAGGATCCAATAGAAGACAGACCTCTTTAGAACTGCTTGAGAAAATATAATTAGTAGCATTCACTCTATTTATGAAAAGTATCCATATCAAACATGTGAAAAATTAGAATGTGATCTTTTACAATACTGTAATTTTCTGATCTTTGTTTTATTAGACCCTGATTAGTAAACAGCATGGAACCTGAGCTGGACTTTATTAACAAATTGAAACAGAAGTGTGTAAAAAAAAGTTCAAATGAAGCCTGGGACTGTTGTGATAATCATACTTTCAACATCCCAGAGCTATCAGATTCAGAAAGTCTACAAAGTATAGGTGATATCGATGCTTTAAATTCCTAACAAGGATCTTCTTTAAAAGACCCTTCACTAATTGTAAGCTATAAATGCTCACAGGGCAAAGGGACTAAGATTTATCAGTGTTGCACACCCTGCACTAACTTCGCTACCTGCTTTGACGAATGACAATTAAAATAATGAAAATCCTCAAATACCAAACAACTTCAAATACCAAACAACACATTCTTTCATAGTTCATAACACATTCTTTCAAACCTCCACTTCAAAAAAAAAAAAAAGGCTTTAAGACACAGTCAGGCATTACTGGCACTGGAGATGCTGCTTTACCTCTTCCCTAAATGACAAGTGACTTTGCATATCAGCAAAGAGACGTCATCTTCTTAGTGAGTAAAGTATTGTCTGACATTCCTCGTTGAGTTTTACAAGGGCGTTAATCAAGATTTCTTTCCTTTACGAAGTCAATGGTTACCCTGTTTCTGTGCAACACCTATCCATTGCATTAGCACTTCACAGGGGTGGATACCATCGTAAAAGGGAAGAGGAGAATCGACGCTCGGCTACTCAGAGTGGTTTAACTGAAGGCATCATGAATTCACTATCAACAAAGCACTAAAGCACTGTATATTTCAAAGCAGAGAAGGCAGTTTTGCAGGGTAAACATCTACATTTTTACTGCAGTCCTTTCAAAGCCCCTAGGACCAAGGTCAGTTTTATTGTGCTGTCACACCACAAGAGATAAGGACTTCTCAAAGGTATACTTCTCTACTTATTGTAATTTTTTAAAGCACGTAACTTGAAAGAAGAAAAAGAACTCTAAATTTACAAAGCAGTGCAGAAACAGTGAGACTTTCTAGCAACACAAATGCTACTTGCAGTGTTATACCTTCCAATCTAACCTCATTGAACATATTTTGAAACTGTAATGAAAAGCAAGCAAACAAAATCACTAACATGTCCCATTTGCCAGAACCCCATAACATTTCAACCACACCTATTTGATCCCTACCCCACTTGTCAAAGGGGATGGAATCTGCAGAGATCTCCAGGAGCAGGATATAATGCCATGCTCTGTTGCTTCAACAGCAAATGTAGCACCAGACACCCGAGCATGCAGCAATTCAGAAGGCCAGGTGACAGGTTGGGTGTATTCTGGATGCCAGACAGGACACACCCTCCCCACAGCTTTGCTCTGCCAGTTCATCCAGGTCTTGACTACCAAGGCAGGAGGCAAAAGGTTAAAAACACCTGGGAACTGAGCTCACCTGCGTAGTTTTGAGGAAAAGCCCAGAGCAGAACACAGCTGCCCAAACCAAAGCTGGAATGTCAGAACAGCAACAGGTTTCAGGAATTCCTCCCACTTACAATCACCTAATCTCTAAAGTAAATTATAAATAGCACCTGAAAGGTTTTGCTGTTTCAACAGCAAGGGTTTGTTTGCCAGTAAGGAATGGTGATAAACCCAGTGAAAACAGAGCTGAGAAAGGGATTCCCACTCACAGGTGCACATGGAGCGCCAGGAAGTACAGAAAGCAGGAAATGACTGAGGAAAGAGAGTAGGGGAAAATGGGCTGTGGCTTACAGCTGCTTGACTGACTGTAATTTTCATATTGATAATGAATTTTAAAAGCATGCTTAACTCTAAATATTTAAATGAGACACTGCTCTTCTAAATGGTCACATGGTAGAAAGATTTTGAGGTTTGTTTTTTTATTTGGTTGGTTTGTTTGGGGTTTTTTTTAAGATAAGTAATGATAATAAAGACATAGAAAGAATTCTGGTCTGAATTCATTTCTCCAAACAAGAGTAAGAAGCATGAGAAACAATCTAGAACCTGTAGGAGAAATAGTCTACTTTTTTTTTTCTTAAGTATCCAGAAAAGATTTGTAAGGACTATAAGAATAATTCATTTATACAAGAAGGAAAAGCCAACAGTTTTATTCGAATGAGAAAAATTATGGGAAACAGGGAAAAATAAGTCCATCTTAGCAATATGCAATCATAATGACTCATGTCTGTTCCATTTGCTTTATTATTTTGTTAACAGCCAATGCTTCCTGGTCAACCACAACATAAAGCAGATGATCTTTGCTGAGAATTTTAGATAGATAAAGTCAGTTCCTCATGCTGAAGAGGGATCAGCATGAAAACCAAAGCAATACCTTCCTCTTTAAAATAACTTGCTCTTTAAAAGTAGGGAATAATAATAATAATAATAATAATAATAATAAGCATAATAATAGGGTTAAAATACCATTCCTCTTTGAAACCTTGAACTGGTGCTTGCAGCTCAATGTTATAAAACTGTACAAGGTGTATGAATGCCTTGCCAGTATCCTGAACTTTACTCTTCCTTTTCACAGAAGGAATGTGTGTTTCCTTCTTTGCTATACAGCGTATTTTTCTGCACTTCACCTCTATTATAGGAATTATTAGCTGCAACCTGCTGCACCTTCCTCCAAACAGGCAGGTTCCAAAGCTTCTGGTTTCCTGAAGCTCTCTGGGGAGCACACCACCCTACCCAACACAAATCCATAGGAACATGTCAGTACTGTCTAAACTGAGTCAGATCCCAGTTTATCAGCAATTAGGTCTACCAAGAAATTAGCACAGCAGCCTCCTCTTTGCCCAAAATAATCAGTTTCTCTGCTTACAGCACACAATGGTGCCAAAACCCCTCGTTTTTTAAAACGGGTTGTAAAAGCCAAAGGAAAAGAACTTGGATTTAAAAACGCATAATTTCATCTTTAATGATCGGTACAGTCTAGAGAAGGTATCAAGCATTTAATTCATAATTCTCTGACATATCAGTGCTGCAGCAGCGGGCTTGGCATGCCCTGCCTGTCCACACTGAACTGGAACATTTTACCTGAATATGAGGAGGAGCTTCTTGACTGTGAGGGTGGCAGAGCACTGGAATGAGCTGCCCAGAGAGGGATGAGAACCAAGCAGTTTTCAGAGGTCTGAGCATTCCCAGAGAGGGGGGAAAACACGTTTGCCCACGGGTTTGCAGAGCACTGTGGTCCCACACACTTCACTGGGGCACAGCTTTTACTGCTTGTTGGGTTAAATGGTGAAGGACTGAACGCTTACCCTGCGTCTGCAGCTCATTTACAGATGCTACATTTATAATCCAAAGTCCCAAGTGGGCGCTCAAATTAATGCCAGATCTTAATAACTGTGTTTTAACACTGTTAAGTATTTTAAAAGAAGATAACAAGACACTGTTGGCTATGAAGCAATGGCATTCCCCTGCTAAGTTCCCTCATTAAACACATGCAGGAAAAACAATGTACTCTACAGGAAAAAAAATTAAAAAGAGCATGTATTGACTCCTTCTGTTTGCCATATTTTCTCAATACAAGCCAACATCAATCACTCAATCTCTTCACTCAAAGTGCAATTCTCACCTCTCCATGTGGAACACGTTAATTAGTTTCCATTAAAAAAAAAAATCATCTGTGTTTACCAGGTACATAGAAATAACAGGCTTCAGCGTTGCTTTCTCTGTGTTAAAGAATAGCTAAGAGTTCTTCTCTTACCACAGGATAACAGACATAAAATACAAGCTCACAAAGCCAGCGTGGGTGTTCTGTTTTGGAGTATTACTTTTTTTATTTTTTTTACCCTCTCTGTGCTTCTGCCAGCACTGAATTTAGTGTTAATTAAAAAGTGCTGGCTCGGCCCTGCACCAGGAATGCAGCAGCAGTGCAGCTGCACTGTTGAGCTGCAGCGCTTGCAGGCTGCCACAGCAAAAGTGAGATGGAGAAACTTGCAGGGAAACAGGGGTGGAATTCCCCCAGGACACCAGGTCTGCAGCAAAGGCTGGTCCCTGCAGCTCTGGAGAGCATGACAGAGCCTAGGAAATAAATATGGCCCTCCTGCTACTTTAACAAAAGTTTTACAGTGGCAAAGGAGGCTCTGCTCTGCTCCTCCAAGAAAAGCTGCCTTTCCTAAAGTGAAATGATATAATGAAAATTACATACTTGGGTGAATAAGCTTCTGGTGACAAGGAATGCTTTTCCCTAGAGCTATGCACACAACCCAGCACGAACACAATCCTCACCACAAAACTCTTGGTGAGGAGCAAACCGGGAGAAGGAAACCAAGAGAAGTTACCCCCAGATAAGATCAACATATTTCAGGCCATGAATCAGCTGGCTTTCATATCCAGTGTGTCATTTACAGAGACTATTACAGACTGCAGCTTTCACTGAAAATCATGGGAACAATTACTGCAATCAGGAAACAACTATTTGTTGCGCTGAAATGTTGCCCTAAATGCAGTTTGCAAAACAGCTTCAGGAGATACATTTTGCTCATCTCTCCTTGTAAATGAATATAAAAAATGATGCGTGCGTACTGGGTGGGGGGAAAAAAACAAACAAAAAAGCAGTGTTGTCTCCTTTTGCAGATTTGAATAAAACACTACTTCTCCTCTTCAGCTCATCCTCTGAAGAAAAACTCTGCAACCAAAAAATGGAAAGAGCTGGTGATGAAGTCAAAGGGTCAGGATTAAAAACCAAGCAGCAACCACCACACATGAGTTCCACAAAGCTTACTACAAGTCAGCCCCTAATTTCAGCCTACATCTGAACAACTCTGTGCATGTCAGTGCAGAAGTGCTGCTTGTAACCACTTTGCTCTCATCTCAGCAGGCTGAATCACAGCTCTGCAGATGAGGCCACAGGGGTATCCCAGAGCCCAACCAAGCACACATCGCTTAGATTTGCTCTTCTCTTTCTGGCAAACGGCACCCAGATACTGCTCTGGTGTAATCAGGTCTCCTGACAACGTGAAACTCACACTTTAAAGAGCCCACTGACAGATGGATTCAATTTAATGCATGACTATGAACAGCTGCTCCTGATCACCAGCTTGTACAGCGCACTCATTCATCACAAAATATTTCAAAAGGCTGAGCTGAAATGGAACAAATGAATTTGAAGGAGTATGGGAGGTACGATGTAGCCTTGGAGAATGTGTCAGATGTCTGCCATTAATTTATTTCTGTAAATGCTGGCTCTGCTCTGTTAGCAGCATTCCCCAGATTCTCAAAAATCCAGGAGGGCAGCCTGAATAAGGTATTAGAAGATGTAATTAAATACTCCTTACTGAAGGTGATTTTAACTAAGTAAGTCACTAAAAGGAGCTGACAGCATGTTTAAATTGTGCTGGGGAAAACATCAAGATGACAAGCCTCAAAAAACTGCTGAAAGGAGAGGAGGTTATTTCCCCAAGTGCTCTAACTCAGAAGGAAGATCCATCAGTCATGCAGTCGAGGGCCGTGGAGCTACCTTTGCCACCTTCATCTTAAATACTGTGAGAGGCCTCACTGCTTTTAAAAAGTTTTCCTCTTCCTCTTTGGTCCTTCAGTCTTTGGTCTTGGCTGCAGCCAAGAACAAGGCACAGGCTCACAAATGAAGCCACCCATTTCGATGGTCTGCAAAGAGACTGAGAGCTGACACAAAGCTGAGTAATTCACATTCTTTTCTTTCCTTTTTTTTTTTAGTTTCAGGAATTATGCAGCAAAAATAGGCATTTTAAACACTGCAGTGTTTGCCATGGCCACTGGATCCTCTCTGAGTGACTCAGTTTTTCACAGAGCACTTCCTACAAGTTGTGTACAGGGCAGCTTTGCCGATGTTGGGAAGGAGGGTAATATGCAGGGAGGAAAATTCTCCATGAGTTGCCTCAGGTGGCAATTCATTCCTGCCAATCCTTACTAGAGTTTTCTAGGAGGGGGGAAACCAAGTTTCCAATACCTTTTTGAAGGCAATGCTTATCTAGAAGCGATAAAAAATAAAAAAAGAGCATGTGTTGACTCCTTCTGTTAGCCAGACACCTGTATCACCAAAGTATACTTGTACTCGTGTGAATTCATGAGGAAAGCACAAAATGCTTGTAGATTCTATGTAATTCTATGTAGAATTCTGAATTTCACACACTCTTGTATCACTACATGGTTTTTAGATCAGATTTTTTGTATCTTAGTATGAAAACCACACTTATCTATTTTGAGCTCCGGTGAATTTAACAATAATTTGTTGTAACGCTTATTGATAAATGGGGAGGAAAAAGAAACAACATTTTCCTCAGTATAGAAAATGTAATCTTTGCAATGGTAGGGGAAAAAAAAAACCAACAGCTCTTTTATATAATAATATTTCCCTCTTTCCTTCTACAGAGTACCTTTGCCTCTACCTACTCTCCTTCCTCCAGGCCAGGTAAGGAGACAAGGCTCAGGTGTCATAAGCTTGCACAAACAAGGTACATCAGCTCCCCTTCCATGCAATGGAAAAAAGCCACTGCTTGCCATCACCCAGGCCCCTGCTGCCTGCCAGGAAAGTGATAATTTGATCTCTACCCTGTCCATAACCAGCTCTGAGACAGCAGTTTTAGCTTATTTTGGGAGCCCAACCCGCTGCCAGGGTACGCGCTCCGCGGCGGGGGTGAGAAGCCGCGGGCTCGGCAGCATTGTTTCATCTGCCAGAGCCAGGGCAGGAGCACACGCTGGCTCACACACCCTCTGCAAAGGTTATTCATCACCACAGCAACCTCCAAACAAAGGTGGGAGCCGAGTCAAGCAGCCCTGGCCCTCTGGTGACACAGGGTGAAGGTGCTCTCCGCTCGCACCCTACGGGGGACTTAATTGCTTGGGTTTGTTTCGATGTCATCGGATCTCACGATTCCACCTTCAGCATCCCAGAGCAGAGAATGGCCACACTGATGCATGGAACAATAAGATTCTTCCATGGCCCCAGTTAAGAGGAGAGAGGAGAGCTGGCTGGTACACAATTCCTTCTTGCCACACAGTGAGCAAGTGCCGTATTGCATTACATGCCACTGTCACCCCACCTCCTCCACGTGCTCCCCTAGGTACCAGGGATAGCTGCTGTAAAATAAACACCCCACCTAAACCCAAGAAAACCCCAATCTGTTTAGCTACCATTCTGTCCACTCTCTCCCTTCAGCACTTCTTTTCTTTACATCCTCTCTCACTCCACAGGAGACTAACGATTTTGGATACGCTACGAAAATCCAACCGAGACAATAAAATAATTGTGAACTCAGCACAAATGAAAAGCAGAGTGCCTTTTTTTCCCTAAGTCAGGAAAGAACAAACCCCGATGCTTCCCGAGTCACTCGAGGAAAGAGATTATGATCATTTCTGAACCTTTTCGGCCACAAGCCAGGAGGAAAAAACACTGTCTGTAATGACAAGCTGTCAACACTCGGCGAGCAGCGTGGCTCTCATTTGTGACACCGAGCTTTCGCCTGCAGAGCCGGGCACGTGGGCACCAGCAGCCAACGCCACATGCAATGACAACCCTGAAAATGCCCAGATTTCTCTACTGCTCCTAAAGCACATCCCCCACCTGAGCAGCCAGGTCTCAGGATTTAAAAGTTAGGGTAACAATTTGTTTTGAATTACAGGGTTAGAAAAAAAACCCCAACGGTTCTTAGGAATTTTATTTTTTAAATCAAAGCCACAGGTGATTGGAGCAGGCAACAAAATCTCATTATCTCTCATTTAGTCCTGTCAAGAAATAGAAGTAAGGTAAATTTTGCTGTTGTAAAATGATCGGAAATACCCATCTGGCTTCGGTGCTTTTGGATCTAAGCAACATGTATGTTAACAAAAGGGTGGTCTGATTTATACCAATGGCTTAAGCTATCATTTTTCTTGAGTTTCAAAACAGTCATTGGTAGCTAACCATTGATCTTTTACAGGCTTATGATGGTTTACAATTTCTGTCAGTGAGTTTCAGCATCCAACCACCTGAGGAAGGAGGTTCATTGACGTGATTCTGCAATATTTCTATTCGCCAATCACTTCTGTAATTTGGTAGACTTTTTATCAGGGCCCACAGCCACAGGACAAGATAACAGTTTTAAAAGTAAAAGAAGGCTGAATTAGAATGGATGTAAGGACGTTTTTTACAATGAAGGTGGTAAACTGGTTGCCCAGAGAGTGGTGGACACCCCATCCTTGGAAACATTCACAACCAGGTTGGATGGGGCTTTGAGAAACCTGGTCTAGTTGAACATGGCCCTTCCCATTGCAGTGAGGGCTGTACTAGGTGGCCTTTAAAACCCCCCAACGCAAAGCATTTTATTATTCTATGATAATACTGCTCTGATACTATAATTAAGAAGAACTAGAAATTTAAAAAAAAGAAAAGAAAAAAGAAAACTCAGCTTCCAGATGAAGGTTCAAACTGCAGTTTCAAAAGTCCACACTGTACTTGCAGGTAGCAAACAGCAATCGAGCGGAATTGCAAGCAAAGTGCAAAACACCACTCAACCCCAAGGGCAGGACACTCTCCAGATAACCTGCACTTGAAGTTCTATATTCTATAGGGCTCTCAGGAATAGGAAAAAACCCCCAAACATCAAACTAAAAACCTGCATTTGAGCTCACACGCATTTCTTAAGTGCAGCCAAAGGCAAACCCATGAAACTGGACGTGCATAGAGCACGTAGTGATTTATGTCACAGCACAATCACCCCCTGATATGATAAGCAGGCACTGGCTTGACTCAGTCTTTATTTCTGCAGTGAATTTTCAAAGCACCTTCCTGGTGATCTGCAGTTTCAAAAGGAACCTCTCCACGTGGAGATGGTTTCCCATCCATGTTACAGGGGAGCAGAGGTTTTTGCTCTTGTGAGACCTCAGACAGAACACTCAGATATTTGTCCTAAATCGGTGTCCTCCCTGACCAACACACAGATGTGCTTCCACCGAAATTATTTGGCTTCAAGAAAAATCTGTGGTCTCTATCTTTTAATAATTGAAAATATTCACAGGCGGAAAAAGAAGTGCACCTACCCAAGTGATAACGATTTTAAACAAAACAACACTGCTCCAATAACTACCTTGCTTTTTCTCTCTCTGCACACCCTGAAAATCAATTGCAACAATTTTAAAACCCTTCTCCTCCAAAGCTGCTGTGGTTAGCACTAGAGTTGCTGTATTATTTAAGTGCTGGCATTCAGAGTCCTCCAGCAGTAGGAAGGAACTGCATCTACCTTCAGTGGTTCCCAAGATAGCAGCTGTTACGCTTGAACTGAAGCAGGAAGAGCAGCAGCAATGAAAAGGAAAGGAAATTAAGGACAGGTATGTTCCAACTTGCAAAAATACAGTGGTTACGTGACAATTGCACCAAATTTGTTTTCCGAAACTTTCCATTAATTAAAGCCCACTTATTTCAGTCTGGCTTAATAGGCTACTGAACCTTGAAATAATGTACTTGTATTCCTTGCTCTGCCTTTGCCTCCTCCAGCATAAAGCAGAATTACCCTCATAATTTCTCAGGCCAGATTAATTTTTCAACTCCGTTGCTAATCGAGGTAGCATGTATACCTCAGGACAGCACTGACCTTCATGTTTTTGTCCAAATATTCCAACAAGCCTTTTTAACAGTATGGCAGGAACCTGAAAGAGCCAGACAAGCACCCTGGATATAAATGACCCTTCCTGCACCCAACCTTACAGGGGGCTCCTCCCACCTGCTCCAGAAGAGACCTTCAGGTAATTCTGCCTAAAGCACAAAGCACCCACCTCTGATATTCACAGGACAATTCAGCACTCTGATATTCACAGGACAATTCAGCACCTGATGCTGAGCTGTGTCATGCTGATGCTTTAATGGGACTCTATCCACGTACAGAGGGGCTACCTCCCCCAAATTCCACAGAGATTTTTAATTGATTAGCTATAGCCAAGGGCACATATGTTGTTTTTAATAGCAAACGTGTGTTTTACAGACCAGGCTGCATCTCATCTATAATTCCTTGGTGCCACACTCCCGGGAAGACAGCAATCAGCCCAGCATGACAGTCTTAAACAAAGCAGGGTGCTACAAGGTGTAAGGCAGCTCTCCACACATTTGCTGTCAAAGAATCACAGCATTTCAGCTGCTGGAAGAAGCAGATTGCCATTGTTTTATCAAAGAAAATCACAGATTAGAAAAACTGACTAGAAACCACCTTCCCCTAAAAAAATTAATTGTTAGCTATTGCCTTTTGTCAAAAGGTTGTGTTCTAGTATTGAACTGGAAGCAGGATCACACCTGAGAGGTCAGAACAAGCTCGCTCTTTACGTAGCATCCTCAAAAGGAAGCTGGGGATGAAGTTTGTCTGCACACAGCCACACAGAGATTTAAACAGGGAAAAAAAAAAAAACCAATCCATGCACTTACATAAAAGGCTTTGGGTAGTTTCATTTTCTATTCAGCTGGAAAGGGAGTGAACCAGCACGCACACACACATTTTTAATCACCCTCGTGCTGACAGCAGCCAGTCACTACTTGTGTTATCAGAGCCCCACAGCTTGGATTTCCAGGCTGTGAAGCGCTAAGGAAGAGGGTATAAAACCTCCTCTGATTGAAAAAAAGCACAGTGATATCATCTAGTATAACACACACAAATGCTACAGATTTGAAGTTGGCCTCACCAGGATGTTACTCCTTCAGTGGAGGGAGAGGGGAAAATAATCCATAAAAATACAAACAAATCGTAAGGATTTCCTAAGATTAGCTGGTAACCTTGATCACTCTCATTTTCCCTAAGCCCATCAGTCACCCTCTGGGAAAAACAAGCGAGGCAGGCCAGTCTGTGCATCCAGAAACTTAGAGTTTGCAACAGATGCCAGTTGTTAGAGAGACAGAGAGGAAAGAGAGAAGCCGTGCTGACGTGCAACTCACCAGAGATCACTTGTGCAAACGCCACGTGCCTGGGCTTAAAACTTCAGCCTGGGTAGATGCTGTCCCTGCCACTGCTTAATTCAGCTGGCTGGCATCTCTCCAGAGGCGCTCAGAAGGCAGCTGCCCAACGGGACAAATCACTGAAAACCAGAAAAGAAACAGGTTCGGCTCTGCGATTCCACTGCACATTATACAATGAGTTCAACTTGCTAATCCCTGACTTCTGAAAATGTGATTTCCCACAGTGCATGGCAGGGAGGAATACAGCTGTGGTTAGAGTTCATCCACTACTGTCAGTGGGAATTTCCTAAATACCAGTAATACCCAAAAGAACTCCTCTGTACAGCTAACAGGACCTCATGGTCAGGATAACTGGACAGCCTCCACCCTAAAACCCTTCAAATTTTGTCACCCCTCAATCCTGAATCTGACATTCAAGGGTTAATCCTTTCTCCATTTCATTTCTTTATATCCAACACTTTAGTCTAACTTAGTTGCAATGCAAGTCACTTCCAGCTTCATAGCTGCACTATTCCAGGCACGGACCAGTTCTTCAAATTTTAGCAAATCTGACCAATTAACAGCGGAATTTTCTTATGAATTACTCTCTTCAGGCCTTCATTTTGACATTATCCCAATTCTGTAACTTCTTTGAGAGGTTCCATTTCCTCTCCTTTACAGGGCCATTTACAATAAATCCAATTAAAAATAATGAAGACATACAGATCAATTTGATATGGCAACAGAATGAGGAAGAAGCAGTACCAAGTCAACTCAGTAACAGCATGAGTTACAATAGGTCAATTCAGTCAATCTGAATTGATCCAGTAGCTGCACATTAACATAGAAAGGAAGTTGTATATTGAGCTAGCTTTTGTACTAAACCTTATCACGCTGCATACTAATATGACCAGATTCTAGTGGTGGTTTATCTGTTAGTCACCTATTTCCGTCAAAAATGTAACATTTTAATATCTGAAGGGGAGATGGACAATTAATGTCTTTTTTCTGACCAGGAAACCCTCTCAGAAGAAAGGACAACACAGGGACAACACCTCAAGATTGCCTTCCATTCATGAGCCTCAGCCTTTCCCACCTCAGAGACCTAGGGCAAGACTCTCCACCCTTCCCTGCCCATTTCATTCCCTTCAAAACATGCATAAAGTTCAAGAAAGATAAGGAGACACTGGAGGGGGTCCAGCAGAGAGACATGAAGATGCTGAGGGGTCTGGAATGTCTCTCTCGAGAGGAGACTGCAGGAGCTGGGCCTGGTTAGTCCGGGGAAGAGAAGAATGAGAGGGGATCTCATGCATGCATGCAAATATCTCAAAGAGGACGGTGCCAGGCTCTTTCCAGCAGTGCCCAGTGACAGGACAAGGAGCAGTGGCCATGAACTAAAAGACAAGAAGTTCCACCTTAACACAAGGAAGAACTGTACCCTGAGGGTGGCAGGGCGCTGGAGCAGCTGCCCAGGGAGGTTGTGGAACCTCCCTTTCCTGGAGATTCCCACCCCACCTGTTCTTGTGTAACCTGCTCCAGGTGACCCTGCCTTAGCAAGGAGGTTGGATGAGATCATCTCCAGAGGTCCCTTCCAACTCTAACTAATGATTAGGTGTGATTCTGTAAGGAAAAAAAAATTAAAAGAGGACAGACTACACCTCTTTGCTTTTTCAATAGTAACTGATGATCTCAGTAGCTTCTTACACAGAAATTAATTCTTAGTAGAATGGAAGACCAAAGAATTCTGTTAAGAAAAGGAAGTAGCAAACAGTAGCACACTCATTGTTTCCAGGCTCCTTATCTCTAAATTTGTCCCAGATTTTGGGATTCTCATCTGAAAGCCCGCGTAAAACAGCAAAGGAAAACACAGATTTCACTGGTGAATTTCTGAGCTCCTGCTTGCTAATGTGATTCCCCTGCTGCCCTGGACACGAACACAGTTAATGAATAATGACTGTGCAAACAAAATATCAGACAATGATGGGAGGGGGTGGGAAGGGTGAAATGATTGTGTGGGAGGCTTGGATTGGATTTGGCAACAATTAGAAAAATTGATGCCCTTTTAATTATAGGAAAAGGCTTTGCTAGAGAGATAAGACGGACATGACATTCAAAATACTTTAGTCTTTGGATTTAAATGTATGGAAATAGAAAGTTCAAAAGGTTGGGGCTCTTCATTGTGTTTTCCTTCTATGTTAAAAAACGTAGCTCTCAAAACCTACATCCAAATGTGTGTGTAAACCTTCAGCTCAATTCAAAGCTCTTACAGGACTGATTTGTTTTGCTTTTCTCACTCTCTGGGAATGTTAATTACTACACGTAGGACTGCCTCCTACAAGGTACAAGATATCTTTGATTTCCCTTCTAGTAAGAGCCCAAGCCAGTGGAAGTTATAGAAACTTGAAGAATCAGCCCAATAACCTACTAACATCACTTAAGATCCTCCCCTGACTGGTTCCACCGAATATATTATCAAAAGAGGGCACCAGAGATTGCTCCCTGTTTGATTAAGGTTGCACAGTGCACATTTCCTTCTCTGCTGTTATTCCCAATTCCGACAGCTCCTGCCAGATTCTCACATGTGAGAAATGCCTGCTACAAGCACATGAAATGCATCATCCCAGAACTCTTTTAGTAGCACAGAGGAGCTTAATAATATCCTTTAAAAAGTTAAAAGGGAAAACGGCATTTCTCTACAAAACTAGTACACAATTCCTCAATTACAAAATAGATAAAAACCTCTTGCACTTTTACTCGGTGCCTCTACGACTCTTTTTCCTTAACATCATATTTACACGATCATTTCTACAATGAGATACAAGCACTTCTAAATAAGTGCTGTTCCACAAACCACATTTACTATCCTAACATTTATAACCACCATTTCTATTCTTTTTCATCAGCAGATCTCAAATAGTGTTTAGAAGATTTAATCGTGTTAAACTACCAGCTACCACTGCAGATGTGACTTACAAAGTGAAAGCACAATTATACAGGACAGGATTTATCCAGGAAATATGGACTGTGAGACTTAATCTTGCAAAATAACAGAGAGATAATTTAAAGTAAGGTATCTACAAAGAATACTGTCTGTGCCAAGAGACTGTTTGTATTGGTTTTGCAAAGAGTGGACAGAATGTTCTTTTCCAAAGAACCACAAAACAAACTTCCTGAACCGATGTGAGTTTTCTTTTTTGCTTGTATTTAATCCAAGTAAATGTGGCCCAGCCAAACTTATTTAATAAGAGGGGAAAAAAGAATCAATTAATTTGGCATAACCTTGTCTTGAAAAAGAAGAGTCACATGCTTCAAAGTGAGTGGAAGCGGTCACCTGAACAGATCTGGAACCACTGCTACTCTGTGAAATTAGTAATAATAGTAGGGAAGGGGCTTTTGGACTATTTTTTAAAAACGTTTCTTCTACAGAATTTTAAGCAGCTGTAATTAACTCTCTTTTTGTTTTTTTTTTCTGTTTTTCATGCTAGTCTCTTGATGCACACCAGCAGGGTTTGAGGATGTAGAGAAACGAGAGGCAGCGTGTTGAGATGGTAACACAGCACACAGGAAAAAGAACTCGAAATCATCACACACCAGTTTACTCAACATAATATTTTGTTCCTAAAGCAGTCATTTGTGTCATCCAGGAAAAACCAAAAACAAAAACCGAAAAAGAAATCAAAACCCCCAAAAACTAAAGAAATCCAAAACCCACAAAAAAACCCCTCCAAGTTCTGCTCAGCTTTTACCTCCTTTGGCCTTACAGGAGCTGATGGGTAAGTCCACAGGGAAAAGCCTCTTTGCAAGGCAAAGATAAAAGCATTACTGGTAAGGTCAAAAGAGACAACATATCCTTTAGTGTGATGCCTTTGTAATCCCTGCTTTAGAAATAGTGATGAATTTAAAATTAAAAGACATAATTTACACCCTCTACCCTACAGGGAGATACCGAGACCCCAAAAAACACATCATGTCTAGCTCTGCAACAGGATTGTTTACAGGTACACGTGTGAAAGGTTCTTGAGTAACAGAAATGCTCATTTCACACAGTACACAATGCAAGACTCCTTCCAGCATCTCTAGAAGTACAGTTTTTCCCCAATGTGCCACGGACAGATTTGTCACATTTGCCACACCAGTGCCCATCTCTTCTCTCTGATGGGCTAAGATGCTGCATCGTTTTGTCAGAATGCCAGAAGAAAAGGAAGCCTCCACACAACTCACGTACAAGTCAGACACTTTAAAGATTATCTTCAACAATATAATTTCAAAGTGCTGTGCTATAATTCCACTATAGAATAGTTATCCTAAAGAGAGGAAAAAAACCCCACCCAAGAGTGGGATGGATATAAAGACAAACAGAAATCTGATGGCAAGACAGTAGAACTGCAAAGTGTATTTCATGTTACTCATACTGATGCAAAGCTTTATAAATCCAATTTGATGTCTAAAAGTGGTCCATCCTCATTGCCACAGGAGTTCAAAATTACTACAGATATTTATTACTATGATTGTCAGCTTTTGAGTGTTTATACTTTCACTGATGTCAAACTTGGTTTATTAACAGCCAGATATTAGATTTCAGCAGCTATTGTCACAAGCTGTTTCCTTGTTTACTTCTGCATTTTTTCCAGCTTCAGCTTATTTACAGGGTAGACAATGAAACCTGTTTTACTTTTAGATTCCTCCTGCCGCAATGTTTGGGTTTCAAACTCTGCAAGGATCAGGTTTCATAAATTGAAAATCAATCAGTTCTATTTTTATTTTGAAATTGGAGACAATTATATTACTCTCAGGTATTATAAAAGTTCTTTTTATACATTCAGCTTGGATCCACTTCTGAAACTCAGTGCATTAAAGTTCTGCTGTCAAACATATTCATATGTAAACCCTTATTCTACCTGCCAGAGGCACATCTTGGTAGAATCTCTGCAATTATTATTTTTTTTCAGTTGAAGCAAAGAAAGATTATTAATAAAAAAAACTCCAGAGGTTAAGCTTCTGCCTTACTAAAGTCAATACACAGTTGGTGCTACATTTCAACAGACCTGGGATTTCTTGCTAGCACTACAAAAGACAAATCTGTCTCTCTAGATACTTGCATGGGGTAAGCAAACAAAACTGAGAACACGATATTATTTAGGATGATTAAATTATTGTCTTCAAATACCACCACAGCCTTTGAAAGGATGAGCTTAGAGAGCATTGCAATGGGGAAGAGACACGGGGTGTTACTGGCTCCAGATCCATTTCACCACCCACTCCCACAAAAGGACATCCTAAGATTGGGAATGCTCTTAAAACCTACATCAATTCCCAGACCTTTGAGAAGGACTGATGTGGCTTGAAAGATGTGTGGGAGGCATCACATGTGGCTTCAGGAAAAGCAGTAAGAAAAATAATCTGGGTTTTGGAAGGGAGCAGGAGGGTGCAAGAAGGGGTTGGTTTCTTACCAGCCACTTTTAAAGGTGAGCAGAAATGCTCAGCTCTTGATTCTCAGGCTTAGCACACTGGGTGGGACCTGAGGAACACTCTAAACACCAATTTCCACATACTGCCTTGTGGCAAAAACACCCATCGTGTACCTGTTCACCCTTTGCATTCCCTCTGCACCACCCAAAGATACTGCTTTTATTTCAGGGTTTTTTTCCATCCTACCACTGGCTTCGAAGGGGAGGTTGTTTGCCACAGGTGCCCAGAGCAGTAGAAACTAGGCTGTGAAAACCAACTGTGCTAGTTCTTCTAGCTGACCTCTTTTGTTCAATTTTCCTGTTCAGCAAAGGGGAAAAAAAAAACCAAAACCACCCAAAACCACATGACTTCCACAGAAACAGGGAAACAGAGAGCATGGACAGACTAAAGTAAAACAACATCCATCCTCTGCATATCTCAGCACTAGAGATTACCAAAATGTCCACTGTGCTCAGCAGCAAAGTAACTTAATTTCCCAGCTGCCTGCTATCAAGCCCTTCCTTTGCTGGCCCTCTTGTAAAATGAGAGCTGAAATAATCCAGGCAACTGTCCTGCTGTAGCCTGAAAAGTCAGGCTCTCTTACTTTTTCAGAAGGGCAAAGCACGCTATAAAAAATGCCCAGTATTCACGTGAAAATTTAACAAATAAAGAAGACTGCTTAGAAAATTTGCTAATCTTGCCTTGTGTCAACTTATTATACCTCATTTGTTGCGTGAGACTTCTTGAGATGTGGAAGGAGGAAGCCAGGAAACAGGAATCTCTTTAAGAAGAAGGATGGGGAAGCAGCACGAAGGAGCTGTCAGTGACTCCATAGTTAAGAAAACTCGGGGCCAAAAGGTGAATTTGGTTCAGAACATTTGGTTCAGACTGGTATAAATTTAATACCGTGCACTTATTAGTGCATGGGTTAGGAACCTGGCCCTTCCTAGCACTGGAAAACTGTATCATCAGGAAGATCTTGAATCTTTTCTGTTTATTAAGGAAAGCACAAATTCAGGCAGCCCTTTGAAATCACTTCCTCAAAGGAAAGCAGAGGGGTTTTCACATCAATACACCTACAGACTTCCACCACATTACGGCTACTGTGGCCATAAAAGTTATTTTAAGCATGGCCTGTAGTAATGAGTTAGTTTTAGTGCCAATGATTTTCTCTTTGTAGCTGAGGAGCAGGGGGAGTTTCCCCATCATGATGTAATCAGAAGTTACTTTGCAGCTATATCGAAACTTGGGTTCATTAAATTTTCATCCCAAGAGAAGACAGAGCACACCACAGACACGGCCTCTGAAACACCTAAAATTTCTATCAATCTCCTAATTTTCTTCCCATACTCATGCACATCAAATCACACTGTTCATAGCCAATTATCAAACCAGATACTCTTCAGCAGTACATGCTATGCTTTCCCCTAGCAATCACAGAAGAGTCACAGTATTGAGACTTCTGGATGGCAGAATTTTCAGTTCTTCTCCCCATTTTCTCAAATGTCATTTCTTACCTTTGCCTTTACACTTATCCCCAGTTAGAATCACTGACTAGCTCATCTAGTCCCCTGGATAAGAGCACGGCACTGTTGGTGATGCTTTCCAGTCTCTTCTGATATCTCCCATCAAGGTCAGAAAGCTTCTGCTCTAACTCAAAGCAACCTGTTAAGACAATTCAGCAACTTTGACCTTTTTTCCTTCTGCTCCATCACTGGTACTGACCACAGTCCTTGAACCCCTCATGACTGACCTCTACTTCACGAATTAATGGTTTATTATAATGCAATGAAGCACATTAAATCACATACCATGTTAAATCTCCCTAAAAAAAAAATCGATGCAACTCTGAAAAGCAAGGTTTGTAATAGCCTTTATTAGGCTAGTAATGCATGTATGGAAAAAAGAAAAGAGCAAACCTGTTTTCAGACCAACTATCAGGTCTAACAAAAAAAGTGACATTATTTTGGAAAGAAGAATCAAGAACCTAATAGTCTACAACAAGGACAAGGTGGCAGTTTTCTCAGAGCTGCTCTGTTCCTTCAAAACAACCTGCAATGTGCTCCCAATAGAGCATAACTTCTAATTCCTATTTTAAAAACCAACCAAGCAACCAACAAAAAAACAACCAAAAAACTCCAACCCTCTCCAAAAAAGCCCCACATTCAAACAATAAAAGATTTTTATAGTACTGATCGCTACCACTCTACTACCACTTTTAATGCTATTTATTCCCATTGCAATAACACATATCACCATGGGCAATCCAGTCTGGAGCAGGACTTTGGCCAGGACAGAGCTCAGCACAGTCTGAAAGGATTTCTGGGCTAGATAGAAAGACCTTGGGCTAGATATTCTCCTCAGATCCTACATGAGAATAACAAACATGACAGTTCCTTTGCTGCAGGACAAGGTCCCTCCCTCAGTTTCCTGTAGGCAATGAAAGGTACCAATGATGGCCAAGTACTCGTCGGGAGCCCTGCAAAGGTCAGCTACAAAATAATATTCCTCTAATCAAGTCTGAGCTGGGAATCAGCTTTCTAAAAGGTTCCACTTAAAAAAAAAAACCATAAGAATGACAAAAACCACCACTTACCTCTATAAAGGTTTTCTTGCTAATGTGTCTTTTATTGAAGTCTATTAAAAAGTAATGTTTTCAATAATGTCTCACAGCAATGCCTTTCTGAAAGGTAAGGGTGCACAAAAAGGAAATCCTCATGCCTAAATACCTTCCAAATTTTCTAATTATCTCTCTTCCTCTGTTTTATAATTTTGGATCAAGGGTGTTTGCCCTTGATCTAATGCCAGATTCTCTCTTTGACTTCCTTGTATCATCTCCTCTGTGCTTTTATTTGAGTTACTAATAAGGAGCTGATTCTGCAACACGGCACACATAAGTACAGAAGTTAATTAATATTCATCGTAGGCCAAGAGCAGGATTTACACCACAAACAAAGCAGCCTAATCCTGGGCTAACTGATCACAGAGAAAAACAAACACCAAACGCTCAACCTCTCTGCAAACTGGAAAAGAAACAACAAAAAAAACCTCACCATGGTTACATGGATACTTTTCCTTGGCTCTGTATTGACCATTCTACATATCTCTCATATTTCCACACTACTTTTGCCTGGCAATTATGATCAAAACAGAGTAACTCTAAATCAACATTGCTAGACAACAAAGTGAGGACATTAAAAATCTTCGTGACCAAAAGGGACTTCTGTGCATCCTGTCCAGAAGCAAAAAAAAAGTAAAAGCCATTAAGTTTCCCAAGAATGCCTAAAATTTTGTCTCGCTACTATCAACGAAGTATTTCAGCGGTGTTTGGTTTTGTTCACTGCATAGAGTCATTACCAATTCTGAACACACTCAAACATAAAATCCCTCTGAACAAACAATTCCTAATCCAATGTTTCATCATTTTAATCATACCACCAGAATTTTTCTGGGGAATATAAACAAAATCAGAAATCTGCTCTAACCATTTAAAACAACATTCAGTACATTGTTATTTCATGCATTCAAAGCTACTTTCAGACTTGCAATTGTGGTCATAGAGTATCAATTCATGGTGATGAATGAAAAGATAAAACCTCAAATTGGTAGACAAATTCAAGAAAAACGTGAATAAAACACTGTTCATTGTAGACTGAAAGAGGCTATTCCACATCTTTGCATGTAGGAATAAATTTGGGGCCAAATCACAAAACTTATACGAGGTTATAATGGAAAAGCAAAATACATCTCACATATGTATATTATGAGACTTAGAAAAAAATGGAGAAAGAAGCGTAAGAAACTGGGGACAACCTTTTCAAGCCTGAGGAAGAAAGCACCAGCTCCCAGCCTAACTGGAAGCTGACCTTTTCCAGTTGTTTTCGGGACATGTGATGAGGTGAGAAACTCTAGAAGTGCCTCCAGTCTGCCAGGTAACCCACTGCATTATTTACGTTGCCCAAGCAGTGTCGTTTGTCTTGAACTTCAAAACAATTTGTGCACCCTTACTGGAGTTTAATAATAAATCCCCAGTTTGCCCTGTTTGCCAGGGTGAAATGAAGACTGCTAAAATAAAGGAAGGACGTACACGGCAGACGCAGAGGGAAAAGAAGAGAGGGAAAACTTTGGATGCATCAAAATCACACTCCAGAGGAAATATTTTCACTTCCCAGGAGGCTCAAAACACTGCTGTCAGTGTCTTGCCATGCCAAAAACACCCCCAAACATGAACCAGATACTTCAGGTTGCCCACCTAGGACACAACCTTCTATCAATTATGTCAGTGGACTACACCAAGAACATCCTTTGCAAAACTTCCTGCAAGCTTCTAGGAATTGTTTTAAAACAAGGTGGATGACAAAACAGGCCGAAGGAAGAAGTAAATGACAGCTCTTAACAAGAATGTTTCTAGAAGACCGAAGCTAATACCATCTTTCACGGCCCTAAAACACTGAAAAATAATATAATGCAAAAAAAAAAATAAATCTGGTGATGCCTATTTGTACACAAATTTTCTTATGAGACAAGAAGAGATAAGAAAAAGCACTAAATGCACTCCTCAGAATAAGAAATGGAGAGATGTTTTGTTGCTTTACAAGAGGGCAATATTAGCCCGATGAAGAACAGTATTTAAAAAAACCCTTTCTGTCGGATTTAAATCAAAAGAAAAATTTTCCTCAGAAACAAGAAATAGACCTCAAGATGCAGAACTGACATCTGTTTTATTAAAATGCAGACATCCTCGGGAGATTAAGTAATTCTGCATGGTCCCACACATCTAAGGATTCCTAGAGCAGGATTTGAATGGAAGATTTAAGTCAACCTTAGAACACAAATACAAGTGGCTCCCCATCTTTATCACTTTAAACTTTTTCTCTTTTGAGTATATGGAAAGATCCACTCTAGAAATTTTGTTTCTAGTATTAATACTACTATTAGAGTTGCAAATTTCATCAAAATAATTTACAGGCTTAGCATGACAAGATGGGCTTTATCAAAAGAGCTTTCAACCTATTGGTCTGAAAAACAATCTTCCCATGAAGACAAAAGCACAGCAGTCACCATATTACTGAAGGCCGAACTCCAGTCTAAAAATGAGTAAGTTAAAATGTATTTACAGAAATCTAAATTTAAAATGTATTTACATTTTAACCAGAAAAAGTAACTGTCTGGTTGTCTAATGACCCTTTCAAGCTTTAAAATCTACAATATTATAATTTTCCTTTTTTTCCCCCTCCTATCACAGGCTTAAATTTAATTAAGATTAATTTGATTTACTGGTCCTCTAGGAATTGGACAAACATAATTAATACATTAGGCTGAAAATTCAAACTTTTATTAATGGGCTCAGGCAACTCCACAGGGACCCTCAAGTCTTTTTAAAAGTTAATCCTCATGTAAGTGTTGTGGCTTCAAACACTGGGCTTTTCAGTGAGAACATGCAAAACTCTTTCCCCACCCAAAGGAAAACAAAGATGTGGTAATTCCCCACAAAGAATTAACAGAATAATAGCTGGACATATAGTGAAAAGGTTCTTTGTCTTGAAAGGCATAAATGCATCTCCCTGCATAAGAGATGATTGTGTTAACTGGAGCACTGCTTATTCTGTTACACTAAATATTGCCTCAGGACCTCAGCGAACCATGACACGGCAAGGCTCCGTGCCAATTTATTAAGTTCTACTTCAGAAGAATGACACTCAGGCCAGGATCTCCAAGTTCTAAATCTTTCCTTGTAGGAAATTAATGTAAGACGCAGGATGACTTCGAGTACAGCAGCAGAACAAAGGTAAAGCGTTCAGTTTGTGCCTGTCACCTTCTGCTCCAGACTGAGGCAGCCCTTCCCTGAGAGAGGAAAAATCTCACTTACAATGCAAAAGCTTGTCTGTAGCAGCTCTAAGTTTTTTCATCTATAGCATCCATAAATTAACTCTGTAAATATTTGCCTAGTAGTGATGCTGGGCCAGTGACTTGACAAAATCCCCCTGATATATCCTTGTGAAAGTAGGGAGATTAACACGCTCCCTTAGTCTGTAAAACAAACAACATTGGAACAAATTCCCTCGGGAAAATTAGGCAGGAAGATGCTGTATTTATAGAAAGGGGAGTTAAAGTCACTTGGTTCCTTTTCTTTTTTAGCCACTCATTTATACTGATACTGGCAATCATGGGATGGCTGCAGAAGGGACCAAGAAAGAAAGTTTTCACCACAGTGCTGTCAATATGAAACTGGGAATTTAAATACCTCTTCCTGCAGTGAGTTACAATACCATGGCAAAGCTTTGTCCCCAGAATGCCACAGATTTTCATGAAACTGCCAGAAATGAAGACTGCATGCAGTGGGCAAAACCAAACAAGGTGGGCACAGATGCATTAGAAAAAGAAATACCTATTACCAAACTGCAAAAATGCTGCAGTAACAGGAGAATGAGAATATTATGTTTAATGTTTCTCAGAGAAGTAAAAATGCTCTGCATACAAGGCTCACTCGGAGATATAACAATTCACAGAATTAAAAATATTACATGTTTTTCAGCCGAATTATTTTCTAGGTACTTGAAGTGCATTTTTCTTTGCACTGCAACCACTCAATGCTGATACAACAAAGAGCCTGTCAGTCCTGTAAATCACATCTTTAAGTTCCAGTGAGACATGATTATGTGTTATTCAGGTTACATGTGCATTCTTCTTGACAGTATGAAAGCTGGCAGTCCTCTAACCAGGCAAGAAAATAATTATTTCCCCGTATATCAATGCTTAGACAGTTCCTAAACCCCTAACTTCAGCTTAGCATATTAGTTTTTTTCAGAAATCTGCAAATCCTTTGTGATTTGACAGCTTCCAGTACTATTTTCGCAGTGAATCTCCTTGCAAAAGCAGTGCTGAAAATTACATTCCTCTGTCACAACCCAAAGGAGAACTTTTTGTCCCAGCTGAGCACTTCCCAGGGCAAGCACTGGGACACAGCAGCAGATGCAGGAGCTCTCTGCTTAGCTTGTGCCCAACAAGAAAGAAAAGATTGATATTAAAGTGTCTGTACTTCTTATTTTTCCACACATTTCACTGCATTTTGTTCCAGCTTAGAGCAAAACAGCAGGACAAGGAGGGAGTTAGGGCAAACGTTTCCCCCTGAATTCGCACGAGGGAAGGCAGATATCTGTGGCCTTGCACAGTTATCCTCAGCCACTGTCCTGGGGGTATAAAACATACCTGTTCTACCCAACTGGTTATTTGCATTCCCGTCAGGACTGAGATGCAAAGCATCAACAACAGAATTCTGATTATAACTATGGAAAATATCACCCCGCTCCCAAGTATCAAACATCAGGAAGGAGAAGAAAAAAGAACTGTTGTCATGCACAATAGCTCTCTCCTCCACCCGCAGGAAAGGCAGAAAGTTGACTTACGAGCTTTGTTTTGTTAAATACTTTACACTTGCCTCCTCTTCGAGGAGATTTGCAGAGGAAACAAATTATCTATGGCTTGCAAGGTAACAGAGCTGCTCTGCAAAAAGGCTCAGGTCACCACCCAAAATTTCTTTATCTCTAGCCTTCAGCAAGTTCCACTTGTTTACCAAAACTGGCTCAAAAACCCCCCACCAAACCCACAACACAACAAACCAAAAATAACCCCCCAAATCTATAGAAGAATATTCCCCAAGGGCAAAGAAGAATTGGCAGGATTTGTTGAGAACTTGATTCTCTCCCGTGCTTCTTGGGGAAGGAGGAGGGAAGAATCCCCACCGCATGATATCCCGGCAGATGGAAGATCTGGAGTTTTCTCCCTCCTGAATCAGGAAAATGGCCTTCTACTTATCAAAAAGTCAAGGAAACACCACCACGAGCAGGGCCCAAAGAAAGATCCATCTGGTCTTTATTTTTTTACCCCAAAGGCACCAGAGCCATCACTCAATGCCACAAACCAACCGATGATGAGAAGCAGGCAACAGGAAGCCAACGGCTGGAACTAAATAAGCAGCAAAAAAAAAATTACCAAAAAAGCCTACAAAAGCTGATTGTAGCAAGTTAGCAGGACTTGACCATGGTGAGAAAGACCCTCTGAAGATTTTTTGGGAATCAGTCCAGTCACATCTCAACCACACGTGCACGTGAAGTGCACCAACAGCAGGGGTTGCAACCCCTCTTGGCCTCTCTCCTCTCTCACCAAAATGTACTCCAGAACGTGAGACCCACTGCTGTCTGCAAACAGCTCACACATGGTGCTAAACCCCTCACAGCCAGATTGAAAAGAAACCCAAACATAATTCAACCTAGCTGCCAGCTCAGGGGGGCACTCAGCCTGTGCTCTGCTCCGTTGAGTGCTTGGGGCCACCAGCAGGGTTGGCTCATTGTCCTACCACAGAATGAGTGGTAAAACATCACCCAAAAGAAGAGAGAATATCTTGCACAGAAGGAGTGAGAGAGGAGCCATCACATTCTTGCACGTGGGAGATGCCGGCTTCCTAAAAAATCTCTGTGGATTAGAGTTTGGCAAAAAAAACCCAAACAAACCATAAAAATCAAAGAGGAGGGTATTATTCTTACTATATAACGTAAAAAATATTTACACAACGGTTCCTTCAATTTCACCCCCGTGAAGATTTCCTTCTTTCCTTTAAGTCCATATGCAGCTCCTCCTACTCCTGTTATATTCTTAGGAAGGGAGTGATGAAAATAGGAGATGTTTGAACCACCCTGGACAAGGTCCAGCCTGCAGAGCACCAACCCTGAAGGTGAGCTCTCACCTGTGGGGCTCTTCAGAAGGAAACAATGCCCAGGCAGGGCACAGGATGCCAGCTGCTTTATGGGTGAGAGAAAGTGATTTCCAGGAGCCCCAAGCCAGCGGTGCAGAGAGCAGCAGCCCCTGCACTGACTCAGCTGGGTGTCCACGTGCCATGCTCAGCTCCTGAAGTGCCCCCTTCCCACAGCAAGGGCACGGATGGAGACCAACAGCTTGGACCAGACCCTCCATCAGGGCCCACCAGAACATGGGAAACTCCAGGTGAGCATCTTCAGCTCCTCACTCAACACAGAGTGAGGAGGAAATCACAAACAGGCTGCAGCAAAGGGAGGCAGAGACAGGAGGAGGGATTCCTTTCCTTTAGCGCACCAGAGATGATGTTTTAATGGAGTTCACAGACCTAACACATCTGCAGAGAGCTGCTAGAAAAGTCAAATGAAGTGAGCACACCCAACTCAAGTCCCCAATGGGATGTACAGTTACCACAGCAACTTTGGAGGTCCAGGACAAACCAGATTTCTGATGCTCCACACCACTGCTACTGTGGGAACGACATGGACAAAGACCACTATTGATATATTGCTATTTTAAGTACTGGAAAAACATCAAAAAAAGTAAGTAAAAATATTTCACTTAGGATCATAAATACATTTTTTTTTTTCCAGGAGGTCAAGAGAAAACCTTGTGCACAACAGACATTTAGAAGCAAGAACTCAATGAGATATGAGGGGGGGAAAAAAAACCATCATCGAGGAGAACAAGTCCCCACGAGCTTAAAACTGGACATTCAGCACACCTCCATTATATGAAGGCACACCCTTCAGAAATGTTATTTTGAATGAGAGCTGTAAAATTGTAATGCCTAGTGCAATACCTCAAAGGCTGATCGGGTAAGAGCCTTCTTTAAAATTAAGAGGGCTTTGGGTCATTAGTTCATACAGGAAACGTGACTTTACTTGGAAGAGATCTTTCATTCACTAATTAGCATTTGTACTTTAGTAAGAGAACATTTCAGTTTTAGTCTGAGGCAGTCTCACCACTGTGCTATAGAAATCAGTTTTGTTAATTGAAGCAGAATTCCCTTGCACAAACACTAAGCTGCAGACCGACTGCTACAATGGGAATGGCTTTCCTTTCTAAGCATTTCTGCAAATGTCCAACTTTGTTATTTATGCCCTGTCTTTTAGAAATTTCTCATACTTTTATTCAACTGATTCCTCATTTCCTTTTCCTCAATGTTCAAACCTGATGTGAAGAGTTTGTATTAATAATTCAGAAGCATCCTCGTTTTCCAGATGGATGAAATTGGATGCTATTCCTTTAAATATGATTGCAATACTGAAGTGTAACACTAGCAAAAAAGCTGGCAGAGTTTGCCTTCCTTTGGGATAAATGGAAAAAAATTATATCTTGTTACCATCACAGAAAACTGATGTTCCTGTAAATTATGACTCATTGAATATTTTGTTGTGTTTTCAATTTTTTTTTTTTTCAAGGAATCTTAACAGCACTTTTTTCTTCAGGAAGTTTAAGGGTTGCAAAACTTCCTTTTCCTCACAGTATTATTATCTGTCAAGGAAAAGCCTCCAAGCTGTTGCATGGGAGGTTGAGAGAACTGTAAGCTCGCTTTGAAAAGGCTGATCTTTAGGCAGAGAGCAACAGCTCTTAGTTTGTTTCAGAGAAATAAATGGGTTATTCAGAGGCAGTATGGAAGTCACAAATCCATTAGTAAAATCTGATCTGCCCTAACCATTCCCATCACCTTGAAAGTCACCTTTGCACTCTCTGTCAGCTTCAGACTGGTGAATTTCTGCTGCAAACTGAACTCCATTTAAGAAAAAAGAGAACAGCTTAACCGAGATTAATTTATAACCGTGTTGTTTCAATTCTATTTATGAATTTCAGAGTATCAATTTCAGCATTCTCTAGTTCTCTACAGGTTTCAGAAATGTTAACCAGTGACATAACAACGTGACAGATCAGAATCAAGACACATCTACAACTCGCTGAGAGAAGGGGAGAGCTAAAAAAAAAAAATTGAAAATCACACTTTGTCAGGTCAGTTTTACAGTTTCTGAAATGCCAGTTGTACATTTTAGCACACCACTAGTCCCAAATGGTGAAGGCACTGTCAATCAAAGACTCCTACCACAAGCAAGCTCTGGGCTTGTGTTTAGGCATGGGAGGGGAAGAAGAGGTAGGGGAAATAATCTCTGTACTGGGAACATACTCAGATATAATGAAGTGAAACAACAATTTAGAAATGACAGGATCACCCACCACAGCTCTGTCAAACAAGCAGCATCAGGGCTGTGTCGAGGGCCAGTCACAGCTCCAGTCATCCGGGGATTCCTTTTGTCTTCCTGCTCTTTTGGCTCACAGCCCTCTCAGATGAGAAAAGCGACAATGTGGCAGCAGTGCTCACGTGGTTAGCAGGCTTCAGGTCCTTTAAAGATAGCTGGAGGGTCATGGCCTTCACTCCCCAGGTCTGTATTTTTAAGAATCACTTTGCATACCTTCAGTGTACGTGTGGACTCAAGAGCCATTACAGAGGCTTGGCTTTGAGTCAAGCCTTGCACCTGCTCTCTTAAAAGTCTAATTTCTCAAGTGCTCATTCTCCCTCCCCAAAAGCAGTATTCCCAACTTTCCCTTGAGAGAAAAATTTAGTGTCTTCTGCAGTAAAATCTTCAGCTAAAGCTTTGCATCCTCCCATTAAACTTTGATCTTAAAGCACGGTATTTTCTTGAACCATCAAAAAACGCCACAACCTGCTTTTAGCAAGGCAGCTCTCACCCCTCACTGTCCAAGCTCTCCTCACTACAGTCACCCCTTCCTTTCCTCATGGGAGCAACATTTAAATTCGAATGCTGGTGCCTCGTGTTTCATCCCCGGCAGATGAACCAGCATATCCATTTCCAGCACTAATAAGTTTCAATGAGTAGTGACAGCTTCCAGTCATGCAGAAACATAGGCAGACTCAGATGTCATTCTCAAAATGGTAACTGATTTGAGAGGGAGCACCACAGTCAAATTGCCAAAATAGACCTCTGCTTTTAAATGACTCATTAAAATCCAGGGCAAATCAAAGGTCCTGATAGCACAAGGATTATTAGAAAAAAATCCCACAAAACCATATTTAATGTGTTAGCTAACATGTTAGAATCCTCAAGAAGATAAAGCAATTTTTGTTTCAAAGAAAAGTACTTATCTTTTTGAGAAAAGACAACTTATTATTAACTCAAGATAAAATCACAGTACTGGAGGTGAGCCAGTTTATTGTTTTCACAAGACTTAGCAGGCTGAACCAAGATAAAAGAAGAATCCCAGGACTTTGCAGCAGAGGGATAAAAGCTACAAGCTCTGATTTCCTGGGTGGCAGCACTGACATCCCCTACTCCAGACCTCTGTTTGGTAACACTGTCACAGGCTCACCAAGTATCATCACCGGGTGTTGAATTATCAGGGGTTGTTGGGGTGCTAGTTTTGACTTTCACGGTCTAGCAGCTGGCAATGAGGTCTGCAGCCAGCACAAAAGATCTGCAGCCAGCAAAAATATATGGAAACAAACCCTCCACCCATCCAGAGGATGCTATGAAAAACACAGGGGTCATAGGGAAGAAAATCAGAGATGTTAATTTAATTTCCCATTTAGTGGTTAGCCTAGCTGAAGAATTGAGTGAAAACAAACCGAAGAGCCTCATGGCCGGGCACCCTGGAAGCTGTCCTAGCTCTCAACAGTCAAGCTCCTGAAGTTTTTAGTGGAGACAAAGTGAGCCCCCCCAGCATCACCACCCTGATCATTTCCCAGTCAACAGCCCCCACTTCTTCATCTCCACTCCACTCAGCACTGCTGATACACCCACCTCTACAATTCCTGCACTCAGTTGTATGACAGCTCGCTCGACAGCCTGGCAAGTGACAGGAAATCGTGGCGGATTTCAACAGAGAAGAGCTCAGGCAAGTTTACAGTAAGCTTGCTCAGCTCTGTTCGAGGCAATACCAAGTAGTAAAACTGAGGATGAGCTGTCGAATGTAATTAATTAGAAATGCCAAATAGCCAACCTTGCGCACAAGAGATCTCAGCTGTATGTAAAACTACAAAGCCCCAAAAGAAAGATGTAAGTCCTCAGGCTGACTTCACTGAGGCGCAGGAAGCATCCAAAAGATGTTTTCCATCATTAAGCACTCCCATCAATTCTGAATTTCCACCTCTCATCTGAAACCTACAAACAGAGTGAAATCAGATTCAGCCTAGATCAAACAGTGTATTGCAGCAGTTTCTGCCTCTCTTCACTGTACAGTCTGAAGACAGTAGCGTTTTAAGATTTCTTTGTAGTACTACCCCAGTGACATACCAATGAGATTATGTAATTCCTGAGGACTGCAGAAGAACATTAAGGAACATAAAGAGAGACAAAAGAGACTATTAAATTGGTTTAGATCCTCTCTCTCTCTCCTTTTCTTAAAAAAGTCCTCTCATCTCAGATAAACAGAGGATTTTTCTTAGTTTATTTGCTTTTATGTCTGGAGTTAGACATTGCCCAGCAGAGTTTTCACGAAAACAGAATGCTTGTTTAAAATAGTACACACTTCAAATAAAAGATGTGTCTCACAGTAAGATGAGGGCAGAAAAAAAATAACAAGAATGGTGACAAATTCTTTCAAATTGTTTCCAAATGATCTAAGTTTCTATTAACAAAACAAGCACACAAATTATCTTGGGGTTTGCTTTATTTTTCTTGTCGTGGGTTGTTGTTTTTTTTTTAATATGAGATTTTTGAGCTTTAACATCAAAATCACTAAACAGGCAGACAGACAATTTCTTCTATTAATATTGGTGGGAAAAAGAAGCACTTAGAGATCAAGGTTCTGATGCTGAAGAACCCCTCTCACCCACAGCTGAACAACTCATGAACATCACTACCAATCTTTAACCCTGGGCTGAAAAATACCTTCAAACTCACAAAGGTAAGTTTTAAGCAATTGTTGGTTAGTTTTCCTGCTTTTTTCTTTCTGTCAGAGCAGCAGCTGAGTGCATTTCTAGGAGCTCTAGGGGGAATGTGTGTCCAGAGTGGAGACTGCACACTTGCATCAAGAACACTAATCACATATGGTTTCTAATCAGAGAGTGCAGTATCATCACCCCAATGCCTATTTAAAAAAAAAAATAAAAAAAAAGCTGTACAACAGAAATGACCCCTAGCTCCAGATATGCATCATTTTTAAGGTCAGCTGGTCCCTGAAGGCACACGTCTATTACAGGGCAAGAACAGGGGAATAACTGGAAGTCTCTGCTATTTTATGTCATCGTGGCAAGAACACTGCCTCAGAACATTTCCTCATTACTGGAAGCAAGAGTCCCATGCAGGGAGAGCATAAAGAGCAAGGTCATCTGTAAAATTACCACGTATTTTTCTGTACATCCTAAGGAAGTCACTGCACTAAAGCTCTGGGAGGAAGGTTTTAAGACCAAGGAGGACTTACACAGCTTGTGACACATTCCCACAGAAACCCAGCTTTTGGACTCAATTTACTGAATTGCCTATAGTGACATCTGTAAATCTTGTTTGATAGGAACCATGAGGAAGACGTGACAATACTGAAAAACACGTTACTGCTGGCATTACTGGAAGTACTAGCACAGCATGCATCTGGACATCCCAGAGCCTGTACAACACCAGTTTCACGCTCTAGGAGGCAGGAAGGCCACAAAGCTCTCAAAAATCAAAGTGAACCCATACAAGAACCTCCCCAACACGCCCATGGATTCCCCACACTGGGCAATACAGCCTTTAACTCTTAGAAACTGCTGTGCAAACAAGTGCCTCAGTCTGCCACGTGAGCAAAAAATGATTACACAGACAAGTGGTTCAGAAAGTGGTTCAGAAAGTGGTGTGAGCTTACACAATTTATCCAGCGAAGCATGAAGGATAGAAGTAGAGACTCCAGGATCACCTGCTTTTAGCCTATGAAGCTTTTGGGGAAAAGGTGTGTGTCTAGAGGAGGAAACCTGGATTACATCTGCTATGTGCCAAAATATATATGCATATAAAATTTTATATATATATATATATATACACACACACACACAACAGCATCTAGAGGGTTGCACCACGTTCTGGCATTCACATGATTCACACACAAAGAACTGTCAAAAATTCACCAATGTACTTAGTGAAAAATGCCAGTGTTTGCCAGGGGCAGGTAGTTTAAATTACTGTGTCTGTCTTCCTCTGAGAAGAAAGCCAAGGAAACTTGATTAATATTTTTCTACCAGAAATAGAAGGGCAGAAACTCTCCTCCTTCGTACACTCTGGAGGTCGAACTAGATGATGTAATGATCTCTTGTGGTTTTAAACAGGTTTTATAGATTATCTGACTTAAAAATAGACACAATGCTTAAATAATAACATTCTCCTGAAACTGAGTACCTGGTACAACAAGCCTCCAGTCACTGGCTAAGACCTGGAGGGACTAAGAACATACAAAGACTTGTAATAAACCCAAGGGAAAATCCTGGGCAGATATTCCAAAACTGAATACTACTGACTCCACCTGAAAAGCAAATGAGAAATGCTATCTTCCGGACAGCCTGCTTTAGCTAGGTGCAGATTTCCACAAAAGCGTGCAGATGGAGGATGTGTCTGCAGTGCAGAACCATACCCAGGTTTGGGCACCGCCACAGCAGCAAGGAACTCCATCCTCAGCCAAGAGTCACAAAAGCCACCGTGTCCCATGCAGTTGGAGCCTGTTTTTTGCTCAGTGGAACTGCTCCTTGTCAGCTACACCACTGTTTAACTTGTCACAAGCAAAACGACAACACAGCAAACCTCGCCAGCTCGCATGAACTGCCTGGAAGTCCACTGGGTATCACTTAATTCCATGAGCCAGCGAGTACACGAACAATGGGAATCAGATTACTTTGCTCATATGCTTTGACAACAGCAATTTCATTTTATTTATTATGATAATTCATAAAGCACCATCAAATGCAGTGCAGAATCTCTTCTGAAAATAATTACAGTCTAGTAATGCAGGATCTCGTTGAAGCACACCATTAATTCCTTGACAGTTAGGGAACAAGCCAAAGACTTTGTGCAAATGAAGGATTAGCAAGGTCTCAACACACACATTTCCTTGCACTTAAAATGTGCAAGGAGCAGACCTTACTAAATCAGCATTTCATATGATGCTTTAAAATGATAGCCCCCGAGGCAGATTTTTTTCGTACTTCAAAAGATAGTTATCATCCTACTATATGTCACAGTCTGGGATAAGAGAAAAATAAATTCCTATCTAATTGTTCTACCACTGTACACAGGGAGCATAAAATAGTTGCTCTTTCCCACAGCTGTCAAAAATCCCCAGACTTTTATTCACAATGAGGTGCCACCAGACTCACACAATAAAGAGAGAACAGCTCTAATACAATGCTATGAATTGTCTTCCACTTGGCTACTGAAAATATTTTGAGCAGTAACCTTCTCTGAACCTACCATTCAGCATTTGGGTTGTCTCCATACGTGCCTCAGGGTTATATTGCCTGCCTCTGTGTGTTTAAAGTGCTTAAGTGATTCTATTTCTACATGGAACAACTTTGTGGTTGTACATTTTATGGCTGCTTTTAAAGTAAGATTTGCCTAAAACTTGAAAAAAAAATAAAAAAAGAAAAGGTTGGGGATTTTTTTTTTCTTCTCGATGTTTAATAATGTTCAAAGTTGTCTGAAAATTTGCTTACACATAATCATGAAGGACTGAGTAAGTTCCCTGCTTTGCATCCTCTCTGTTTCCAAAGTCCTTGCAGTACAGCCACTATGAAATCATGACACCCAGGATCCAGATTTGTGTGGTCTCTCTAACACTTTAACTAACTCAGGTCTTCATGAGTAGACCTGATCCAGAAGCTGTTAGGAAACACCTCTTACAACTAAAACCAGCATTTTACTAAATATTAAAACATGATAAGAGACAGATTATTTGCTATAGGTAGTCTGACAGCCCAGCTTAATAAATTAGAACCCTCTAAAACCCACCAGAAATATCTGCCGATGTTCAAACTGAGATCTCATAACAAACAATTAAGAATGCTGAAAGAACTCGCAGAAGATGTTGCATTCTTCCAAACTTTTTCATCTTATCTCAAATGTTTACGATAAAAAGAACAGAGATGTTTTCCTCAAACCACAGTTTTTATCAATCCTCTCCAACATTCAAGCAGCACAATATTCTTCTTTTAATGCGACCAAGCAACCCCCTCTGAACCTCAGGAGATGTCTGCAAAATAATTGTTCCCCCTCACTGCTCCTTTGTTATTACTTTATTTTTTCCACACTCTTATTACTGCAGGCAGAAATAACTTAGAGATATTATCATCAATTTACCAACACAAAATTCCCCTGAATTTATTTTCTTTTAAGTTAGACTTTTACAATTAAATTGTACATTAAAGCTAAATCTAATGATTTTCAACCTGGCTGAAACTGACTGGCTCACTAAGTCTACAGTTTAATTCTTCCCCCTCTCTCATTTTGCTAACTAGAAGAGAAATGAATCTACCTTCAAGCCTGTTGGAATCAATCTTCTTTTCTCTTTCTCATAATTTATAAGCCAGAGGCTTAAAAAGTGTTCATATCCGCTTTTAACAAGCTGGTTATGCGAGATAAGCACAAGAACATTAATAAAAATAGCTCAGCTTTAAGTCATGAACGTTTTACAAAAGTAGACCTTAAAAAAAACAAATTGTAAAGGCTAATTGTGATTTATACCATGTTACTTTTCCTATACTACCAGTTATCAATCATCTCTCAAAGATCCCTTCTTTTGTATGGCAGAGTCATAAATGCAAATGCTGCCAGCTCATTCCTAATCAGGGAGACACTGCACAGCACAGACAGCCCCCAGTTAGTCCTGGGACCTCTAAACACTGGCATACTGCAGAAGATGTTTATTCTTTTCCATTTATTGACTTATACTTTTTTTATTATTATAATTATTTTTTTAAGTCCTACACGAAGATTTCATAGCTGTCCCACACACTGTATTTCCGTATGGTCCACACCATCACTCTGCCACCACCCTCAGCGTCTCCCGAGTTCACAAAAATTGTGTTTAGGCAATGGCAATACAACCACTGGCGCTGGAACTTTTATTACTTCAATTACAACAAAGCAGCTGGTGGTAATAATAGCACTACTTAGCATTTATATGCTGCTTTATATCTTCAAAAGCCTGTATAAATATTTGTTAATTAAGCCTCACAAAACTCCTGAGAGTCAGATATGGTTTTTTTGTTTATAAATAGGAAAACTGAGACAGAGACAAAACTGCTGTTTCCAAAATCGAGATTTTTAGATTATTTTTTTAAAAGGGAATGGAGATGTCTGGACAATGACTTTCAGAGTTATAAAAGGACAGCTTAAAATACTCAAAGAACCCAATGGGACATAAACTCTCATGCTCTAAGCATCCACCTCCTCCAAAAAAAAGCAGTGCTGTCCCTGGGAAGACAGCTCCCTGCTGCCAGCTGCCCTAAGCCACTTGCATGTCAACATTCAGCTTTCATACAAAAAGTGAGAAAAACTGTAAATTCTAAGCAGAAAAGAACTAATTCCACCACGTATCAAAGGCACTGCTGAGAATGTCTTACATTCCTATTCAGTAAGACTATTTATTGAACAGACTTTTTTGATGTGTGTTAGACACCTCGCTCACATCGGGAAAACAAATGCCTACACACACTCCAACACCTCCCAGTCAGGTCCTGAGCTCTAGAACTGCATGATGAGAGCTTAAAATTATTGCCTTGACAAAGTACACAGCGTTATAGGCAAGGCATGACTTAGCCCACAAAGACTTGACTACCCATATAATTTCACATACATTTCCCACTAAGAACAGTGGATCTGAAATGCTTTAGAGAAGACACTGGAATAAAGACGAGTGACACAAAAGGAGGAAAATAATTGGGTTTTGAGTATGCAAAAGCTTTACTGCGAGAAGTGTCATGAAGCTGAACACGGAGCACTGCGTGCAATTAAAGAGTGATACAAAATAAAAAGGGTAGGGAAAACTTAGGGGTTTAATAAGGAAACAGAAGAAAAAAAAATAAACAACAGGAGACTAGAGTTACATCAAGACTCAACAGTAGGATGGGCCAGAATGTGGAAGATGGGGGAGAAACATGGCTAAGGCAAGTGGAGTTGGAAGGAAAACAAGAAGTGCTCACCCAGGCTGAGCAGGGAGAGGTGAGACCAAAGCTGAGGGCAAGGTTCACGAGGCAGCAGCACTTCAGCACGGAAGCCACCACGAGAAGGGACACTGTGACAGCAGTGGAGAAGCTGTGTCTGTTTCTTGGCAGAGGCAGGACGTTCCTCACCCTTAGGGGGTGACCTACCTAAGAGACACGAAGGTACAAAGTGCGGATTCCTCGCGCTGTCCTGCCCTCCCCATGTGAGATAGCACCAAGAGGCTAATTACCAGTTGGCCCAGATTTGTTAGACTTAACGAGGTTTGCTGCTAAAACAGAAACAGATCCCATCCTCTACCTCCCAGCCCTCTGCCCTGGACAAGACTTTGTCCCTGAATACAGGAAGAGAAGGAAACAGAGAGATGAAACATTACGGTAAGGGTTGCGAGAGCACAGGAAGAATTGCAAAGCAATAAATAATGCTGGAAGTGGAGCAGGGAATAAATAATCCCACTTTGGGAAAAGTGAGTCTGAGATGACATTGAAGGGAAAGAAGCAAACACACGCATTTAATACGCAGCCTGCCACCCAATTCTGAATGTGAAACACAGATGTGTATTTTTATTTCCAGCTGAAGGCAGTACAGTGGCTTCTCAAGACACGTTGTGCAAAGCTGAAAATTATTTTAGAGGCACAAGTACAAATGGTTGACTTTTCCTTGCCATTTTTAAAGCGGCACAGAAGATCATCAAGCTAAATTTTATTGCCACATGATATCACAAACTCCTCATGATGTAACTCAATTTCCTTGCATTATCCTTGCCAGATCATTGAGTTCTCCACGTAGCTGAGTGCATAAGACAATGCACCAGACGAATGCCTCACTCTTTGTAAAAAGGTCTCACATTCAACATGCTCTGAGTAATAGAACTGCGCATTCAAAAATATTTTTATGATGTACACTGGGATTCTCACAGGCATTGAACTCTTAGCGAATCCCTGCATTAACCAGATGCCTAACACCCAGAAACACCCAGTGTTTTTCTAATCCCTCATGGAGTAGGAAAAAAAAAGATTTCTCCAGGCTAATTACTTCAAATTATATTTTACACTGGAAACAAAGAGATCTTTGTCTCAGGAAATAGAGAGGACTACACCTCAGACACACTGTGGAAACAAATAAAAAGATCAGTGGCCTCAGAAGAAGGAAGAGTACATGAGAAGGAAGAGCAAAGTCCTCAGTTTTCATGAAAGGAGCATTCAGAGGGATGAATGAAGCCCTCTCAACCACCCCAGAATGAAAGAACGTGCTCATTAACCAAAGTTCACATTTCAGGTGAAAGACAATTCACCAGGACCTTTAACAGAACAAATCACAGCAACATCAAAGCCTACCTAAAGTCAAAACACTGATAAAATTGGGATGATCTTGTATCTCACCAGGTATCTGCAAGTATTGAGGAGCAAATGACCTTCTGCGAGCTCATGTATTTCAGAACAAGTTTGATGCAGCTGTTTTGGGGAGGGGCTGCTAAAAACCATTTCCTAAGGGGTGTGGGCCTATCTAATGAACAACAAGCAGGTACTGCTGACATCTCACCTTCAGCTCCTCTTTGCACTCAGACAATTTCTGGAAGGTGAGGGGGAGGAGAAGGGAATGCTGATGGGAGAAGCAGCGATCCTAGTGCCTGATTTTCTGCTTGGTCAAGTCTTTAAAAATGCTTTTACATGCAGGAGCAGAAATCAAAGTAATAAATACAAATCCCCCAGGAGTCACGTCTTTATTTTCCAGTTACAAGCATTCCTGAGCTACAGACAATAAGAGAAACTCTTGTAGTGGGTTAGGCTGAAGCATCCAGCAGCTACAGCAAACTCCAGCCCCAAGAACCAGCTCTGGCAGCTTCACAATTAATTCAGCTGAACACAGCTGCCCTGCACTCATGGAAAGCTTGAAAGAAATCAGGTGTTCCCTTTCCTGCAGGGGTAATCTATTAAACCCAGAAAATCCATACCCTGTAACGTTTTGGATTATTAAAAGACAAATCCTCTATCTCACGTAAAACCAATGCATTCTTGAAAAGAAAAAGAAAACAAACAAAAAAAAGCAAACCAAAATAAAATCAATAACGAAACAAAACAACAAAAAGACCAAAAAAAAAACCCCAAATGACAACATTATCTGTATAAAACCTTTTTTAAGTTACTGGGCATTTATAACACCTACCTTTACTCAACAGGTACCGTTCTTGAAATTATTACTTTTTACTAAATATTTTTTTGAAATACTCAAAGTTTTCACCGTATTCCAGGAGAATGGGTTCATCATTTTCGTGTTTATACTGGTTTTTTTTGCTACTCTTTTTTCCTCTGTAGCTTTCTAGAGAACCTAGTGATTTCCACGGCTGGTCAAAGTGACAACATGAGTGAGGCTTTAAGAACAAAGGCAAGTAGAATCCCCTGTCACACCACCACAGTAATGAAGACGCCTGTCACGCATCAGAAAACTACACAACAGAAAATCCCACAGAAATGGATAACTTCATGGAAAATACTAACTCTGCACCTTTGAGGCTAGAGACGTCTGCTAACTTTGTCTATTCAGGATGTACAAGGTTGCTGAAGCCTATTCATAAAAAGACAAGGGTAATAAATGCAAAGAGAGTAATTTGTAATTTGCTATTTCCATGTCAGATCTTAACCCTGTGGAGATTCACAGCATGCCTAACTTTAATTACCGAGACAGTGGCACAGTGAGGGAAGGGAAGAAAGGACTGGAAGCGCTCAACTAGTAGCAATTCAAGGCCCTGAGTTGGCTAGTATTTAAAAATGTTACTAAAACTGACGTTAGGATCAAAGGCATGTGTTAGTGATTTCAGGCTCATGGCCACAGCTCAAAATGAAACAGATCTTAAAAAGCTAATGCTAACAGCATTTCCATTTGTGATTCATTTTTTATCCCCCAGTGTCAATGACACAAAATTAGGAGGGGAAAAAAAGGAAGAAGAAAAGGAGTCTCTCCTCACAAAACAGATGTGGAGGTTGCTTCTTCCCACATCACCCTGGTCTTTCCAAGAAGGCTGTGACTAACCTTGCCAGGGAACAAAAGCAGAATCACACAGGATCTCCAAATATCAATGGCTATAAAAGACACCGTGTCTCAATATTCCATTTCAGTGACTGCACAGCACTGTTTTATAGACAGTTTTGCAAATGTTTTCTACACACACCCAAAACAGTGTCACTGACTTAGGTGAAACTTTCAATGACTTTATACCTGAATTCCTCTACAGGCACAACAGGGAGAAACACCGTGGTCGCTCAGGACTGCACTAACAGCTGAAGTTCATGGCAAAACAAAGGTCAGAATGCAGCCATCATCTAACTTGGAATTCAGGATGGAAAACTGAAAATCCTAGGTATCAGAGTTAAATCAAAAGCTGTACAAGACAGAACGTCATTGTTTTGGATTAATAAATAGGTGGACGAGCCAGAGTCCAGCTCTGGAGTTAAGATAAAATGGCACCAGTTACAGCCCTACCAAAAAGCAGGAATTCTAGTTTCTTCTAGTTTGAAGCATTTAATAGCGGAAAAAACTGGAGAACTAGCACTGAAAACAAGAAATGACCCTCTTATATATTGAATTTTCACACTGAAAAATACACTTTGAATGGAGATACAAGGATCAGGCCGCGCACGCTACACCATAAGCAGCACAGCTTCAAGGTGTTAAATATATTTTCTTTCTGGCCACCAGCCTCACAGCAGAGAGAGGAGTCTGGAGGGGTCACAGACCAAAGGGCCTCCCTCCTTTTTCTGTCTGGCATAGCCAAACGCTGTGTCTTTGAAAAAAATCTTGTGCCATTGATCAGTCATTCACTGTATGAGAAGAGATGCAGGAATTGTAACCAGGAATATAAGAGCAACAAGTGGTAGGCACTGAAACCAAAGTTAGCACTTTATTAGCACAATCTTTGTCATGTGGACTTCAAGCCATCTCTTATCTCCCCACAGTAACTGAAGAGTTCTTATATATTTAATCTATTTTGACCCCTGGGGCTTCAATTATTTGACTTCAGATGTTAGATTTTAATAAGCTGTCACCCACAGGGGAAAAAAATGCAGTGGTTAATGTGACTGATTTGCCATTTACAGCTGGACTATGGGCAGAAAAAAATCAACCATATTTCAAGACTTCAGTTGTCACCAAGTGGAAAACTTCAGTACTTTTTTCCATCTGTGTATTTCACAGCAGAAGCAAGTAACTTCAGATTAATCTTGCCCTCTCTATTACTGCTGTCTATAACTAGCACCTAATCATTACTGGGTGTTGCTGCTCGTGGGGTGTTGCCTCCCTCCAGATAAATCTAATGGGACGCCTTGTCTGCTTTCAAAATTCCAGAATCACTCAGAAACCTGCAGTCGGAGCTATGAGAAGACACAACCCAACACTGCAGCCCCCACGAGCCGGCTGGACAACTCAGGTCCAAAGCCACTTCCATTTCCACGGCCTCCCCAGCAAAAGCAGGCAGCAGCCCCAGCCTGCTCCCCGTGGAGCCTTGAGCACAGTATCTGGTTACCTGAACGCTAATAATGCCACACTCCCCGTGAACTGTGAATCAGGAGGAGATCTGGGGCGTCTCCCTCACGCCTCTTTGCAGTCCCCACCGCTGGCTCCCCGAGAGGAAACCACCAACTCACTGCAAGCCCGGCCTAGAGAGGTTTTTCCTCCTCAGAGGACAGGGGTCACAGCGTTTCCATGGGTATTCCAGGGAAAGGAGACCGGCCACACAACGCTGATTAAGTATTTCCAGTTGCTAACAACAAAAATGGTCATTTTTGTGTTCTCCCACGTAAGCAACTTTTGTAGCTGACATATAAACATTGCACAATCAGAAACGAGAAGAAAGATGGTCAATAGGAAGGGAGGAGGGCCACGTATTTGATGATGAAGGAGAGGCGTAATTAAAATACGATGTATGCTGCAAAGGCATGCGAGATCCATCATTTGGTTAATATTTCAGCAGGCACAGTACAGAGGAGCAATACTTTTACCTTCAGTGCTTCACCTCAAGTAAACAAAGCAGACTCCACCAAAGGTCACACCACTCTGGAGGGTACAAGATTCACGAGCTAAGGCAAAGCACAGTTTCTGAGTGGGAGGATTGGTTCCCAAACAACATCCTTAAGAAAAACCTGTTCCACCCTTTCTTCTATTGCCTGCTACTCACTGGCTTGAAACTACGGTTTCGTGGAAGCTGCAACACCTTGCTTTTCATGGATACAATGCAGCCCTACTGAGGTTACG
>VZTG01001435.1:239091-263707 GCA_013397845.1 Melanocharis versteri
GCAGCCCCGCCCCCGGCGGCCGAGCCGCGCTCAGCCCGGGGGGCCCGGCAGGCACTTCTCAGCCCCGGTCCGAGCGCAGGGCGGCGGCCCCGAGACCGGGAACGGGACCGGGGCAGCGCCCGCAATCCGCCGTGCTGCGGCTGCCCGGGCGGCTTTTGGGGTGGCGGAGCAACCCTGGGGCTCGACGCCCGGCGGAAACNTAAATAAAAGGCCACGCACAAAACCTACCACGACTCCAAAGCAACATCCTTCCCCGAAGAAGTGGGTGTAGCTAAACCACCTTCGGTTTGGAACGACTGGTCTACGAGAACAAAAGTCTCCCGTCTCCGCTTGAAATCCCGGATGAAATCTCCCAGCTGTTTATGTTGCTTCCATCTGGCACCGCATTCCTCCCCACTCTGACAACTTACACGTGGCTTTCGCTCAGCGCGGGGGAATGGTCCCTATCGGCACGCTTGCAGGTAGCCGAAGTCCTCACGCTGCACTGTTAGCACAGTCGGGATTGCTATAATGAGCCACTTCCCCTCCTAAAGCCGGGCTGTTTCGCCAGAATCTGCTTTCACTGATTTCTCTTTCAAATAAGTTTTTGCCTTACGCGACTCCAGAGAAAAGCTAGAAAGCATAAATCTTTTGAGAGCACCAGACATATGAAAAGAACCTCTACTCAGGGGGTGTATAGGAGAGCTAATCTGAATTTTGAGGTTCTGTTCCTGATTTTTGATAGGATTCAATTGCCAATCCAGAAGGATTTACACACCTGCTTAATTACGTTCCCGAGGCTCCTTCCAGGCTTCACCAAGACTCCTTACGAAGATCAGAATCATATCTTGACAAAACAGCTATTTCCACTGAGCCACGGTTATCCAAAGGGAGCAACAAGTCCTTTATGCTGCAAAGTTTCTGTGATTCCAGGCCTTCTCCAAGAAACCTGCAGAGGAAAAGTATAAACTGATGAAAGAGCAGCTGCTTGCTGAAATTTCCACTCAGTTCCAAGAAATGAGACTTGGCAGGTCCTGGCTTTTTATAGCACTCCGTGACTCATTTGCAGAAGCAGGTGAAGTCAGAACCATCACTGCCAGAGTCCTGCCCCTAACGGCTTCTCCAGGGAGGACACAGATTTTCCCGATTATGAAAAAAAGAGAAGACAGGACGATATTGCTCGGCTACTGTTTGCAGCAGTTTGGTTGCTGAATCTCTTCTCAAGTGGTGCTATTCCATCCTTGACCTGATGCTTGGCAGCAAATCTTCCTGAAATAAGGTGTGAACTCTACAAATGGTGTTATTTTGCCAGGCTCTCGCAGGTTCGGGCTGAAGGCAGCGGCAGCAGGCAGGCGTGAAGCTCACTGCGGGCTCCTGTGAACCAGGCAGGAGAGAGTAACCCGAGCCTGCAGATCAGGCTGGGAGAGGTGGGGCCTCACTCCACAATTGCTTAGGAGTTCACCTTAACCCTGCTTAAAAGAAAAAAAAAAAAAAAAAGAGAGAGAGAGAGAGAGAAAGAAAAGCAGTTCAGCCAACTTCCCCTTTCTGGCTCGGAGCTGCCAGAGCCCCTTGTGCTGCATCTTCTACCAGTTCTGTCTTTGCTATTTTTCTGGTCCAGAAAGTCCTCCACAAACCAGGAAAGCACAAAAAAAGTGAAATAAATCCACTTCTACGTACCCAAACAAGCACCGAAACGTGCAGATACCATACGCTTCCCTAGTTTGTTTCCAACAAACCTTCAAATCTTAAAGAATCAGGTCATGGAGAGGCTGTCTAGGTAATTCCTGTGAATGAAACTTACAGGAACACTGACATTTCCAAACTATCCATGCCAGATGCCATACACACACTCCCTATGTAAATAATAACAGTAACTGATACTTAAAAGTGCTTACCCCATGAGAGATAGAAAGAAATATGAGAGATTATCCTAAAGAAAAGGTTGGGGACTGCTTCAGTCCTTGGCAGCCATAAACAGTGCCTCTCTTCCCCCTTTTTTCCTGGATAGCAGCCCAAGCCCACCCCCTGCTCCAATTCCCCTTAACAAAGGACAGAACACAAACGCAGAAGACCACTGTGGGCTGATAATTTTGTTTGGTTTCACTTGGAAAGAAAACATTTTAAAGGAACAGAGACAATAAAGAGGAAAGAAAGTGGGGTGTGAGAATGAGAGAAGGGAAACCAGGAGGATGAATGGGAGAGAGGAAGATTTGAGGAAGAATAAATTCTATTTCTGTTCCCTATGACTTCTCTTCGAGACGTGTACAGTAGGTATGGACATTTATAAAATCATTTTATATGAGCATGAAGGAAGGAAGCTAGAACATTGTAGCACATGGGATGGAGAAGGCATTTCACCAGTGTTTGTCTGTTTGGGGGAAAGACAAAATACGCCAAAGAATTTCCTTCTGTTGGAGACCAGCCTAAAGAGCCTTTCTGGGCTGGGAACCTGCAGGATGGTTTACACGCCGCGAAGGGCTTGCACAACGGTCTGGCAGGTCCATCAGAGCCTGCTTGCCGACATCCCCCGTTTCCTGCCTGGAATGCGGCCAGGAGCTGCGGCCCCCGGCCAGGAGCAATCTCCTCTGCAGGTGCACCCGCGATGGAAGGAAGGCACGGCGTGGGGAGCGAACCTGCAGCCTCCCGCGGAGCGCCTTTGTTCAGCCTCCGCTGAAAACAGACGGGCAAGGGTTCGGTTTGTACAGCATCGGCTGCAGCCAGCCCGGGGATTTGAGATTAGCTGCTGATACTGGAATTTCCACTCTCATTGAAAACAGACACCGCTGTATCCATAGAGTTTTCGGAAGGAAAACATACAAAGCAAGCCTGCTTCTTCTACTGATTTTAAGGCACGTGCAGCTCAGAGAGAAACAGCAGAATCGTTCCTGATTTAGGTCATAAAAATGCAAGGTAAACCCAGAGGAATCCACAGCAAATGAGAGAAACAAAAGAGACTGGCTTTTGGTCCATGCTCCTCCATTCTTTATGCTGTGAAAAACAAAGGCAAAATCAAAAACAAAAACAAAAAGAAATTCAAATACAGAAAGTATTTATTTGCTCCTTAAGTAAAATTATAGAATACATTTTGCATCATGGCTAAACATGGTACTATCTATAAAACTATGCAGAAAAGAAGATATGAAGAATAACTGTAGAGATTCTTCTAGTCCCAAAGCCATTTGTAGTTTGATTGGGAGTTTCTTTTGGGTGGGTCTGGTTTTAAAATATTCTGCTTAACTATGTCATCTTTTGTGTCATAAATATATACGTACATATATTTAGACCATTTTTAGAAGACACTAAGTGAATGTGATTAATTGTTCTAAATTCAGATTTATTATTTGAGTCGCAAATCTATGAAAAACATAATGACCTCAAAATTTGTGAGGTCTGAACATGTTCTGGACATTCTATACACTTCTACATTAATTAAGAAGCTGGGGTCTGCTACCCAAAAATTACCTTTGGGCAAACTTTCTAATGTGTTTGGGTTTGATTCCCCTGCCCAGAAGAAAGAAAAAAAAAGGAATATAAAAAGATTATTTAAAGACCTCCTCCCTCCTCATTAGTTGATTCGTTTATTGAAAAGATTGTTCTTAGTTGATTAATATGATATTACAGAAACTACTTGCAGTTTCTTGAATCACCTTTCTAAGGAGGGTTGGTTCAGGCAAACAAAGTAAAGCAGCCCAGAGATTTACCCACAGTCTAAATGTGAAAAAGAAGGAGGAACTCAGTGTGTCTGTAATCCTGTCCTCACAGAAACTGAACTCCAGACTCAATTCTGAACCAGAGGGAAAATGTCTGGACTGCTCCTAGCTGACTCATACACTCGATATCCCAGGTACGGAGCCAAAGCAGCACAAAGAATTCCCAGAAGTCTCATTTCCACGCAAGAAATGACTCTCCAGAAGAGCTCAGGGATGTGGCAGAGAATATATCAGGTGGGAGTGAGGTGTCTGTCAGAGTGCAGTCAGGGCATGGAACTCCATGGAGGCTCCCAGTGACCGTGACAGATAAAACTGCCTCAAAGTGAGTCACTTTGCCCGAGTTATAATGAGGGACCACTCAGTACAGCAGAAAAGTTTGGTGCTGTTAAAGATAGAAAACACTCAACTGTTTGTTCGTGGTCCTTATGGTGCCTGCATTCCCAAAAGGAGTTGTATCCCTGGGTGTTCTGGTCTTTGTCTTACGTTATTTGGAGTTTGCATCAGCAAATGGACACCTTCCATATTTGTCCCTTAGTCTAGCTGCTAGGGGTTTACAGATTTTTATTCCTTGTTCCTAATTGTTGTTACAGCTGTGAGGGAGATTATTTGACTGAGCTGGCAGAGATAAATGAACCAACTCTTCATCCTGAGCACAAAACTCTTCAGCCTGAAGCTGCCTCCACTGATGAGGTAAAAACTTGCCATCCAGCTGTTCCAACTACTAATGCATCAATTACAAACCATGTAATTTATGACTCGGGTTGAAGCTGAATGTGTGACGATAAAAAGCCTTGCAGTAAGACAAGGGCTCTGTGATGTTATGAATTATCTGGCAGTTCTTCCTGCACAATCCTGTGTGGATTGCAATCAGCCAGTGAAGTAATGCAGAGGACCTTCCTCCCTCTGGAGCCATGGGGAGTGTTGCCATTTATTTCAGAAGGAACAGAATTGGACCCAAACCCTTAATTTGTGCATTACTTAATCTCTGTGCAGAGAGCTGGTTGGCTGACGCTTGGATTTGGAAGTCAAAGACTCTCCTGAAAGAAACCTGAGGCGCAAGAAACCCTTGCCATAATTTGGGCAAAGCTCAGCGCGTTTGTGATTGCTAGAGTTTGATCTGTCACCTCTCAAGAGCTACACTGTGTTTGATGAATGAGACTCTAATTGAATTCAAGCAAATAAATTGCAGGTTACAAAGCAAACTGAAATGTTCTTATGCATTTTGATGCTTTCACGTTCCTATCTTACAGAGACAAGAAAGAAACGAGACACAGACAATCAGTCATTTTATATCCACGCTCTGCTTCTTATAGGGAAGCATGACAGGTGTGTTTTATTACAATTGGATGTTTATTGATAGAAAGAGCATTAAACCTCAGATATTTCTTTTTCCTTACATCTCATATTCATAAGAAAAGAAAGAGGGCAGGCACAAAAAATATATATGTAACTACGAGAAAAAATCATTTCTTTTATAGAAGTTTCTGGTTTTTCATTTCTCTTCTAGGCTTTTGACTCTACTTCTCTGTTGGAGGGGGAACAGTCTATGTGGCTCATCCCAAAGCCTTCAGAGTTCTTGATTCAAGCATCTAAGATCAATACATTTCTTTAACAATCACGAAGTGTTAATAAAAAAGACACTGACATTTTTATTTGGAGTTGGGGTTCATAGATTTCATGTTTCCTTGCAGAAATGTCAGAGGGAGAGGCTTTCTTCTTGTAACAAATGACAAGGATTTGAGGCGTTCACAAGATGAAGTTAAACTTCTGAGAAACATATAAAATGTCCTTACCACAATAATAAAATCATTAGATTGAACAGAATTACTTCGTAAACTCTTTTTTTATTGTTAATTGTGCTGAACTTTAATTTCAAAAATAGTCATCCTAGTTCCTGTTTTTAAAGACAGAAGGGTCTTGTTCAACTGTCCAAGCTGATTAGAGAATGTTGGTTACCTGAAATTCTGCATTTGCATATATTTGCTTAGTTCTGATTGAATAATTATTTCATTAGCTGAGGGAACTAATCGATAATGCTGGTATCAATTTTTTGGTTACACAGTTCTTGCCACAGACCTCAGAACGGCCTCACAAACCCAATCAGACTCAAGCAACTTTTCTTTCCTACAGAAGGTGCCCATGAGATCAATTAATTTCCATCCGGTTTTCAGATAAACATATGTAATGTCCAAGTTCATAATTGCTTCAGTCTATGACAGATGTGGCAGGACTACAGCTGCATCACTTGATTTTGCCTAAAGGCACCCCAGTCCCCACGGCAATACCAGCACTTGAAACACACATCCTGCCAAATCAAAGAGGGCCTTCCCTGAGCTGGTTACAAGTAAGAAATAGCTAACAATAATTAGAAGGGGCACTAAACCCTGTGGTTGTTATGATCATTGGTTGGCCAGTGGTGGATTTCATACTGAGGCAGTCACAACTATTTGCTGAAGTATTCTGGGGGAAAGGAGAAGTCACTTACCACAGCACATCTGCTTTCTTGAACAGAAATGGCTGGGGCACGGAAAAAGTACTCAGGAAAACTCCTTTCTGGAGGTCACTGCCCTTTACCAGAGCTGGATGATTGAGAGGTCTTTGAGAGAACCATGCCTGAAGGGCTATTCTACCATCAGCTTGTTCAGCTGAACTTAATTTTCCCTTAGTTCTAGAGCTGAGCAAAATCACACGGCAGAATCATATGTTATAGCCATATGGCATAGTAATTTTTATACAGAGAGCAGCAACAAGCTGATAGTCTGTGTATTCTGAAATATTTATAGCCCTGGTGTAAAGATGCAGGGGGACAGCAGTAGCCTCCAAAAAGAGGATGTGAGATGCAGTCCAGTGAAGTACAGGCACAGGATGATACTAAAGATTTCAGGGTGATAAACCCTTCACTCCTGTGAACCAGCCAGGCAGACCTTATTTTATATTAATTAGATAATTTGGAGTGTGAATATTTGTGTATTGTCACTGTACTACAACTAATTAGCTGTGTGTTGGGTATTAGTTAACATGTTAAGATTTTAATTAGGCTAAAAAAATCCTTGGCTTGTGTGTTCCTCCTTCATCAATAACAAGATTTTGCACATAAAACTCTCTCTATGGGTCCTGCATGTTCTTCCTTTCCATTATATTGTGATGCCCCAAAACTTTTCCTACTCCTTTGTGAGTAAGTGCACCCATTGACACAGTGATGGGCCTAGGTAATTTTTCTCCTCTCTAGGGGCAGTAAGAGGCCAGCTGTTTGACCCCAAAAATCAGAGGTGTGTTCTTCAAGACAGACAGCCCCTGCCCTCGATGTGGCCATCACTGTGCGTGCGAGACTCGCAGAGCTCAGCTCCCCTCCATTCCCCTACGAATCCAGGGAGCACCAGCACTTCTCCTTCTCTCCACGACCCTGCACACAAGGAGTGATGAGGGCAAGGGGCACAGGGTGGGGAAAAGCCACCATGCCACATTGCAGGTGACAGGCACATCAGCAGAAAGGGTCCCATGAAGCATCTCCTGTGTCCTGCTCCACACCCAACTGCCACGGAAAACTGGAGAAACCTGAGCTGCCCTCCCCTCCTGACCCCTGCCAGGGGTGCTTTTCAATGAGCTGAAGGAAGAAATTGAGCTTAAGCACAATGATAGTCACCCTGTTTGTCTACAGAAGCATTTTCCCACATCTTCTGTGGTTTCAGTTTTAAAAAGGGTGAGATTTTCAAGGCTGGGACTTGTCCTCAGACATATATAGGTATCCAATGCCTAGCACAGCCAGGGCTCTGTGCTGAGGAAAATCTCTGTATCCTACCAAATCAGGCAGAACTGTGACAAAAATAATGTCAGTCCTTCCTCTTTACACCAGCCTGTGTTAAAAGAATAAGCAAGTACTTGGCCAAGAGAAGAATTTCTTCTTCCTCTGGAGTGGTGTCAGCCAGCAGAATTCACCACTCCAAAGAGCACCCGGACTGCTGTTGAATTTAAAAAAGGGGGGTTGAATGGTCTCGATCAGGCGATGCTTGTGGCTGGTGCAGCTGTATGGAGACAAAAGGAAAAACTGAGAAGGACTGAAACTCTTATAGAATGACACGGATGATTTAACCCCTAGAATGAACGAGCTAAGGACTGGGAACACGCTCATGATGCAGATATTTCTGGACTGTAAGAAAAGTAGAAAGAGAAGGAATTAATCCTCAAGTAAAATAAACAAACTAACAGTTACTGGAAATAGCAGACTAGATAATCTGGAAAATTCCATGGGAGGACCGAAGAGCTTTCAGATTCCCAACTGTAAGACAGCAATACATGCCAGGAGTGTACAGAGCAGGCATTGACAGCCTACCTGATCTAACAGGAGCGTGTTTCAAGGATTTGTAAACCCCCAGTATTTGTAGATCTATGAAAATGTTGCAGGTTTGCAACTGTTTTTCCCTTGCACTTAAAACTTGGGGGGGTGTATTTCTTTTGTTTTGATGGAGGCGAGAAAAGTGAACCTCAGATGTCTGGAACATCCCTCCTCCTCAGTCTGAAAACAAAAGCAAAGCAAACACAAATGAGATTTAGCACATGCACCCACTAGAGAGGACTATAGCCAGCTTTGCATTCCTCTCTTATTCTCTGCCTCCTGATTTTACCCTCCCCTCTGGAGAAGTGAATTACTTACAGGAGAGTGAGACAGGGTGAAGATTTATTTAGGTATAATTACAAAACACCCCCAGATTCCAGGATGAGAAGTGTGATAAAACTGAATCCAAAGTCCTCTGAAGCCCAAAAGGATATCTTTAATTTATGGGACAATGGAGCAGGCTCATATATACTGCAAAATTACTACTGAACTTTACAGAGTAAATGGCTGTGGCAAAGGATAAGTCAGGATACGCACAGCACTATGAAACCAGAATTAATTATCCTTTCATGTGCCTTTGCATTGTGTTATTTCAAAGATATATTCTTGTTATCCTCATCTAAGTTATGGGCTGTTAAATTATCAGCACGAAGACTGCAACAACTGAAAACAAACCAGGAACAATGGTTTGAGCTTCCCTGTCTGTGAGAACAGGGCAAATGGCAAAGGCTGTTTTTCAGCGCTGAATTGAGCATAACATATATAACATGTGACAGCAGCCCCAATCAAATCACTACAGCACAGAGACAATACTCCCCCAGTGTCGGGCTCTCCGTGCTGAGAGCAATTCTCAATTAATTTTCCTCATTTACAAGGTAGATGCTAGAGAGCAGTTGTGAAGGAGTCCAAAAGCTTAGTGGTAAATGAAAAATTCCCTGGTGTGCTTCATTCAACGTGCTTCTCCCAGGAAGCACAGGCAGAGACAGTTTGAGAGCTTATTTCTTTAGGGGACAGACAGACAGACAGACAGGTTCTGTTGCTCAGTGTTGTCAGCACTCTCCATTTACTCGCAACTGAACACGCACAATCGATCAGGTTGTCCTAACAGGGACACAGGAATTTTCCTGCAACTCCGTGTGCAGCTCCCCCGAGGAGGTACTGACCACGAAACTGGAAAGTTTTAAAGAAAATTTTGTGGTTATGAGTGAATTTTCTCCGTATAGGGTCAACTGCCATTGGCCACTGATGCGACAAGCACTGGCACACCCTCCTGTATGTGAGCTGAGTGAGCTTTCCTGTTTCGAGTAGATCTGAATTTTCCCAGGGCAGTGACTCTGGCTGATGGTCACTCATGGCCAAAGCTGAGATCTGATGGATCCGATTCTTGTGTACTCTGCCACAGCAGTGTACTTTTACTGTTGCATTTACTTGTGTGGGTATTTTGTTGTTTACACTTACTTGAAAGCCCTGAAAAACTGCAAGAATTGGGGTGAAAGAGATTTTCCCATAAATGAGAACTAGCAAAATTAAGTTAGCTCAGGCTGCTAAATGACTCCTACAGTTGAGTTTTGAGTATCTGCAAGAAATGAAAATTCCATAACCTGTCTGTGTCTGTGTCCCAGTCAGTCCCCAGCTTTGTCCCCAGCCCTGTATCCCTACAGGTTTTTCATGTTTAGTTGTATTTTTCAAACATCTGTACATTAAATTCAGCTGCTGTTTTGCATTTTGCATTTGATTTTAAGGAACCTGGAGTGTGTGTCCATTGCCACAGTCTGGCTGCTGCATAGCCTTGGTTTCAGTGCTTTCAAACATTTCTGTTCCACCAAAGAATAAAATGGTAATGTCCACAAAATCTGAGACTGGGTATAAGAAAAATAATGATAAAAAGACCACACATGACATATTCTTCTTAATCACATGTTATAATAATACATCTTAATAATATGATTATTGATTGTACAGTGTATTATTATTATAGTAGCCCTGTAATCCTAATAAAGAGCCCAGCAGTGTGAGAAATCAGGTCACAGAAATCTGGGGGAAATGAAAGGATCCATATCAATATAAAATGTTCTGGACTTGGGTTTCACTGACTGTTGCATCCATTTAACTGCAACCACCCCAGCTCTTCTGTCTATGGGAGTGTCACTGTCTTCTTAGGGAATATGAAGGATTAATTGCATAGCTTAGAATGATTCCCTGGGTATGAATAAAATTCCTTTGTTGCCCAACACAGAAATATTGTTCAAAGTGTGTTTATTCTAGTGCAAAAAATACCCATATTTCTGAATAACAGCTCTAACAGAATGATAGTCTCTTTTAGTAGGAGACCTGTTCTTCAACAAGAAGGCTTTCCTCTAATCAATATCTTTTCATAAAGTTTTATTTTCATATTAGGAAGATGTCATTGCTGCTATTAAACAAGACTTTATGGGCTAAGGGCTGGAGTAAAGTAAGACAGAACTTGATTAACTGATGGCAGTTTTTTATGTGGATTGCACAATACATTGGAACTAAATAGCTCACGGTCCCCTATCATCATTTGTCAGCAAGTGATTTCTTATATTTTTCATCCTTATTGATGTATTTCATTGAGTTTACAATGTTATATTGACCTAATCCTGGTTCTAGTCATCAATTTCTATCTTTAGGATATTTAAGGATAGTAAATCTTTAAAGTTATTGCAGTAGACCTTTCTTTTTCAGAGGATTTATTATTTTCTACTAGAGGAATGAGATTTTTAGTGACCCACATTTTAAATTATTTCTCACTTATAGGCAGTTTTGTCCATATAGGAATAAAAATGAAGTACAGGTCTCCTCCTGGGTCCAACGAGGAGAGCAATAACACCTGACTACTTACAGCATTACTGTTTGCATTAACTTAAATTGTGGGCATATGCCAAAGAAATTGCATTTGATTTCTCATTAAGTTCCATACATTTTAGTATGCTTTATTTCACCTTATCGGGGCTCATTCTCAGGTTTGGTTTTGGTCTGGTTTATTTGCAGCTCTGTATTGATATTTGGGAATAGAAAAAGTTGGCTGTCAGATATGTTTTTATAGGTCACAACGCGGGGTAATTTAGAATTACTTTATTTACCAATGAGACATCTTTTGGGCTCATATGAAAAGCTGCAGATACCTTTTTTTTTAACAGCAGCCAACACTTCATTAGCTCGAGGGTTGCTCTTGCATTCTGTGGATTCTAGGCCTGTGTTGTCACAGCTGCACTTATTACAAAAGGAAGTTTGTCATTAAGTTAGAGATATAAAACAGAAAGGGATTTATTTAGCTTACAGAGCTATAAAGCCAGAAAGTATCAGGCTTCTAAACTGAAATATTATCTGTACTTTTAGGGCACTAGAAGCACAGAGCAGTGAAATGTTGAGGAATTTGGACACTGAACAGTCCAGAGGATGCTCTCACAGGAGCTCAGCTGTTTTGTACTTTTCAAAGCTACTCTCTTCACTTCTGGTACTATATAGATAATGTATAGCTGCTTTTATGGCCACTATAGTGAGGCTTCTGAGGCTGCCTGTCAGATCCATCTACATCAGCATTACAGCTCCTCGACAGGGGATTTCTCTTCCAACCCCTTTAAGTGCTTTTTGGGCATCTTTCAACAAGGGGTTTAGAAGGAGAGCAGCACCTCTGCAGCAGAGTCCTGTCAGTGTCAGAAAGTTTTCCTGACTGCTTACGCACTTCCCTGTGCAGCAGGGAGTCCTGAAAATACGACATGGAATCAAGAAACACAGGCACTCACAAGTCAAGATTTACTTTTTTCTTTTTAAAAATGATGGCAAATTTTACTCACAGTGCTTTTTCCTGTTGGTTCTTTATGGAACTTTACATGCATAGGAGGCACATGTGTATTAGCTATCAGTGGGTGTAAGTATACAGATACTGCTCACTAGATCAGTTTCTCAAAGCTGTGAACACTTGAACCCAAGCTCACTCAAGACCAAAACTCAAACTTTAACTCCCACAGCACTCAGGGTGCAGTAGCCAAAACATGAAAGCTTAACTAGCGAGTTTAGAACATTCGTGTTTTGCAGTTGAATGGTACAATGCAATTTCCAGCTAACTTTGAACACCCACTAATACATATTTAATATTTGGATCCTACACCTGAGACAGGGGAAAAACCAAACTACTGCAGCTATGAAAGGACAGACAAGCCACTCAAAGTCCTACTGCTCTCCAACAACTGTTACCACCATCTCAGTCGCAATTCTGGAACCTCAGCTGTTCAGAGGAACAAATCCTTGTGCATCCCTGACCTTAGTCATGGGCACTTTGGGATCTGTAGGAGTTCTTCCATATCAACTTCCTACAGCCCAATCCCCGTGTCCCAGGCAGAGTTTCAGCTCCTGCTGAGGGCAGCAGTCGGGCAGGTGGAGAACGGGGAGCTGAGGATGGGATGGGGAAAGAGGGTGGGGGCACCTTCCTAGGGCTTAAACAGATGTGAAGGTTAAAAAGGAGACAAAGAAATAAAGCAAAGGCACAAACATTTGACGTTGGAGAGGAGCCTATTTGTTTTTAATACACCAGGGAAATAGCTGAAGCACGGAATAGCCACGTGTAAAATATGAAGTTTGCTTGCAGAGCTGACCTTGGCAGCAAAGCAACAGACGCCTGAGAGATGATACCACTTCTGCATCCAATTGCTGTGAGACTGAAAACAAAAGCAAAACAATGTTACAAGAAAGCTGTCCTCTTTCTCTTCATTTGCAAGGATTTGAAACAGCCCTCCTTCGAAATCAATCTGCAAACACATATTCTTACCCACATTAGAAACATCACACATTTTTGCAACAGGATTTATCATCTTGAACCACGTTGAGTGTGAACCAGAATAGTCTCCAAAATAAAATTACAAATTCGATCTAGAGATACTTTAGACCATATTATTTAAATCGCTCAGTCTAAAAATTTCCTGGAAAAATAAGGATCCCATCACGAATATTAAACTTCTTTTGCCCACATATTGAAACAATAAAAAATGTTTCAAAACAACCAAAATAGTGTAGATAGGTAAAGTATGGCTCTGTTCTCTTAGAGAAAAATCAAATGTATTTCCAACAAATGTAGATTATATAAAATTAAATTTATTCCTGCTATAAAAATAAATGAAAACACCATATGCAAAATTCCTGTCTGGTCTGGTGTCTGTATTTCAGGTACTTGCTATGACAAATTTGGGGGTTAAATTCCCCTATTAATTTTATAACCACCTTTGCCAAAACACAGCATGAATGTCAATATATATTGCCACATTTTCCCAGTTGATCTTTCAACATAAGCAAGGCATTGATGAGACAGTGAGAACTTAACCCAACGTAGCACAAGCTGGTAGCTCCCAAGCACAGTGTGTGATCCAGCTGGAACAGGCAGGGCCATTTGATATCAAATTCCAGGGAGATAACACTGACCCAGAAGCCTGAACACAAGAACGGCATTTTTAGTCGCAGACCAAGAAGCTGGAGGTTCAGAGTGACCTTGCAGCACTCTGTGATGCTGTGGCACAGGCAGCAGCTTCACTGGAACGTCTTCTGCCAGCGGCTGGACCAAGCACTCCGAGCCCAGGGGAGAGAAAATACAGGAGGACAGACAATTGCCCAGTTGTTCAGGCACATTGGTACTGCCTTTGTTGTTCTTTTGAAGTGTTATTTATTTTTCTGTATCAGTTCAGTATGAGATGTTCCAAGAAATTGATGTCCTTAATTCAACCACAAAACAGAAACTGACTGGGCAGAGAGTCTGCCTGAAGTGAGGAAAATGTGCTGGAGGGATAGGGATTTCTCTTTCTACATGCACTGAGTAGTTGAGAAACCACCAGCTATTGTGCTAATCAAACTGTCCTGCAGGATCTAGAATCTGCACACTGGGTAAGCCTCCACATCATTTGAAAGTTTTATCACTTTATTATTAACTTTATTCATTATATGCAGATAAATGAATACATCTACAGGCTTCAAAATCAGGCTCCCCTTGTGATGAACACTCAATATTCATTCTCATTCCTATTATTTTCCTTTGTGAAGAGCTCTGCTACAAGGGCAGAGATGGCAGAATCTGTTCCACTGTAACAACCTGTTTATAGTCAAATACAAGGAAATCTAAAAGATCCCATTTTACAGATACTATATGAAGCACAGAGAGTACGTTATTTGACAAATTACGCAGAAAGCACAAGAAAAAGGTGAAAATAAATGGCAGCTCTGCTGACATCTGGTTGAGTCTATGCAGCCTTCCTCAGCTGATAACAGCCGTGTTTGTACTGGTAGCTGGAAACAAAACCTCCTGCCCACTAAGAAATTATCAGGAGTCATGAGCTGATTTCTTATCATAAATTCAAAATGGATAAACCATTTGTTATTGTTGATGTTATTTGTGTCATCATGGCTCCCAAAGAACAAAAATCCCATGACACTGAGATCATGGGAAAGATTGAAAATAACTCCCCTCACAAGTGAATCACAAAACTGGAATCTGCGAAATGTCTGCGAAATGAGGGGAGACCATTTCATATTTAAATTATAAAAAGTTCTCTCAGAAAAATTTGATATCTAGAACAGAATCTTCGGCAAAATTGTTAGTTGTAAATATCACAAATTGTGCAACCTAGCTGGGAAATAATAAATGAAGACATTTTTAATTTCTCTGTAACTTTGAGCCCTTAAGGTGCTCTTGGATTCAACTATTTTTTTTCTCAGTGAGACCTAATAACTTTACAAAAGTGAAGATTGAGATTCTTCTGGGTCTGAAGTAGCAGATAAAACCATGAAATCCTGAAAGTTTGAAAATGAAGCTGCAGCAATGAGCAGTGCTGATTCCATTATTTCAGTGTTTCTGGCCAAATAGGAGGGTGGCAATGAAAGCAAGCACCACTGGGGGAAAAGACAGCCCTTGCTTTCTCTCCTAAACAACCATAGAAATATCAACAGGCAAAGTTCTCCTGTTGGCCTACTCCGAGGCAGAAAAATAACTGCAAAATAAATGCAACAATAGTGGTGGGGTCAGTATTTGGTTGTTTTTGCTTAACATTTCCCCTTTATTTCCTCCTCCTCATTAAAAAAATGGAGCAAACTGTAGGCTGCTGTATGGATCAGGTGATCTTCAAGCTGGTACCTGACTCCCAGCATTGCCTCACCACTTGGAACACTGCTGATTGCTTATAAAGGAAAAATAAATCTATTTTTCTGCAAGAGTCCCTTCACACAATGTAGGCACTCTACTGCAAATGTAAATCTTGCATCAAATCCTTGCTTGAGCAATCTCAGCATGAATCACCAGCTGCAGGGGATTATCTCCATCAGAATATGTGGAAAGGAAGAAGAGGCCATTTCTTAAGGGAGCTGAATATGTAACATAAATCTTTGTCTGTAATGAAAGATTTACTTTATAATTCAAATCAAGTCAGTTCTACTGGAAAAGAAGCTTTTCACAAGAAAGTTCTGCAGGTGTATCAAAAATCACTTAAATCTGGGAACTTTTAATAACAGCATTTATTTCCATCATGTCTGTCAAAAGTATCTCAAAATAAGCAACACAGTATTTTTTTTTAAATTATTGTGCAAGTACTTTTCAATGACACCAGGTTTGCTCATTCTAGATTGTAAATAAATCTGAGTAATCTTAGCTCGCAGTCCTAAATTTCTGATATTAAAAAAAAAAAAAAATTGTAGCAGAAAGATGAGGGGAACATTCCACAGGGAAAATAGGTAAATCTGGAAAGCATACAAGGTTTTATGGCTCAGGGCTGCCGAGCGTGTGACCTCCTTGAGGAGATTACCCAGCAGCGAAGCCCCTCTGCCAAAACCATCTGTCTTCAGCCTTGGTGTACTTTGTCCTGGACACTCTGAGCTGCTTTGCTGAAAGGATGCAGCTCTTTAGCTATAGCGCAGATAGCGATGCTCTGCCAGCATGAAGAGATTAAAACTTGCTGATGGCTTTGAAGATTAGGATCTGACCCTCAAACTGGCAGACAGAGTAGACCTGGAGCTAAAAAGATCAGACACAAAATACCTGCAGCTCTTAAGCCCCCTGAAAATAAGACATTGCATTTTTCAGCAGTAAGCCCTGGTGTTGTCTTTACCTTTGGACAACCTCGGTAACTGATGGGCTGCTGCAGTCAGGATCTCTTCTGGCAGGATACCGGGAAATGGGATCGAGATTAAGGATGAGCTTTTTGCCATGCTGCTTCTGAACTTAATAAATTGGCTGATATTTCTGATCTCATCAACATCTGGATGGAAGGAAGAAAATATATTCTAACTGCACAGATAGCTCTGGGAGGCAGCTACTGTTATTTTGGCACAGGACACCATTAATCTGAATAACTGGTTCTTCATTCGAGCATTAAGTACTGTGGAATTTTTGATGCTGAATCCTTCTGTGGAAAATTACATATCCAAACAATTATACTTGATGTATAGTTGGTATCACTCCATTTTTCCCAAGAGGTATCATGTAACTACTGAAGCAGGATTTCTGTCCAGGGCAACTTGGCAGAAAAGGAATTCTTGCTCCCTACTGATCTCACAATGCTTTAGATAGGGCGTGCTGGTTTTGGCTGGGGTAGAGTTAATTTTCTTCACAGTAGCTGGTTTGAGGCTGTGTTTTGGATTTGTGCTGGGAACTGCCTTGATAATGTAGAGATGTTTTTGTTATTGCTGAGCAGGGCTAGCACAGAGCCAAGGACAAGCGAGCAGCTGCGTGGTGCTTGGTGCCTGCCTGGGTTTAAACCTCGTCAGAGGGCATGAGTGACTCACATCTAGCACTGAGTGGCCAAATTGCTCACTAGCATGTTACCCTTTGTGCTGTAAACAGGTTTTCTGCATCGATGGTTAGAAATTCCATCAAAATGCCATCAAAAGTTTGAATATTCACACACGGTTTCTATCCTGTGCCAGAGGAAAGTCTTGCCCTTTCTTTGCATCGCTGTTCTCTGTATCTTACTAATATGCAGTTAATCCAGCAGCAAAAATATTTGCAAGCCTTACTCATTCCTGAGAATGATTTTTGCCTAAAAACAGGAGGATGAAATAGTGTGATAAATGGGGAGGCTTCCACTATACATTGTTATCTTTTGGCTCCTATTGCTTCCATGAAATTCACGGTGGACTTATTTCTCTGAAGGAAGCTTGTAATTTCCATTAATAAATATATGCTTCTTTGGCAGTCAGAAGCCACACCAGGCTAGTTTTGCAGATTGTCATGTTCTGGAGCCCAAATATGACAGGTTTGTTGTATGTGTAAAAGTAATTCCGAGAGGTGGGAATCCCCTGTCCCTGGGAGTGGCATTCCTACTTGGTGGATATTGTCTGTAAAACAGGATACACAGCCGACCCAGATATCACTGCTGGGGTTGGGTTGCAGTAGGTTTGGTTTCTGTTTTTATTGCACCACCTTTTCTTCAATTAAGTTTTATGTCGTGTTTAAATCTACCTAATAAAGATTGTGTAAATAGAAGTGCCCAATCTACTTTCACTAAAATATGACTTTACAAATGTCCAGTGGATTGACTGGAAATGAGTGGGGACACATTTCAGTTACCACTAGAAACAGGCTTGATTTAGTCACTGCTTAGTTTAGTCACTGCTCAATAATCGTATTCAAGCTTATTGGAAAATACTTATATTTCTTTTACAAGTTGTCTAAAATCTGGAATACCATACATTTTCCAAATTATTTGGAATGACTTCAATTCAGGGCCTAGAAATCACTTAACTGCCAGGACCAGCTACATGTCTTTCGGGAAGTAGCTAATGCACGTGGAATTTCTGTAGAAGGGATGACAGTATAGAAACTTTCTTCAGTCCTGAATGGTGTATAATACAATAAAATCTTTTGGTAGAGTAATGCATTTGTGATGAAATTACAAACATTACTGTCAAGTCTCCACTCAGAGGAGGTATGACAGCAGCAAGAGCAGGACTGCAAGACCCCACATTCCCCTCAGTGCCCCAGCAATGACTTTGGTCCTGTTCCTTTGCCTTTCTGTCTTAAATCTCAGCTGAGATTGCCCACAAAACACCCAGATAAAACTAGTTTTCTTCATCAGCAGACACCTTAGGGAGGTGAACAAAAAAAAGGCTCGCTGGCTCACTGAATAAATGCCACCCAACCGAATCGGTTGTGTTGTGTAACCACTGCTAACGGCCCGTTCTTCTCAGTCCATTTGCTTCCTACTTGAAGTTGATGGAAGATGCTTCTGGCAGGTTTTTGGAGGGTGCTTCAGAACCCTGAGCTTACAGATGCCTTCGGTCACTTCCAACAGCAAGATAACCGAAATGCAAAACCAACAGAAGAGAAGAAAGGACCTGACTGAAGACAAAATTTGCATCCTGACTTTTCCCGGTCTCTGTGTTGGTGGGTCAGGTAATAAGTATGGGAGTGAGCAGGTGACAAACACAGTGCTGGGAAAGCCACTGAGTGACCGGAATGAAATTTTTTGTATGATAATGCAGAAATGATGAAGAAAAGTAGGCAAATTACATTTGAGATGACCCTGTATATGAAAATATCAAAGGAACATCAGAAATGTCCATGAAGACTCCCCATTATATTGCATCATTTGCAACACAGAAGCTGACTTCACCTTTTAAAGAAAGCGACTTTTATTAACTCCTTCTGCTGACTATACTAACACTTGGATACCTGGTGGTGATACAAATCAGTCTGACCTTGGTCAGAGGGTATGGCAAAACCCAGGAAAAAACAGCATTCACATCTCGTCTTAACTCCAGAGTTGTTCTTCTTGCAGAGTACTAAAAAAGGGATCCTCAAACTTTTCTTCATCAGTCTTAACAGTGGCTGCCAATGGCAGTGCCAGATCTCGTTTCATTTTGCATTTCTGTGCCACAAATGTATGTCCTACACTTCGGGAACTTTCACACTACACTTGCAAAACATGGGCTGAAAAATCACTTTCCCCATCCTGCCCCTTAATAGTTAGAAAAATCTGCTGTTTAACCAGAGAAAAATTTCCACTGCTGATTGATTCCTAGGTCTGTTTGGCTGATTATAATTCCCCAACCTACCCTTATGTGATTCACACCCATACATCTGCTCTAGCTTCAGCATATAATTGTTATTCCATACAGACAGCCCAGTATTTATTCAAACAAGGGTGCTCTTGTGCATTTCTCCTTTTTTAGCTCCTCTAAAAAGAGTAAATCGGTCATGATACATTACATTGTATGTGTGCGTTTGTGTGTGGGAATAAAACCTAATTTTATCATCCCCTCAAAGGCAGCAGTTGATTACCAAGACAGAATAAATAAAAGAAGGATGTTAAATGGAGTACTGTACATTTACATTAGAGAAAGGGTATTCTACCCTTCCCTAAAATACTGTGGCTAGTTAAAAAAAGATGATGGTTTCTGTTATTTTCCAACATTGTTTTCTATATTAGAAAACAAGTATCTGCTCTCTTGCAGATCTGTTGCTACAGTACAAAAAATCTAGGCCATGACTCTGTGTCACTGCAAGTCTTTGACTCCAGTGTTATCATTTTGTCCTGGGAGAAGCAAAGAAGATGCTTGTGGAAAAAGCAAGTTGGTACTGCTTGGATTATCTTCATAAAAGAAGCTGAAATGAGTTTAAAAACATTTGTGCTCTGCCAGAGTCAGCTGATTTGGCTCTCAGGAGTTTGTATGAACTGTTGGTTCACGGGGTTTTTGGCTTGTGCCTGTGTTAGGACTTGGGAGAGTTCAATGAACCCAGATTTCAAAGCAAAAGTATTTAACCTTCATTTTCTAGTGGAAATGGGGTTTAAGAGCTATCTTTAGTTTTCTGGAAAATATTTTAGAAGTAATCTTAGACTCATTTAACTTGTTTCATGAAAACAATCCAAATATAGACTTGAAGAGCTGGAAGTCTGGCTTTTGGCTAAATGCACAAGTAGGGATCGAGTTGTAAAGCATTTTGCAGCGACAAGCTTAATGCCAATCATGTGGTATCTGGATGTGGAATCTGAGCTACTTTCAGTAACATCCGTTAAGATAAAAGCATGGCACCGTTTTGGGTTTTTTTTGTAGAAGTACGAAGATCCTCAGCAAAGGAATTAATAGAGGTTTCATCTTGAAACCTTTGTGCTTCCTATCACTGTTTTCCACAGTACTTGCAGGCAGATCAAGAGCCTATGAAAGCATTATGTTTGTTTTTATCTTCTCGATCTCATTATAGCTCTGAACAAGCATCCAGTAACTGTGTTTCGCCTCAGACTCTCTTCCGTTTGAGCACTCCGATTTTCACGAATGGAATCAAACCTGCAGCTGCCACTCCTGAGAGCAAGAGACTCACAGGCAGTGAACCGAAAGCTTGCACAGAAAGCCAAAACACAGCTTTCGTCTGAGTCTTCTGCATTGTCATCATCTTCTGCTGTAGAAAAGGGGCGAAGGGAACACATGAATTTAGTTAGCAAAGCATTTGCAAAGCAATAAGGATAATGTCCAGCAAACCAGCTGTGGCTTCCACGGAGGAGCTGATAAGAGGCGGGAAAGACAGGTAACAGAAAAAACCAAGAGAGGTATCAAAGCCTGGTTAGGAGCCGCAGGGCAAAAGCCTGAAGTCCTTCCCGAACGTAGGGGTTACTGCAGTTGCTACAGTGACCAAAATATTTCACTTCCAGCACTCCATTCGCACTCAGCTGCAGCCAGCAGTGCAGCGAGTGCTGGTGATCTGACAGATAAGATGGTGATCTGACAGCTGTTTCACGGAACATGTAGAATAAATCCATTTTTTTTCAGTAGAATGAAATGAATGTACTAATACATAACTTCAAAACTTTCTGCCGATGTATTTTAACTGTCACAAGAAGAAGGAAGGTTGTTCAGAGGATGGGATTCAACTGCATTTTGCCTCTGCTGTGATGCTATCAATAGGAGGGCTTTCTGAAACTTTTGTTTTGTTTCGTTTTTTTGAGATGACAAAGTAACTGATAGCAGGTTTTGATCTTTCAAGTTGGCACATATTTAACTAATGATCTACAGATGGAAACCTCTGTAGCTCTTGCCAGCCGCAGTAACAGCCCATTCCCAGGTGCTGGGTAGATTTTTAATGGATATTTTCTTTTTCTGACTTTTACACTACAGTGTAACATGCGGTTAATATGATTTTGGTGGGTTACCAGCCATCGCTTTCCAAACTCTGCTCCCATTTCCCACCTCACATATGATTGGTTGTTCAGTGCCTCGAGTAAGTGAGATCCTAGAAGCATATTACTGATTATAGTGCTATATTCACATAAATTATTTTTAAGGATATTATTAATATAAAAACGCTAGCTGAAAATCAGAGATATGATACTGTGGTACGGAGCTTTGCCTGTAACCTGTTTGCAGCTGTCAAATCTTAGGTGGTCACAATGTCCAAGGGATTTGCAGGAGCTATAGAGGGTTACTGGCTCTGAAAAATGACTTTTTTTCTTTGCCAGAAAAATTCCTTCCCAAAAGCCTGCACTTGATAAAATTTCCAGACAGGTCCTCTGTACTTTAGTAAATCAAGAGTGCCCCAACTGTCTCAGAGAACGTCTCTGAGATGCCTGAATATCACTGCTTCTTTTGGATTTGCAGTCCCCACAAAGATGTAAATCACGAGGACAAAAATCGAGGTAAAGGGTTAGTTATAAAACCAGGGTGGGGACATGGAGGGAGAGAGATGACAAGACGACAAGCAGAACTAGAGAATGTTATCCTAGCTGACACAAAACTGGATATCTCTGCTCCAGTACTCTTACGATGGATTCCTATGATATGCTCCGGTGTTCAGAGCCAAGTACTCAGTTTCCATAGAAATGGAGTACTTTGAGATAAGGCCTAAGATTAACTGCTTAATGACTTTTCCTTACACAGCCCAATACTTACGCCCTTAGAGTCAGGCTTTGTTGTTAAACTTCAAAGGCTCTTGATGGGTGTGAAGCTGTCTTGGGAACTTGTTGATTTCTCCCTACTTCATGCTCAGCCAGCTGATGAACCTCTAACTACAAGCAAAGATGGTATTTTCACCTGGAATCAAGCAGTAGGGCTGTTCACAGATTATTTCTTCTATTTTTACCCACTCTGCGAGTCAGCCACTTTTAGTCTAAACCTAAACTGTTCTGTCATATAAAGCTATTTATGTATCTATATTAAATGCTGTATATAACCTGGGTCCCACCCACATTCACATGCAAATAAGACTCTTGTTTTTAGCATCCGAAATGGCAGGTGACCCATTACTAGTACACACTGGCTTGGACATGGCTTCATACGAAGGACATGGCTGTCAGATGAACTAAAGCCTCCCTCCACCTTGTCAAGCTGTTCCTGTGTCACCACCAAGAAACAGAAGGAAAGAAACATTAAATACACTTTTGGGAATCCTAGTCTGTATTTTACAAGTCATAAAGTCACGGATGTGCAGCACCAAATGTCAAAGTCTCACAGAAACCCAACTGGCAAATAACTTCATTGCACTAATGAATTTTCCAAATATTTGTATAAACCTCGTGAGCAAAGCTCTACTCAAGAGTAATGAGGGTACTTCCTGTATTTTTGACTCACTCCACCATTAAATATTTTCAGTTCCTTGCAGTTACACAATGGTTATGCATCTTGGGACCTTTGTTCCCCAAAATCTCAATAATAATAAAAAAAACCCTTTGCAAATCTCTGTCTTCTGTCTCCTATGTGTAAAAACATGGCCATCGTCTTCTACCATCAGTGCTATTAATTTCTTTCAAACTTTGATCATGGCAAAAGACCAAAAGCCCACAACTGTAGTTACTCCAAGCATAATAGCATGAGCCAAATTAATCCATGATCTAATAGTGATGACATTGGTGGATTCAGTCCAGGGACAAATGTAGCTTAAAGTTGTTTTGAAACGGAACATATTCTCAAATCTCAGAAGAGCAACAATATTTCTTTAAAAGTTGAGATTTTTATGGCCAGAGGACGGAGAAAATAATATGAATTGCTGTCTATGCAAAGAAATTTTTATAGAATCAAGTATTTTTTCTGAAGAACACAAATGTATGTCACATATGAGTAGTCTTTCTTATCTTTTTCTTGCTATCCTCTATTTTCAAGCTCATCTATTTTTCTGGTGTGTCTTAAAAGGGAAAGACAGTTTAGTACATAGTCACTTCCATTAGGAAAAAAAGTTTCAACTATTTCAAAACTAAATTATTGTATAAGTAGTAGCAGAACAACATTGCTGTGCTCCTGTTCTTCGCACAACTTGCTCTCACAAACCACCAAATAACACGTTGCCTAGTGAAGAGAGGCTCACAGTCAAGTTACAAACTAAGTTTTATTTATCAGAAATTAGAGTATTTTACACCACTAGCACTGATGGTACAAAAGCTGCACTTGCAAGTGACTGCTGAAAAACAGAATCTGAAGAAAATCTGCAGGATTGTTCAAAAAGTGATTAGAAAAGACTTATCAACGAGCCTGACTGATGTTACCTGGATTAGCCTCTGTCTTTTCAGCAAAGCTTTTACCCCTGGAAACATTGAAAAATACCAATGCCCTTTCTATGTCAGATCAGTTCAAGTATTCCTAGGACAACAGACTAAGACTGTCTGCTATGGCTGATTTTCAGAGGCTGATGTTTGAAATAAGTCTTTTAGAACAGTGAATATAAACATCTTGCATTCTGAAAAGCATCTTCCAAGTGAAAACATCAAAGCAGCCTCTGATTATGAACCAGCTCAGCTAAAGCTCGTTCCTGGAAATTTGTCTTGCTGTTTCTTACAGTACAGTAAGCTCACAGAGAGGTATTACAGTTGTGATGATCCTTAGAGAATAAGAATTTTGCTAAGCTGTTTCCTGGAAAGCAAGTAAACCGACAGGCAATTTCAATTCTCTGTTAGCAGAGCTTTACAATTGGATTCGGTTTTATTATGAATTGACATTCTTTTTGCAGAGGTAAATATTTATTTAGCTAGCCTGAGCTATCAAGTGGGTCCAATATGAGGCTTGAAAAGAAGTAGCAAAATAATATTATGTATATTTTTACTTTACATTCCTTTATTTCCTGAGGGTTAACTTTAGCAACACTATGTTCTGAAGACATTTGGGTAGAAACTGGGGAGTAATTTCCTTTTCATATCACTCTCCTCTCTATCTGGCCAAAGCTACCAACTTCTACCTCTCAAAAGACAGAAAGGGACCTGAAGACTAAGGAACAGGGAAGCTATTATGGCAGAGATAAAACAATTTTAAATATTTCTTATTGGTTTTATCATTCTATGGTTGGTGCATGCTCTGAATTTGCTGGATCCCTGTCCCCCAGACAGATGGAAAGGAAACTAGAAAAACTATGGTCATTTGCTGTGAAAAGCTGATGTAGAAAGGACTCCTTGACTAGAGGCACACTGATGTATTATTTGTGAAATATGATTACATCTGCCTTTTATCCTTCATCTTGTTACTCAGTGATAATTGACTGCTCAAGGCTGGCACTCATTTTTAATTATCCCCCTGGTGGGAACCCAGCAACACGCTCTGCAATCACTCTCACATATCCGCATGCAGCATCTGTAACACATCATCCTTCAGCAAACAGCTTGTCCTTTTCTTTTTCTTTCTTTTTTTT
>VZTG01001435.1:267307-320719 GCA_013397845.1 Melanocharis versteri
GCTCGCAGGCCGCGCATCGGCGCCCCGAGGGGTGTCGGCGGGGCGGGAGGGGTCCCGGGGGGTGGCCTGGCCCCCCAGGGCGGTGACAGCGGCTCAGGGTGCTCTGGAATGACGAAGGGAGCGGGCAGCCGGCTTTCTTTCCCGGCGCTTCGTTGCCGGGTTAGCCGGGGGGTGTCGGAGCCCGCATGCGCCCGCTTGGGATCCAGGCTGTTGCGGGGGTGGGAGGCCTCCAGAACGGTTTGTTTGTAAAACTTCCCGTTTGCACTGCCTGTGCACACGGGCTGTAGATTTAAAGCCAGCTCCGGTTTGGCTAGGGCAGCTGCCATACCTTGCTGGACACAGCGTGATGAGAACTCTTTGCTCAGTGTGAGAATAGCATTTTCTCTTCATCCGTGTATATTTTAATCTTTTGCATGCACAAGTTTTGAAGGGCATGCCTTTCTGCCTTGGAGTGCTCCCGGTTCAGCTCTACATCTTGTGTGAACAACTCTTTGATCAGGAAAAACTAATGATAGGAAAGGCTTTCCATTACTGCTTCATTTTTGTATCGCTGTATGTTTTAATCATATCTTACTGCAAACGTGGAACTTGTTTCTACATACTGATGGCCTCATAATATTGTTCTAAAGTAAAAAAAAAAAAGAAAAGCAAACCAAATCTGTCCTGCCTGAAGAAAACTTTAGTAAAAGTAAAACCTAAGTGAAATGTTCTTTTTTGCCTTCCTTCTATCTTAACACGAAGTTACAGGCTTTTACCAGAAAACTTTTACCTCCTTTGCAGTAGTATTTGAATACCTGTCCAGTTTAGATGCATGCAGCAAGTACAGCTGCCCATCTAAGCTCTCCAGCTAAACCCTTCTGCAAAGAATGGCTTTGACGTGCTGGTGCAAGGGAATACTTTTTTTTCTTTTAAAAAACTTGCTTCTTTCTTTTATCACGTTACGTGAATATTGCTTTTGTTTCTGTGAAGATGGCAAGCCTATGCTGCGCCAGGGAGACACGGGAGACTGGATTGGCACGTTTCTGGGGCATAAAGGTGCTGTTTGGGGTGCCACCCTGAACATGGATGCCACTAAAGCAGCTACAGCAGCGGCAGATTTTACAGCGTAAGTGATGAACTGTCTTCATGGTCTGTGTTCTGATTTTAGTCTGTAGCTCTGTACTAAATTACTGATTAATTTGTTTCTCTGTAGTAATTGCTAGCTCATTTTTGGCTAGCCAAATGAAAACCTAGACTTTTACCTTCTCGAAAGCAGCTGCAGTTGATTCCATCACGATGAACAATTATGATTGCTTCCTAGATTGCTTAATTACCGTGTTGGTTTACTAGAATAACTGTCCTATGCAGCTCTAATCTCTGGCACTGTAGTTATACCAGAGTTGGGAGAGGGATTTTTATTTTTCTTTTAGCAGTTAGCCTCTTTTTATTACAGGAAACCTCTAGTGAATTAGTTCTTCGATGTTTTTGTTGTTTGTTTGTGCTGTTTGTAGTATAAATGAATATTTTGCAAGTTGAATCTTGTTAGTAGAGGGCAAATTCTGTTAATGAAGTTGCAGAGAAGAGCCACCTTTGTCTTAAAACTAAACTGTTAACCAGTCTGCATGGTCCTGAAGAAGAGCTTAAAGGAAAGTGGTGGGATAGTCCAAAAAAAGGTCTGGTAAAAACATAGAAAGTATTCTTACTGACTAACTGGGTTACAACACGAATGCAGCACTTACGATAAAATGTTGTGATGGCATCAGGAAAGATTGCTTACAAATTCATCTGACTGTCCAGGTTGATTTGTCCTGGTGCTTCTAAAATATGAATGTTTCCTCTTGCTGTTTAGCAAAGTGTGGGATGCTGTGTCAGGCGATGAACTAATCACATTGGCTCACAAACACATTGTCAAAAGTGTGGATTTTACACAGGTATGAGAAACCTTTATATACCTTATTCACCAGGGAAATATGCTCTTGACTATGTTTTGCTATTAGTTACTTTTTTTTTTATGTATATCTTAACAGGTAAATAATCTAAAATACCTCTGCTTATTTTTAAGATTGTAGGGTTAATGTAACAAGTGTGTTAGAGGCTGTCTGAGAGAAAAGCTGTGATTTTAACTCACAGGCGAAGGCTGTATTTTGATTCAAAGTAGAGTTGACTCTCTATAACTTCTGTTTCAGGATAGCAATTATCTGTTAACAGGTGGACAGGATAAGCTCTTGCGTATCTATGACTTGAGCAAGCCAGAAGCAGGTGAGTCTGCTTTTAAAACTGATTCTTGGGGGCTTTTTTTTGAGTTAAATAAAAGTTCTGAAATTAAGGGCCTGCTTTCTGTTGTAAATCACAGTAAATAAACTAAGTTGAGGATTGTTTTGCAAATGTAGTGTCCATAACCTTTTGGTATATAAGGGTCACAGAATTGCTTGGGTTGGAAAGGCCCTTAAAGATCACCTGGTTCCAAACCCTCCTCTCTGGACTGCTGGGCCAGGTTGGTTAAAGCCCCATCCAGCCTTCCAGGAATGGGACATCAAGCAGAGCATGTTTCAGTTCAGTGCAGACTCACTAGAAATGGGTCTAGTTAATTAAAATTTAGTCATCTGAAAGAAAAAGATACTCCACGTATTTAAGTGTGTTTAATTTCATGTTGATGGCTGATAGGAAGCCAGAGAACCTTGATGTTCACCTAGTGAAGTTTTTGAAAGCCAGGCAATCAGATACCCAGTTTACATTTATCCTGTTCCTGGAATAAAATCTACAAGTAAAGTCATGAAGTTAATTCTACAGTCTCTAGTGGATGTAAATCCATGTAGCTTAAAGAAGCCCCTGAACTGCTGCATGCCATTATTTTATTTTATTACATGTATTAAAATATTTGGCTTTATTTTAAGAACCCGACATTGTCAGTGGACATACTTCTGGCATTAAAAAGGCCTTATGGAGCAGTGATGACAAACAGATTCTTTCAGCTGATGATAAAACTGTCCGGTAAGAAAAAGTAACTTTCAGTTTTCTTTATTGTTGTGCTCTGTGTGAGGATATAGTTATGTTATTTTGGTAAAGGTTAAAAGTAACACAAGTTACCTGATCCTAGATTATTGTAGCTGCATGCCTGATACAGCTCTATTCTGCTGTCAGAGATCATTTTGCTAATAGTTCTAATTTACCCCATAAATGTGTACTCCTCATAGATGTGCTCTCCCTGATAAGAAGAGGTGGTCTTTGAGAACTGCATAGAATAAATTTATGGCTTTTGTAATCCTTAAGATGAATTTATAGATGAGGTCTTTTGCATACACACTGTCCTGAGCTATTGCTGCTTTGTCTTCTTCAGTTTCCAAGTGTTCAAGATAGGCAAGAGCCTAGTCCTGTTTGTTTTTCTCCAAATTGTAGGAATAGAAATGCAGCAGTCAGCTAATGAATAAAGATTTTTATTTGTCATAGCAGCACAATTTAATTTCTGTTTAGATACCTCTTGCAATACTAGATAGAAAACTATATTACCCATGATGAACCTCTGTAAATTTGGATTAGTGCCTCTTTGTCTTATGAAGTAAAAAGACAGAACGGAATCTTCGAGCCTTGCTCCAAGATCTATTGCTTAGGAGGCTTAAACCAAGATTTTTAATTTCCAAGAGAATCACTGAGTAGTTAAATGGTGCGTATATACCATTTAATGTTGTGGCGTTAAGCTGCAAAGGTAAAAGTATTTTAAAAAAAGGAATGAGTCTTAAGCTTGGCCTAAGTGAGAATGCAGATAAAGCCACTGAAGATCCGAAGTACCTGTGGAATCAAACCATGATCCTTGATGAGTGCCTTTTGATTCAGGTCTTGCCATGGACTTTGTTTGATTTGCAGAAGTAGTCTGAGAGGTCTCTTTTTCCCTTTTTGTTTCCTTTTAAGCCTCTGGGACCGGAGTACCATGACTGAGGTGAAGTCACTAAATGTGGCAATGTCAGTGAGCAGCATGGAGTACGTTCCAGAAGGACAGATACTGGTGATAACCTACGGGAAGACTATTGCTTTTCATAGTGCAGAAACGTGAGTCCACAGCTCGAATTTTCACGCGTGGAGTAATGGGCTTCTTGTGGGTAAAATCCGGCTGTACAAAGCCAGAATCACCAAGTTGTCAAAACTGGCATCTCTGTGATGTCTTAAGAAAGCGAGTTACACGCTTACACGTATTCCAGAAAGTAGTTCTGTATGCCTGAGCTTTTGTTTTGCTTATTCTAAACTAGTTTCTAACTTGACAAGCATGATTTGCAAGTATTAAAGCTTGTTTCAGAAACTCTCTGTGGGGTTGTATTATATTTCTGGTAAAAACAGTCCAGATTAATAGAATCACAGTTTCTTTCCTCTCAGGATTTTTTTAAATATGAACTTTGTTAATAAATTTTTCTCCCTCAGTCTAGAGCAGATTAAATCATTTGAAGCACCTGCTACAATCAATTCTGCATCACTTCACCCTGCGAAAGAATGTTTGGTTGCAGGTGGTGAAGATTTTAAACTCTATAAATATGACTATAATACAGGAGAAGAATTAGGTATGTTTGTCTCCTATAATCATAAAGGAGTTATTAATAGGTATTAATAAAATAATAACCAGTAAATGAAACTGTTGTACTCAAATGAGGTCTTAGCATAGCATGCTGTGCAAGAGGATGATAAAAAGGTACATTATCAGTTAAACATTTTTTTGCTATCTCAGTATACCTAATATTATTCTAGAACTAATGAAAATGTCCATTCAACAACTCTGCACCTATTTAAAAAAAATTCTCATTCTGTATGGCTATAATAGCTGTATGTTAACTTAAGTGTCATACTATTCATTAGATGTGTCATTTACAAGATTTTATGAAAAATGTGGTGTGTTGGCCAAATTTGTTTCAAAAAAAAGCATATTTCTAAGTTTTTCTTACTGATCCAGTCCTCATTTAAAACTGTTTGTTAGTGGAAGGAGTGGTTGAAGGGACAGAGCACGTGCACTCTGTGCTGCTGGCTTGCTTTGTAGTTTTGTCTATAATAAATACCTTGCCTTAAGTAGACATTGCTGACATACCCATTCACAGATACTCTTGTTTTGTATCAGAAACTGATCCGTTTGTACTTAAATTTCAGTTGTTGGCTGAAATTTGAAACTGATGGTCTTGACGTGTTCCCTCCAGAATCTTACAAAGGGCACTTTGGTCCCATTCACTGCGTGAGATTTAGCCCCGATGGAGAGTTATATGCAAGTGGCTCTGAGGATGGCACGCTAAGGCTGTGGCAGACAACAGTAGGGAAAACCTATGGCCTTTGGAAGTGTGTAGTTCCTGGTAAGTGTGTGCTTGGTCCTGCTGGAACTTGGCAATTCCATGTGCACTTTTAAAATAAATACCTGTCATCAGTGGTAAATGCTGAGTTTCATACAGTAACTCCTGTCTTCTGAGGATTTCTGATCTACTCAAATCTGTTAGATTTAAGGGTGTGTTTTTGTAGCTGTCATGTAAGCAATTAACAGCATATCCGTAAGCTTTTTGAATACTGGCACTTTGTGGGTATTTTGTGAATATAGACACTTTGTGGATATTTAAGCCAAGAGTCTGATATATTCTTATGTTAAAGAGCGAGAAATATGCGGTACCACTTTTATAATTCTGAAAGAGAGAATCTCTAGGAAGAAGTGTGGATGGGTAGTTCTATTTTATATTGTACTCTGGTTCTTTCAGCTTGGGGAGAGGGAAGCAATAACTACTCGTGAATGTTCATTAATAGAATTGCTTGCTCAGGTGTTTCTTCTCAACACTGAATTACATGGAAATTACTTCTTTTTTTTAAATTAAGGTGGATGGGTGGAACTGAAGGTATTGACTGTTTGTTTTTCTCCTCTTTCTCTACAGAAGAGGAGAATGCAGAAGCAGCAAAAGCAAGGACTACCCTTCCAGGAACTGCAGAGGAGGAAATAGGTAATGAACTGAACTGTCAGCTTCAACTGCCTAAGCGTTAAAAGATCAGTCAGGATGATAGCATTCCTTAGCATGGAAGAAGTAGTTTCCCTCAAGTGCTTTCTGGTATTTTTCACTCTTTTCAAAAGATCTTTGAATGCATTTGCCTGACAGTGATCATGTGGTAAGTGTCAGACTGGTGGCTGGAGCTGTGCAGGCAGAACAGATGGGGCAGAACAGCTGGATAGGGTTGAATGGGAAAACAAACTGAACTGGTCTTTAAGCAATCCCTGCAACATCTCTGTGGTTTATGTATCTAAAGTGTAGTTAAATAACACTCTTTTTATTTAGTTGCAGAAGAGATTGCCTCTGAAAACTCAGATACAGTGTACAGCTCAACTCCTGAAGTGAAAGCCTGATTCCTGCAGCTGTTACGTGACACATGGACATGCGAGACTAAATCAAGTGAGCAGTGACAGACAGCAGCCTTCCAGAGTGCGCTCCCTCCGTGGGGCAAAGATGGGCAGTAATTGGTGAGAATGCGGTGGAACTGGCTAGGTGTTGTCTGTAAGAGAACTGAGCATCCAAATAAAAACCCAAAAGACAAGTAGTAGAGTTCTGCTGGCTTTTTGGCATAACTGCCTACTGTCTTTTCAAAGAAGTGTGCAAGCCAAGATCCAGTCTCTCCAATCTCAATTAGACTCATTGTAGTGTGTTTTCATTATTACGAAGAAGAGATACAATGGCTTTTACCTTTTTTTTTTTCTTGAAAGTTGGAAAAATTGGCTCTAGTTGAAAAGAAGGGATTATGTACTTAAAAGTATTTGGTTCGGTTTTTGTTTCATTGTATGCTGCTTCTGAATGTTTAACTGTTTTCAGTTGTCTAAATAAAACTCGTACATTACTTTTGAGCGTTGGGTTCATGAAATGGAAAAGCAACCACATTAATCACGTAATCCTTGGCATCTTGGGTTTGTACTATACAGAGAGAAAGCAAAGGAATGTTTTAGTGTTGGTACAGAGGGTGGCAAGTTCTTTGATCTGTAAGCTTTGTATCTTTTTTATTCTTAAAAGTTTGAATGTAAACATGAGTCTCTAAGAAGAAAAACAGTGAAAATTCCTAAATTAAACGTGCTGCCTGAAGTATTTGGTTGTACATGAAAATATCGGAGGCTGGCTGCAGATCTGTGTAAAGCTTGGGTTTAGTCCTCCAGACTGGATAAAAAAGTTACTCTTTCAAGGTTACAAATCATATTTTCTTCATTAAAGAAAATAATTGCCATTCTTCCACTTGTCATTTCCTTTAATGTTATGCTGAAAGCTTTACATAATGCATTCTGTATGGAAAGAAGAAAGAGGTATATTTATTCACACACCTTTTTATTTTTTCATACTCATACTTGTCCTTACTGTCCTGTTTTCACAGACTACCTATTTGCAATTACCTATTTGAATTTTATTCTAAAAACAAGCAACTCTTGAGTTACAGCTAAATGGTTCAGTCTTAGAATTCCACTCAAGTCTTATGAGGGCTCCATATCTAGTACTTGAGCATAAAAATTTTATTTTACCAATTGAATGAGTTTAAAATGAGGAGCTTGGAACACCTTGCCCCATGGTGAAACTCTTGCATGCAGTAGGATTTATTCCATATTTGCAGTAGGCTCTATAACATTTCATAAAGAGGTCTGGAATAGAATCTCAGAATTGCTTAGCTGGGGAAAAAACCTTTACCATCAAGTTCAGCTGTTCCCAAGTTCACCAGAAAACTATGTCCCTCATTCTGCATTTACAGCTTGGTCTGGGATGCATAAAAATGAAACAGCTAATAGTCATAAAAACCTAATACTTAGTAATGGCTACTAAAATACTGGAAGAAATGAAAATTCAATATTAAAATTTAATATTAAGCGATGGGACAATGACGTTCGTTGGCAAGATTCACTCTACTGCTTACAGGACAGTTAAGGCACACCAAGGAAAAACAAGCAACAACAAAACCAAACAAAATCCAGGCAATCAAAACAGAAATGAACCGAGAACTGTCTAGAGGGATGTGTGTGTGTTTAGGTGCGTTTGGCAAAATGATAGCAAGTGTTTCATCCCAGCCACAGTTTGAGTCGGCACTTTGAAAGTGTAGGAACAGGGATGTTATGCTATTTGGACGAGAAAAATAATTTCCAAGGCTGTTTATAAAGAAAACAGGAGCTTGCTAGACAGCAGCAGTTCCTGGGAGCAGACAGTGCTTCTGATGAGCTCAACAGGAGCTGAGCCTAGGTGCTGTTTGTCAAGGCTGAGGCATCTCAAGCATGTCTTAGATGACAGTGTGATCTGCAAAAGGGGGAGGACGAGGATGCACCACCACAAGTACTTGAAAGCTTGTAATTTTTTGACTGCTTTGACGTGTCCTAAAGTACACAGTGCAAATGGTATATACTTCTAGAGTGACTGCTGTCTTTCAAACCATTGCTTCTCAAAGCACACATGCAGTTTTAGTACGGGAAAGGCAAAAAGAAAAGTGTCCTCAGGTTACAGAGCTGTAACCCTTTCCTGCTTTACCCGATGCTGCTGTGAGCTTGCGCTTTCTTTGTTAGCACTGAGCAAAGAAAGCTGAAGCTGGAAACTGTTTAATCTAAAGTCAATATTAAGAATGCACAACATATTTTTCATGAGACTTCGTGGTTTTTTTCCCCAGATCTGGAAAAAAAAAGTAGAGGCCACGAGGTTTTCGGTGGCTTTGTTAGCAGAATTTCATTCTGCAGGTACATCTAGCAGTTTTACAGGCTGGCAGGTTTACTGACCCCGTGCGTGCGTGTGGCACTAGNGTAATTTTTTGACTGCTTTGACGTGTCCTAAAGTACACAGTGCAAATGCTATATACTTCTAGAGTGACTGCTGTCTTTCAAACCATTGCTTCTCAAAGCACACATGCAGTTTTGGTACGGGAAAGGCAAAAAGAAAAGTGTCCCCAGGTTACAGAGCTGTAACCCTTTCCTGCTTTACCCGATGCTGCTGTGAGCTTGCGCTTTCTTTGTTAGCACTGAGCAAAGAAAGCTGAAGCTGGAAACTGTTTAATCTAAAGTCAATATTAAGAATGCACAACATATTTTTCATGAGACTTCGTGGTTTTTTTCCCCAGATCTGGAAAAAAAAAGTAGAGGCCACGAGGTTTTCGGTGGCTTTGTTAGCAGAATTTCATTCTGCAGGTACATCTAGCAGTTTTACAGGCTGGCAGGTTTACTGACCCCGTGCGCGCGTGTGGCACTAGTTGAAGAGTCAACATGAAGACACCGGGCTCATCACCGCGCGAACGGAACACCCGTGTACCTCCCGAGGAAAGCAGCATCCCCGCGGGCCGGCTGCGAGCCCTGCCCGGCGCGGTCCCCACGTGGCTCCGCACCCCGNCCTGCGCTTGCTGTGGGTGTTCTGCCACGCTCCCGTGGCGTGTAACCGGGAGGAGGCTTTGGTTCTGCGGGTTAAACACGAGATTCCGTGTCGCGTGTGGCTTTGGCCTGAGGGGCTCCGAGCAGGGGGAGAGGTTGTAGGGCGGCTCCGCAGCCCTGGTCCTGCCACGAAGCTGGGCCTGCTTCTCTCTCGCACGCCGTCCCGGCTCTCACGGGATAATCATCCCTCCCCGCTTTCTCTCCAGGAGATTCAGAACGCTCGACTGGGCTCTGATTTGCGAAGTCGGGACTCCGCCTCTTCCGAGCGTTCTCCTTGTTGCTTGCTCTCTGAGGAGTGGTAGGGATTTCCCGGGTGTTTGCAGGTGGTCTCCGGGGCCCGAAAGGTGGCTGTGCCTCAGACGAGGCAGAGAGCAGCCAACAAAGGCTTCCTCTGCCTTTCCCTGGCTGGAGCTCCTCTCCTGCTCATTGCTGGAGAAGGGGAGAATGCTACAGGCTTGCTCAGCAAAACGCTGCTGCGGCAGTGGGATGAATTAAAGCAGTGAGCCTTCCTACAGTCTGCCTCTGAGGTGTGATCATTTGGTCATCATGAGTGGGTGGACGGCACAGGGGTGGCCCCATGGGAGAGGGGAAGCAAAGGATAATTTGGTCAGTATTAGGAGGGGGACAGTGAAGTGGAGGAGACACAGGGGTGGCCCCATGGGAGAGGGGAAGCAAAGGATAATTTGGTCAGTATTAGGAGGGGGACAGTGAAGTGGAGGAGACACAGGGGTGGCCTCATGGGAGAGGGGAAGCAAAGGACAGCTGGTGTGGAACAGGTAGGTCTCAAAGTTGGCAGGAGCAGAGTTCAGGAGGTTGCGCCGCATCACGTGCCTGTCACGAGAACAAGCACAGGCACTTTTTACAGAGCCAACATGCAGTTTTAAATGATTAGCCTGTGTGGATGGACAAGTGAGAGCTGTGTTTTCGTTCACTGAAATTGTGGAAATGTTGCAGCTTTCAAAAGTGAGCTGATTGCTCTCTGATGTCCTTGTTCATGGGCTGCTTGTAGGGACAGGTGAGTTTCAACTGCAGCCATCTAAAGAGCTGAAACAAACATGAATAACGTAGTGACGAAAATGTGTGGGGAATCCAGAAACCAGCTAGCATAAAAGTCTGCAAATGCATTCCAGTTACGTTAAACTAGGGGTGTGTCATGCTTTTTCTTAGTAAATTCAATCTTGAAATTTGTTGATGTGTGGGGAATCCAGAAACTTGAAGTCAGCTCAGTTCTGATACTTGTTGCCATCCCTTCCCAGTGATACTTGTTTAAACCAGTTGTGGTCAAAGTGAGCTGGGTTGGATGTTCAGGACAAGTGTAGAAAGGGAATGGTGTGGTGGTGATCATGTTTAAGTGGCGGCTTCTAGCATCTGCCTCATGCTGGCTGCTGTAAAGAGAACTGCACCTCCCTGCCATTTGCTCTCCCACTAAATACCTATCTGAAATACAGCAGCACACTTAATACAGCACTTAACATATCCTAGTGCTGTACCTTAGCTGGCAGCAGCACTCAAAAGAACAGGGTAAACCCTTACCTTTATCTTTCACGGTTGCTAACAATACTCGCTGCTTGTGTGACTTAGGCACTTCAGCTTTTGAAGGTTTTACAAGCCTGTGCCAGCAGCTTTAACAGTAATTCAGGTGATTTGCCCTGTTTCCCACACAGCTCTGTGTAGAATTATAGTTTTCTAACAGGGACATCTAGTGGTAAAATATATTTTACTTAAAAATATATTGTTTGGGTCCTTTTCTGCATCTGCTGTTTCTGTGCTTGCTACATAATGCCATTATTGAAGCAATAGGTTTCTGATGTTGCCATTAGAGAGGATCTATGTATTCATCACTGACCAACCAAACTCTTCACGAATCGTGGCATGTAGTGCTTTCCTGTGTGATTTTTAAAAAAATAAATACGTTTTTGTAAAATTCCTCGATCCATCCCTCCTCATCTCCTTCCCTTGTACCCATCACTGTGCCTTAGTAGATGAATAAGGTGTTTCCTTGGAATAAAGAACAGGTGCATGAAAAGACCCTGGTGTGCACAGTGAGAGGCTCACTAGCCTAATAAACTGATACATTTGCCATCTGACAGTGATGTAAAGAAGCCGGGTAGAGAGTTTTACGAGTTTTCCATTCCACAAGGGCTGTTTGCAGAGTTTGTGTGCTCGGGTTCACCGCGATGCCTGCAGGGAGGGAAAGGAGTCTTCCTCTCCTGCTCTGCTTTCCAGGTCACGGGGTTATAATAGCCCAGATGTTTAATGTTTTGTCATGCTTTAGAAAAATATCAGGTGCAACCTTTAATGTCACTTCACAACGAAATATTGGAACATATCGATGAGTATCTGTTTTGGAAGTGCAAGCTAGTAGCACGCTGCTTTGGTTTAACTGTGGGGATGCAGACGTGTGGGGACACAGGGACCATCCCCTCTGCCCAGCACTTGGAATGTACAGGAAAAGTTGGGTCCAGTTTCTCTTTCCAATAGGAAAGAGAGATTAATAAAACTGTCACAGCTTCAGCAGAGGGACAGCACAGCGGGGCTGGAGCACCTGGCCTCTGAGGAAGGGCTGAAAGAATTGGGCTGGTTTAGCCCAGGGAAATGGGCTTTAGGGGTCCTGAGGCAGAGAAGTTCATACTGGATATGAGGGAAAACTTGAGGCAGAACAGTCAGGTGCTGGGACAGGCTGGGCCCAGAGAGGCTGTGCAATCTCCATCCTTGGGGACTCCCAAAACGTGAATAAAGCTCTCAGCAGCCTGCTCTGACCTCAGAGCTGATGCTGCATTGCACGGGAGGTTGGACAAACGATCTTCAGAGATCTTCCAACCCAAATTATTCTATGTTTATGTGTTTTATTACCTCTCTGTGTCTATGTATGCCTGAATATATATGTACACACACACACACATATATATGTATTCTGAGTAATGTGTAATTAATTGCAGTTGTTTTGCAATGTTCTTGGATTCTAAAAAAACCCCATTATCTATCTGTGTTGCTCAGACCCTGTAGCTGAAGGGCCAAAAATACATTCATTATGTTTCAATTGATATTTTTAATTATGGTTGGTATTTCTGAGCCATCTACATGTGAGAGCTAGCCTGTTGGTAAGTGGCATTTAGATAATGAAGTGTTACATCCCTTTTCCAGACAGCGTAATTCTGTTCTAATATATTAATAGCTGTTTTTACCCTGTGCTGGGGCTTTGGTTCTTCACGGTTCTAACACCTTTTGAATCTGCTGGGTAATTTTGATCAAACTTGAAGCACAGGTAGATGTCTTGGAAATAAGTAAGGCACTGGGTGGAGTGACCAAATCAGTTCCTTTGTTGGGGGAAAGGCAGGTATAGATCAGCAATTGCACAAATTTTTATGCAAGTATTTTATTTTGGCCTTTATGCGAGTAACGGAGTCCCGTTTTACTCGTGGTTGTAAGGACCACATGAGGACACCTGGGTTATTGGGGTAAGGAGGTGTCTTAAGCCAGGGAAGGAGAAGAGGGAGGAAGTGGGGACTTGAACCTGCAGGAAACCAGGTCCTGATGTTCTGCATGTCACTTCCTGAGGAAAGGCTTGTCAGTGGTTTCCAAAGTGCCCTGGAGGAGGATACCGTGATCCATCTTGTGTGATCCATGGACAACACCATGTGATTTCCCTGATGGCACGAGGCAGCAGAGCTGATTTCTAGTTCAGGGCTCATGCTTTGATGTCCTGCTTCGAGTATCTGAGTGCTGATGACTTGGAGACTGAATTTCTGTCATATAAAGGAAGACCCACACGGAGTTCAGGATCTGCTGGTCCATATCAAGTGTCACTATGTAAAAATAACTGCATCTTCTGTCTTGACAAAACTGAATAACCCCCGTGGTAAAACAAACCTAACAAGACCTGATCCCGAAGGCTTTTTCTCTCCCTTCAGTGGCTTTGCTCAGCTCTGCGTGGCCAGCTGGGGTCAGCCTGTGTCCAGCTGAACTCCTCGTTTCTGCACGGAAGGTTGAGGACGCAGTTTCAGCCTCTTCTCCCGAAATAACAGCTTTCATCACTTCCCTTCCCCGTTTTATCGTGTGCTCATGGTAAGAGCAGGAGCACACATGCTGTCTCTGGCACACAAAATGAAATAACCAGTTGAGGGGGGCAGTTTCTTTTGGGAACAGTGCTGCCTTAAAATGCTTGTGAAACTACCGCCTCAGGCATTCTTGAGCTTTCTGTTTCACCATCTGAAAGGATGCCATCAACACATTTTTTTTAAAGCTTCTGTAAAGCTTAGTCTGTTTTATGAGGAATGTGTTAGGAACCTTAGATATTTATGTAATTATCTTAATGAAGTGGTTTTATTTATTGTTTTCCGAGGAAATGCTCGGTATTTTTGGATTCGCTTTCTTCAAAGAGAGGAGATGAATTTCCTGTTAAGGAATTGAATATGATTTTTTCCAATGTCTTCAGTGAAAAAAGTAAACTAGAAGAGTGATTACAGAATATTGGCTAATTAGCTGTAGTGTAACTGCTTTAATTACTTTTATCCCTGAAGCCACATGACTGTGCAGATGACTAGCAGATGACTTATTTAAAAAAAAAAAAAGACGTGTTCACACTGCAAGGTTAATGAGCCTAATTAAATATAGTTTTCCTTAGCCAGATACTAAATCATAAAGCTTCGGGGAGTGAGGGAGGGGGAGAATCCAAAGGCAGTCAGTTCTATTTCAAAAAATGGTTTTATTCTGATATTTAATGAAAAAAAAGAGAAAAGCTGGAATTGTGAGTGATTTTTTCTGAATAAAGGCACTTAGATCTAAAGATTTGATGAGACCTCACATGGCAAACTTTGAAAGTCTATTTAGAGACGGTTATGCTGAGACATATTTGTTTTCACTTACCCATTGCTTTAATTAATGTAGGAATGGGCTTGAATAAAAGGTCTGTGTTATATGGAAGTCTCCATCTGCTGCTGCATGTTAGCAGAACCTTTGTCCTTCCTTGCCGTGCCATTTTTATTGCACCATTTTATTTCCTGTAGTAAGCTGCGTGATGTCTCACGTTAAGTCGTACAGAAAGGATGGAGTTCTGATTTTTTTTTGTTGAATTATTTCATTTTTTAAAAAAAATTCTCTGCCTGGTCTGTGCACTGTGGTTTGGGTTCCTGCACTCAAAAAATACTTGGAGATCCAAAGATTCTGTGGTTTTAGGGAATCCTGCCTCTCTTGCACAAAAATTAGATATTAGACATTTTTGAGTTGCCATGTGTCAGCTATCTTTGTGACTAGCCTTGAGTTACTGAAAACAGGGGGTAAAATGTGTTAGATGGTGAAAAGGGCTTAAACCAATGGATTTTGTCATATTTGCAAAGAACATGCAGTCAGCTATTGCTGATCAGCTGGCATTTGGTGACTTTCACAGGTGACTTGGGCAAAGCAAAAGTAGTGGCTCATTTCCACTCTCCTTCCACGTCTTTTCTCCCATTATGAATTGCCTTTTTTTCTTTTCTTTTTATTTTTACTTTCTCCAAATGGCTTTAGAGTTGACTGTTTCCTTTCAGTTGATCTAGTGCAGGGTTCTACATCCTGAAAAGATTGCTTAGATCTTCTGAGTCATGGTAGATACAACAGCTGTACCAGACTGAATCCTCTAAAAACAATGAGTAATGAAGAATTAACCTACTCATGGGTGAAATTTGTGTCCTTTCATTGAAATTTTCATCTCAAACTTGAATTTTCCCTAACAGGCTGGACACTGTCTTCATATTCTCCCAAAGAATAGTTTTTATAAATCAATTATTAGTTGTTTTTTTTAGTTGTCTTCAAAAATGTAGAAAGAGTAGGTCAGAGCAGACCAACTGAAAGGATCCTTAATAGAGAGGGAGAAGCTGAATTCCTCATCTAAATTGCTTCATTTGGTTTTATCACTTTTCCCAAAGGGACTGAAAGGTTACCGTGCACCCAGTAGGGTTCAAAAGTTACTGTAATAAATGGGATTATGATTAACGATGCCACCTCAGCACTTGGCACGTAGCAGAAGAATCATAACACAGAGTTTGTGCATCCTTTATTTTATTTATTTATTCATTTATTTATTTATTTATTTGTTTGTTTGTTTGTTTGTTTATGTGTGTTTTCCTCCCCCATGGCCTTTGTCAAATATGTCCTATATGCCAACTGATAGGCAAGAAAGGAGGAAAGTTCTGGCCATAGCTTTTGGAGCAATAGCTTTTCTCACCTGCTTTCTCCAAGTCAGCTGAGCTGAGCTCCTTGCTTTGGAGACAGAATGGATAAACCCGTTGCTCTGAAAGTGGAAAGAATCAAAGCAGGAAGGGTTTGTTTTTTGACTTGTTTGCAACTTTCTGAGCTCCCCCTTTTCCTTGTTGCCATACAGTGAATCTGATGCTAAACTCTTAAAGAACTCCATAAATTCCTTAGGATGCCTTTGAAATTCCTTCATTGATTTATTTTTTCTGCTTTTAGCCAGCACTTTGACCTTGTGGGTACCACTCACTAACAGTTTGTATGTGGTAATAGGATGGTGGTAGCACAGTAGCTTACTATGCTCAGAACAAGATTTTGTTCAGCTGTTTCATGTTGTCCTGCATTTCCACTGACTCATCTTTACCCTAAAATGATTTTCGTAAGTCTAGGAAAGCAAGATTTTATTTACACGTACTTTGGCTAGTATATTAGTTTTCTACTTTTTTTTTTTTTGGCTATTAAAGCTATTCAGTAGGAAGAAAAAAAAGTGTAGGATTTCTGTACAAAATTAGTGATTTTGTCTATCAGTTTTTTTTTTCTTAAGTTTTAAACTTTTTTTTTTTTGATCAATATGCTGGAGGGAAATGCAATTTAATGCCGTAGTAAAGAAGATTCATAGAGTGACATGCTCTTAATAAATTCAGTCACTCAGAATTATTATCTCCTAGTGTCTATCTATGCCCATGTCCATATTCTGACCTTAACTGGTGATGATGTTTGATGATTGATGGTGGTGATTTGCTGATGATTGGTGGTTAATGATTGTTGATGTTATTTTCATGGAATGCTTGTACGATTAGTATTTAGAAGAATTATTTATGTTTTGAGATGTGAGAGATTTTAAAGATACTCCAATTTCTTTTTCCTGTGTATTCTCATGAGCAGTCTGTGTATGTTAATATCAAAAATTACACTCTGGGTTTATCATATCCAGCAGAAATGCAAAGATTCAAGAGCCTGAACCCTCAGTTCTCCTTCACCAGTCAGCTAGCCTTTGTTAAGCAGTGGCCAATATTTGGTTCTGGCTCTAGACAGCTTCATTATTTTAGTAGATGTTGAGCTATTTTGGGCTGGTGATAAGTACACAAACCCTTAGAAGGACATGAAAGCACAACACGCTCTTCAGAGTTTCCAAACTTTCTACGACTTTCTCCTGAAGTACCACACCATATATTAAAACAACACAGAAATAGATGAGGCTTTTTTTTGGTTTGTTTGTTTCTCCCCCCAGAACTTGGCTGGATCTCAAAAGTGTACGTGAATCGACCTGCAGTGGTGAGGCATGCAGAACAAATTAAAAAATGGAAAACTGTGAAAGGTAATTGGCAAGTAAGTGCTCTTCTTATGCATTCTGTTCCTGTATTTTTAAAGCAGTCACTCTCGGTCTCCTGGCTGTAATATTGAATTTTTTTCAAGATACATGTAAACTTAAAAGATGTGCTTGTCCATGTCTTATTTTAGTAATTTGTATTTGATGATGATGGGATGGAATAAGGTGACGCATTTATCCAAACAAGTTAAAAACCTTATAACTCATGACTGGCAAAACCGCAAATGGATTTAAGTCATCTTTATTCATGAGTGGATTAAATTGTATATTACTATCCCACCACATTTATTCTGTTTCCCAGACAGACTTCTCTGCATGCTGCCTTCTTATTTTTTAATTTTAAAGCTGTAAGATATGATCATGGTCCCTGTCAAGTTTGACCTACCTGGATGATTTTCCTTTACTTAAACATTCTCAATGTGTGTGATTTCATTGCTTAACTAGTTTTTACCTAAAATTCAAAAATCCTGACTAGCTGTGGCATTTGGCAGGGGGGGAGGGAGCCCACTAATGTTAGGAGGACTGACTTTTCAGCTCCTGAGATAAGGTAAATGGTTGGTTATTGTCCACCTTACTATAAAAAGACAAACTGTTTCTCCATTCACCAGGCAGCTGTTCTGCAAACAGTGCTTGGGATGCCTCCCCTCTGCTCACTGAACAAGTTTTTTGTGTGCAACAGTAGCTGAAAACCTGGAAGCAGGAGGAAGGAGATGATGAAGGATCAGTCTTAAGAGTGGAACGTAACAGAACAAAGCAAGAATCGTGTGATTACACTTAATTCTTTAAAAAGTTGTTCAGAATAGTTGACATCATGCAACCGTTCTGGAGTGGCTGAAGCTGTCTTCACAATGAGCACAGATCTTGGGATTACAGTTTGAAGATAATTTGATATAGGTGTAAGATCCTACTGGAAGGTGATGGAAAAATTCCTGCCTGTTTTTCCTTCCTGAAAATTTGTGCTTCGTGTGTCGTGATTAAATTTAAAAAATGGAGATAAACGGAGGAAATTTAGATACCAGCTCAGCATTTTTTTAGAGTTTTTTATGCAGAAAAAGTTACTTGATACTAAAGTTATCAGTCCAGTGTCTCTGAGTTGGGAAATAGCACCAGTGAGAAGATTCTGATGGTGTTCCATAACCTTGGCTATCCTCAGATACTGCAGGTGCAGTAATGTAAAAACTGAGTCTTCTTTTGACTGAGGTTACCATATAAACAACAACGACAGAGAGAGCCACAGGCTTTGATTGCAGAGAATCCTTGGGAAGAAAGGGATTTAGTGTCACTCCCATGACACAGCTGGAGGACAGATGTTCATTCCTAACACTTCTCCCCTCTCCTGTGTAGAAACACCAGTACTTGAGCAAGGTTTTGCTTCGAAGGGTGTCAGAAGCCTCTCTCCTGTGTTTGAACACTGTCACAGCAGGGCAGTCATGTGCTGTTTACTTAAAGAGGTGATTTTGAACCTGTACATGTTTGGATGTAAGCAGCATCACAGATTCAAATTCTGCAGCCTGTTTCCCGAAACACCCATTTGAAAAACCATTTTAAAAACCCTGAAGTTTATACCAGTTCTTGAACCCCCCTGACTACATCTGTCTTGATGACTTTATGATTCATGTCCTAAGAGAGGAGCAAAAATTCCCTCGAACAGAGGGTAAAATAATCCAAGTAAAAATAACATAAAACCATTTCAAGGGAAAAACCCTTTCAAAGTATCATAGGATGAAAGGAGAAACCAGAAACAATCAGTCAGGCTTAGAGTAACAGAGGCCAGTGATGGTTCATTACCCCATTGCCATTGCAAACTCTCCCCCTGTACCTGTGCCCTGTAAGAGAAGTCAGCTTTGAGTGAAGCCATCACTGTAAACGAGCGTTTTCTGGAAGACCTTCAACAGATATTTCAAAATAATGTCTTAAGCTCAATTTCTGTTCAGCAAAAAAAGCTCATAAAATTTTTAGTTAAGCTTCTGTTCCATTCTTTGATTAATAAGTCTTTTATAATTCTGCAGCATTTCCATCTAAAGAATGCTTTAACCTTGTCGCTTACCTCTTGCTTTTGGGGTTTTTTTGCACCAAAATTACAGATGTTTTTTATTCCTGATTTACACAAAAGAAACTGGATCCTTTCTGTATCATGAGATACTGCTGAAGACATATATCTGCCAACCCTGTCTATCCCAAGCTATTATTTGCTTATCCTCTGTGTTACATCCTGTATGTTTCCTCATTGTCAGAGTGAGAGCCAGGCTTCTGATTCCTGCATCTTCTAAGGCAGTTTGGCTTTGGGAGTGTAAACAGAAATGCTCCATTCCTTGCTTTGTTCCCTTTGCAGGCGGCGTGGCTGCTGAAAGCTGTCACCTGCATAGACCTCACCACTCTCTCAGGCGACGATACTCCTTCAAATGTTCAAAGGCTGTGCTTTAAAGCGAAGCACCCTATCAGAGAGGATCTGCTCAAAGCCTTGGACATGCATGATAAAGGTATGGTAGCTTTTGGTGTGTGTATTTTGTAGGGAAAATGTCTGCGTTTCCTCGTTATTTTCTCGCTTTTCGGAAACGGCGTTGGTCCGCTGATTGAAATCCTGTGGACCAAAGAGGAATCAGGCCTCTGATTGAAGCCATATACATAAAATATCAAAGATTAGCCTTTTTTTAAAACTTGGATTTATGGACTCTTCAGACAGTTGAAGTATAAAATATGAGGTCAATTATCTGAGAGTTTGAGAGAAGAGCATTTTAGCCAGAAATGCGGGAGGGCTGCATTAACATAAAGACTGCTCAGTTGCTGCTGGGCTCAGTCTGGCTCCACGAGTAAGAACAGAGCTTGGCAGTGCAGTTTCTCTTGCAGCAATTCGCTGATCAAGCACGTCTTAACTGTCTGTGTTGGCATTAAACCTTGAGTCTGTCGATAAAAATCCTGGAGTTCTAACTCCTGCTAATGCAGGCTTGCTCCCAGGGTCAGGTGAAGTAACATGAGGGAGGAAACTGTGCAAGAATTACCTGAACTGTTTGAGCAGTGTAAGAGACACCCCTGGTGTAGTGCTTAAGATCCTTGTGAGAACACAGGAGTGGGAGGTGAGGACGATGCACGTGTGCTCATGGGGAAGGTGGAAGTCTCTGTGTGAAAAAGGGAACTGTGGCTTTTGCAGGTATCACTGTTGGAGCAGTCTGTGTGTATCCTGCAAGAGTCTCCGATGCTGTGAACACCCTAAAGGCTGCTGGTTGTAACATACCAGTAGCTTCAGGTAAGCTTTATTCAAAAATATCCCCTGAAATAATTCGATGTTATAAAATGCGCAGAAAAATCCAGAAGTTTGGACTTGCTTTTGTGTCAGGCAGTAAAGTGAAAAGGTAACAGGTGGAAGGAAGGGAGTGGAAGGAGGATTTGCTTCTGGTATAATCTTTTGTTGTCTTTCAACTCCAGGCTTATCAGGAATGCCAAGTCTGTTTTGCTGGAAGCTCTTCAAAGAGGTCTTTAAAATGTATCAGTGTTTTTCTCACCTGGACAGGAGAAATTGAGATAGAGTGCTGGAAAAGTATCAGTATACACTAAGTAGATGATGATGATGATGATAGGAGTTCTAATAAAGGTTTATTTTTCCTGTCATGGTTGGCTTTTAAGTGTCAAGGTTTAGCCAAAGCCAGCAGCTATGTACCACACAGCTGCTGGCTCATACACCCACTTCCAGAGTCAGGGGGAAAGAGAATTGGAAGAGTAAAAGTGAGAGAATTTGTGGTTTCAGATGAGAGCTGCTTTTTTGTGCACTCCCAGCCCACTCAAGTGCTGATGAGGTGGGGTGAGAGGCAGAAAAGGCCTTGACTCTGTGCTGGCACTACTCTGCGAAACATCCCTGTAGAACCAACGCTGGCTGTTTCCTGCACAAATCCAAAACACCCCAGCTACGATGAGGATAGCTCTATCCCAGCCAAAACCATCCCATCCTCCAGGCTGACTCCAAGGAAGCTGTGTGCAGAGCCGGGGGTTGTTGCCTGCTGAGCTGCCCACAGGTTCAGGACTTTCACATCCAAAATCTGACACTGCCAGCTCTTCTCCAGTCACCACGCATGAGAGACAAGTCCTGAATGTACAGTAAGCAAGAGGTAGAGTCAAAGAATTACTCAGGATGGAAGGGATGTCATCTGGTCCAACTCCCTGCTCAAAGCAGGGGCTGATTTTGAAGTTAGATTAACTGTTTAAAGCTAAGATACACGTGAGGTTTTTTTGTTCTTGTTTCGTTGTTGTGTAGGGGGAAAATACATACTAAATTCATTTATATGTCAGAGAGAAAAACACTATCTGACAAAGCCATTATTTTTTCCATTTCCAAAGTTACCTTTGGGTTTTGTACTTAAACATCATAAACATAATCTGAAATAGAACTCATTGAAAGCAATTTTTGCTATATTGTAATTTAACTGTTAAACAATATTACTATGATTTAACTTGAGATACTACTTAAAAGAATTGGAGAAACTTAAAAATGAATGTATTGCTTAATATCCGAGCTCACTCCTTGTTTGCTCAATTGTGCTTTAAGCAATAGATACTGTGCTTTTATGTAGGCTGTTCTGGAAAATACCAAGATCTTTTCACAAGATGCACTTGCCTTGCTGGACATTGGTTTTTGAGGGTAGAGCTAATGCTTCTTGTGGATGAAGAGAGGGTAGGATGAGGTGCCTTTAGATTTTTTGAATCATGGCAAGCATTAAAAAAAAAATAACGTTCAAACTTTTTGGAGTATTACCGGTATTTTCAATTTTACGGTCAATTTATAAAACTTTAACACGTTCATAAAACATTTCTTCCTTCTACCTGCACCCATTTCATGCTAGTGGCTGCTGGGTTTCCATCTGGACAAACTCCTCTAGAGACCAAACTGACTGAAATAAAGCTGGCAGTGGAATATGGTGCCCGAGAGATTGACATTGTCATCAGCAGGACTCTGGTGCTGACTGGCCAGTGGGAAGGTAAGTAAAAAAGTTCCTTTGGCAGGAACCTAAACCTTTCTATGTGCATGTGCACGGTCTGTCTTTGTCTCTTCCCCAAATCTCTGCATCAGTCCTTGAAGAATTTGGTCCCTCCCCTCAGAGTCACTGATGATCTGGGGCTCTGAGCTAAATAAAAACTTTCACTAAGTTTTGATGAAGGGTTGCATTTTTTGAGAGGAATGCTGTTGGAAGTTGTGTCAGGCTGGGCAAGCAGAATGACTTTGTGGTTTGAAAATTCAGGTCTATTCCCTCCGTGCCTTTAGAAGATTTTGTGTACAGCATTAAAAAAATAGCAAGCAAAAGCCTAATTATTTGAAGAGTTTTGTTAGAAAGCCCAAGGGGCTGCTAATGTAGATGATACCTTTTTAAATATACATGTTTCAATTCTTGACGAAAATACGTATTTTAGTTGTTTTCTTTTTCCTGAAAATTGAGGGTACAAATTGACTGTTCGTGTTATTATTGATGTTCTGGTGTCTGTAGACTACTACTAATTAGTAAGAACAATAATGCTGAAGATGGTTTTTGCTCTAATTGCCTCCTTAATGTACTGTGAATGGTTTGCCTTAAGTGCTGACAGTGCTCCTATAACTAATCTCCATGTGAAGGTAGACACATCATTGTCTTGGAGTGAATTTTCCATTTAGCTGTATAGTGCAGTGCCATAATATCCTATTTGCTTGGAAGACTTTCTAATGGACCCCGGTACCTGACTTTATTTGAGGAACTAGCAGTCATCATGGTCATAGATCATGTTTTCTGATTTTGGTCTTCTTTCAATTAACAGTTAGAATTGAACCAAAAAACCCCACATTTCTGCATCTGTGGCTTCAGGACTGGTTTCCTTTTGCTGTAATATCTTGGCCTCTTTCATAGCATTTGCAATCTCCATAATTTTTCGGTCTTAGTTATTTAAGGGTTATATGAAGGAGAGCTCAGAGGAGAGATGCAGGGCTTGGATTCAGAGAGAGAGTTTGTATCATGACTGGAATGAACTGGACATACGTTGTTAGCCTTCTCTGCATGGGAGATGAATTACCTTTTGTGGTCACAAATCACAAGGGAGGAGTACACAGACATAGCAATGATGGATGTGATATAAAGCTGTCAGTTTACTAAATAAGTAAATTAGGGATGGCTTTTAATTTGGTATGCGTGTTCTTTTATCTAGAGCTGAAGTCATGACAAGGTTGAAAGCCATCCTTATTTTGTCATGGCTTATATTTTTTATTTTTCACTCAGGGCAGAATTCAAATTATTTCCAAATGATTTCTCTGAGTTTGTTCATGAATGTGAATCTGTTTGTGACACACGTTTACATGATCTTGAAAAAAAGCTACTTCAGGAACAGAATTTACTTGCCATAGAGGCAGTGATGCCGCAAGGTGAAAAATTACAATATTTAACTTTCCCATTAAAAAACAAAAAAAGTACTTCATTAGGTGATCTGAATATTTTGGTGAAAATCTAGTATTCTGTCTTCCCATTTAGCTTTCAATAGATATGTTACCTGTGTGATTAGACGTAATACAAAATAATCTATAAAGTACTTTTAAGGAATCTAGAAGAAGGTTTTTTCAGGCTAAATCCCTATATTACATAAAATGAAGCAGTCTAGTGCAGTACCTGTGCCTGTGTTCAAGGTGCTTCATCAGCTAAAGCTGCCTTGCAGTTCTATTATAAGTTATGCTAATAGTAATAATAATAATAATAATAGTAATAATAATATACTTCCATGGGTATTTTCTTATGCTGACAGTCTTCACAACTTCAGAAGTTATTGAAAAAAATCTATGTGGTAGAGTGCTTTATCTTACTGTTCATTTTTAGCTTTTCTTCCAGCCAGTGCAATAATTGGGGTCACCACAATAGCATAGTGCTGCTTTGTGATTTGCTTCAAAGGCTTGTTTGGTTATTAAATATTTTAGTGTATGTCCAATTATGTCAAGTTATTTTAAAGCAGTTCTTGAATATTGCTGGAGCTCTTTATGACACTCAGAATGTATTTTCCGGATCTTTGTTAAGTAATTGTTAAGATCTTTTAAATAATGCTGAATATGAAAGCAGCTTTATTGGACAGCTAAATTACATCAGAAAATAACATTAAATGAGATGTAAGTTTATGAATTTACATACTTTTTATAACCTTTTAGCTTTTAAAGCAATACTACTTTAAAGTAGTTTACTCAGCTATTGTATTATTTGACAAAGTATGGGTTAAGCTTAAAATTAACAATTTGGATACTTCCTTTAGACACAGGATGTGGAGTCTTTATGTAAGGAGTGATCAAGTTGACCAACAAATTGTTGAAATAGACTGGATCTGTTTAGTATTCTTTTTTCCCCCCCTGTTATCAGTATTTGCTGTACCTCCTGAAGTTGTGTGTGGGGGGAAATAATGTTAGTGCGAATTCCACAGCTTTTAGCAAACACCTGGGTGTGCTACACTGTCAGTGGCCTCAGGAGCATTTTTCATCCATCATTTGCTCTGTGTGAGTTGAATTTTCCTGTAAGAAAAGGGAAGAAAACAGTTATACTCTAAGAAATTTGAGCATGGCTGCATCCATGATATAACCTCATTATGGAAACTGCTTTTCAGTTCTGCTGATTTTTCAAATGTGAGTTTAGAGGCTTTGATCAGGGATCGGGACCCTGTTTTGTGCTACCTCCTTCACAAACAGCGCAGGCAAAACGCTTCAGAGACTTGGGGAGGACCCCACACGTTGTTCAGGAGAGTTGGATTTCCCATTTCCAAATGTGCCTGGGGATCTCCCAACCTAGCTGCACGGTTTGTGTCTGGTGTTGTCAGCAGCAGCTCAGGCTGCTGAAGCCCAGCTCTTGTTCCCAGCTCTGTTCCCAGCTCCGTGTGAATCGCTGGAGTTGCACAAATGTGGCTGGGAGCAGGGCTGAGGCAGTCGTGTTGTGCTGGTGAGCCTCGTGCTTGTCATTTTGTTAACAAACCTGCCATTAACATGCCAGGCAGAAGGGGCTCCAGCTCGTTTTCCATTTCCCATCGCAGTTACCTTCATCTATTGGGCTAACAGAAATCGGAACAACTTCTCATCTCCATTTCTACCCCTAACATCAGTCATTGTGACTGGCTAGATAAAAACACCAAAAAACTGAATTAAAAAAAAAAAAAGAAAGTGATTTTATCACCACATTTTTGAAGAAGAGCTATTTCGTAAAAAACTAAGCAGTGTGGTTTTTTTCCTCCTTTAATATTTTCATTTCCTTTGTAGGAGATCTGGATTATCCCCTTTATTTTGTTATTTTTAAGACTAACGTATTACACCAAAGTAACAGACCATCTAGACAACCTAGTGCAGATTATAGCCAGCAGAAATTGTCAGGGATGATTGCTTGGGAAATGTATAGGGGAAGGAACATTTTCTTTGCTGTATTTAATAGCTGCTAAAATTCAATATAATGTCCTAAATATTTGCAGTGTTAGGAAAGCTACAAAATAGCTTCCAACTCTTGTGTTTTATAACAGTGAAATTAAAACCACAGCTACAAAAGCATTTTTTTTTCCCCTACAAAATCTGAATTTTTCTGACTTCTATAAATGCATCCAGTAAAGGCAGATCTAAAGTTCATGAAAGCTGTCAGGTATCTCAAGTGGTGCAAGGTGGGAGAGTTCTTATGTCATATCGATTTTAACAGCTAAATCAGTAGAGCAGCTGCAGACAATATTAGCAGCTGGCTCCAAGTATATTCTATAAAGGTTGGCTTGCTTTGGGGTTTTTTTTTGTGGGTTTATTGGTTTGGGTTTTCTTGGGGTTTTTTGCTTTTGTGGTTTTTTTTCCCCTGGCTTAAGATTTAGACTGCTTTTAGAATGGGTAATATTGGTGCGTTGTTCAAGATGCTGCAGAGTACTGGCCATTTGCTTTGAGGGCTTTTGCTTTTTTGTTATTTGTTTTTAGGAGTCAAAAAGAGAATCTCTTGCAACCTCTTCGTGGTGTTCTTAGCTCACAGTTGAAAATATGCCTGCAGGGTTTCCTGTGATAGAGTTTTTTGGCCAAAATCTTTGTGCCAGTGGTGCTAACCAGAGAAGCTGTGTCTGCTGTGCCGGTGGCTGGTGTTCTGCACAGGTCACAGATATTCCTGCGTTTGTAGCATCCAGCTTTGATCCTGTTGCCGTTCAGCTTGATGGAACTGAGTCGTTAAGTGCTGGACTTTGTGGCAGCACAGTCCCACGGGAAACCCAGCACTCCTTGAAACACCGAGTACATTTTCAGCTGTGATTAACTCCACCCATACTTTAGATATTTGCTGAAGAGTTTCAGGATAATCCCGTTCTTTGTGCCTTGATTTAAATCTGACTGAGCACTGAAACTTCTCCATTTATTTTTGAAAGGAGTAGGAGTTTTTACATTTGTTCTGTATCAAAGCAGTTCCAGCTTGCCCTGGGACTGGGATTCTTTCCCTAATTTGCTCTGTCCCAGATGTAGTTGCATTTCTATCTGTACTTTTACTGTGGGGTTGAAAATGCCCTGTGAATGTCAGCTATTGTCTGCAATAATTGGTCTCTGAATAAAGAGCAGCATTTCTTACCTACACACCTGCCCCATTAAAGCGTGCCCACTTTTCCTCCACCCCAGCTAACCTGCTAGACTCGGATGATTGAGGATCCTGAGTCGTTCCTGTCCGTGGGATGATGAGTGCTGGCAGGCAGTGAGCCTGCTCAAACGAGCTTGACGCTAATTGCATGTAAAAGTACCTTCCAACTGCAGGGAGGGTGCTGGAGCTGCAGTGCCAGGGAACAACAGCTGTGGGGATGTAATTTCTTTTCATGGAATCCAACCTAAACGTACATTTTGTTGATTTTATTTTGACATTTTTGGTGGCGTCTCTCAAAGGTAGGGAAAACTTTTTCCTCTTGTTACCGAAACTAGAAGAACAAGAGAGCTGCTTTCTCTGGGTTTTCAAAAGCTTCAGGAAAGAGTCACTCCACAAAAAGAGATTTCGTTTGGATCTAACATGAGCAGGGTTATTAAATGCACAAAAAAAAATAGCACAGGTCCTTTGTGTTTCCTTTTTGAGCCTCGATTTGATGTAGGTTTCTGGAGCATCACCAATTGATCAATAAAACATGTTAGACTGCATGCTAGTACTGATTAATTCACACCTTTGGTACACAGTAAGAAACAAGGTGAAGCCTGGTGTCTATAAAGGGACTTGCTAAGTGCATTAGCCAGTTGTCTGCTAATGTGTGCAGCATGTCTCAGAAGGCCACCCCAGCAATTCCAGCCCTGGGCACCCTGGTGTGCCCGTGGCATCAGTGGGACGCGGGCCCTGCCACAGCTGGCAAACCCTGCTCCATGCTTCCACGTCTCACTTAAAGGCTGAGGGGAAAAGAAGTCTGGTGTTGCTGAAAAAAATGAGTCCTTATAGCCTGGACTGTTTTAGCAAGACTTACTTAAAGCTGTATTTTAGCCTTCTGTCAAAGAACTTTTTGATTACATATTTGAAGGTTGAGTACAGTTTGTGAAAAGGACCCTCTTGCAAAGCATCCTGTTTGTATATTTTGCATCTTAGATTTTTAAATTCAAAATCCAGAAATGGTGACTGTACACTGTAAGAGCTGTTTTTCTCCCCATGCTGGAGCAATCTTAAACATCCCCAAGCGGCCAACTTCGGACAGCAATACTTCATTAATTTCTAGCTCTTTTAGTCTCCCTATGTTTAAACTTTTGTGGGAGCACTGCTGAATTTCACCAGGAAGCGTAGGAGAGTTTCACTGGCCAGGTGCACAAGAAAACATAGCTATCTCTGAGTACTGAGTCGATATACTGCCATATTTATTGGTGGAAAAGCTGGTTTAAGACCAATCTTTACTATCGTAGCATTTTTTACTCCTAATGTATTCATGGGTATTTCGTACATTTTTAGTTTTGAGAGAACAGACATTAATAGCTATTAAGTGAAGTCTGAAACTGCATGGCGTTGTTAATTACCTCCAGTCATGTAATTTATTGAACTTACGAAACTTAACTTCCTGAGTGCTACGACTAATTATAAGATTGGAAATTAATCCAGAAGTGGAAAATACAGCCATACTTGAAAACACCTCTCAGGCAACTTTGATCATTTCCACATGCTTTTATCTGCAGGTCTCTACGAGGAGATCCGTCTGTGCCGTGCGGCCTGTGGAGAAGCTCACATGAAAACAATCTTGGCTACAGGTGAACTGGGCTCCCTTGCCAATGTCTACAAAGCCAGTATGATAGCTATGATGGCAGGTAAATGCACTTGGATTTCCTTTTAGGCTAAGAGTGTCTTTGCTATATTGTTTACGAGGCTTAAAAACTTCTGGTCGTGGAAGTTTGGTTTTGCTGATAGTAGAAAAAACTTATGTAGCAGTTACTGAAGCTGCAGGTGGAGTAATGAAGTGTCACTTGTTTTGTGTAACCTACAAAAAACCTGCATGAAATGTTCAAACTGCTGAATGGCAAGGGTTGTGGGAACAAGTAAAATTCGTTGGCAAACATCTGATCTGATCAGAATATTCAATAAAGACGTTTGGGGCAGACACACTAATGGAGGCAGTTGTGGTGACCTATGGATATGATCAAGGTAGATGGCTCACAGGCTTGTTTTAAATGCAAGGGGCAGTCCCCTGTGAAGATTCATGCCAACAGCTCCCATTTTTGGTTTGGGATCACTTCTTCTAGGCACCTCTGTGAATGCAGCTCAGAAAACCAACCTTCCAGTGAACAGGATAGAGTTTCCAGGGGCTCTGCATCCTTTGGAGGTGTTACTTTTTTGCATAGCTTAGCACCCATTTGAGCCCAGATTTTCAGCAGTGTATTCTCTCTCTGCAGCTTTGGGTCTGTGCTGGTACCATTTTTTCTAGTTTAACCACGATTTTAGTTCTGTGTTTTAGTGCTGTGTTGGAGATGCAAAACTGGAAATTGGCTTCCAGGCACTTGCTTTTCCCACTGTGCTTGAAGGAGGGCTCCTCAAGTTTATTTCCAGAAGTGTAAAGGTATCCTAAGAACCACTTGGGTTAGTCTGTCTTCTAAAATTCCCCTCGTATTTTGTGTTGATTTTTTTCCCTACTTTTTTTTCTTCAGACTTGAAATTCTTACTTTAAAGCAAGAAAAACATAATGAAGTGTTTTGTCAGTATTTAGATAAATATTCAGCTTGCTGCTGACCTCACCATACACAATTCTGTGCTTCTCTGATTCAAGTGGAATGGGGAGCATTTCAGGCTTCTAACAAGCCCAGCTACAATGTCAATTAGCATCATTAGACACAGAGGATCAGCATTATGCCACTAAATATTGCTTTTAATTAGAAGAGGTGTAAGAAATACACATCTTCCCTTATTTAAACTGATGCACTAATCATTATGATCACTTTTTATACCACTGAGTAGTGAAAAATTCAGTTTGTAAAGCATTTTCCCATTTTCAGAATTTTGCTGGTGTAGTTTTTTTGAAATACAGCAGATGGCTCTATTGTTAATGATTTCCCTTGCCTAGTTATTCACTTTACAAGATACTTATCCATCTGAACATATCCAGTAATTTCCTTATTTCAGTCTTTTGCTTTTTCTTTGTGGGTAGGCATAAAAATAAGGATGTATTTGTGCTCTACATGCATGCGTTGAGGGCCAGGTTTTCAGACTCCAACTTGTCAGAACTGCTGAGATCCTCGAATTTCAGTTGAATTTTGTTTTATTTGTATCATTTTGGGGAGAAAGTGAACCCATGGTATAGTGGACTCAACTGCAAACCTGGCTTTAGAAGCTTTTGCTGCCTCTGACCAGTTGCTCCTGTCCTTTACAGCAAAATACATCTCTTTCAGCTGTGCTGTTAGAAGTGCTTCTCATGCTTCATTTTCGAAGAATTACAGTTAAAAATTGTTCCAGAAAAGGGTTAACTAGTTTGCTGTGGGTTTTTGATTGGTTGGCAATGTTTTAGGGTTTTTTTTAAATGATCACAGCCTCAATAATCTGGTTCACAGCCTTGCTTTGCATGCAGTTGTATCAGTGCAACTGAGGACGTGGTGTGCAGTCCTTAAAGAGTTCTCACTTCACTGTCCATGATGTCAACCTGTCATGTGGGGAGCACAAAATCCTGGGGTTACAGATGTTTGCACTGCCTTGCTGAGCATGCAGACATTCACCAGCGTCCTCAAGCACAAAGCTACCAGAGATATATACAATTTAACTATATAACAGATCTAATATAATTAATATTATAGAATATATTATAAATACATCTATTTAATTATGTATAATATAAACGAGTATATAATATATAATTTGCCTCTATGTGAATTGGTGGCTCCTGATTCCTGTTGTTTCTGAAATAATTGTCCATGGCTACTTTTTCTCCCTTCTCTGGTACACTCCATAAGGAGAAAGACATCAGGATGGGAGGAGGCACACAGGTATCTTAAATTCTTTTAACCATGCCTTTACAAACGTGACTGACACGCCATAAATCCTTCTGGAATATTTCAGAAGCTATTTCTGAGTGAAAGAGGCTGACATCCCTCTGAGGACAGTGACTCACCTGGCAAGGATGATCTCTGCAATGCTGAGGAGGGCAGGGTGGCAGGGAGCATTGCACAGCAGTGGCTCTGTCCCATGCCAGAGGAGCACAGTGGTTTTGGGAAGCTGACTGAGACAAATTCCTAGCACCAAATCAGGGAATTTTGGGTTTATAGCATCATCTGCCATTTCTTGTGCTTCTTTAAGTCCTGATGGCGGTTTGAGTGCGTGAGCTTCTCAAGAAGACTGACTACATTTTTGACTCTGCTTTGGGGGCAGAGAGTAGAATAATTAGTGGTGTTCGGTGTCTGGTGTATCCTTGTGTGAGTCACATCCATTTCTATAGGAGACACTCAAGTCTGTGTCTAAGTAGTCTCTTGGAATAAACAGTCCTAAGGAGCACAGATGGGTGTCTGACTCCCCCATGCTAGTTGTAACTATTATGTATTTCTTCACTGAGAATTTTCAAGAAGAAATTTCTCACTTTCTTCTTAAGAACACTCAAGAAAGAGTTCTTGTACGTAGTATGAGAGGTGGGCCATTTTTAAACTTCTGTTTCTTGACACAAACATCAGAAACAGCCAAAGAAGCCAGAAAGGAAGGGAAAGATGAATGAGAGTGGGAAAGGACTGCTTCAGTAAAGCTGTTGATGACTTAATTGCATATTTCACTCATATATAAGATTTTTATTCTGGAAAACCATATTACCTAATTACAAAGTCTTCATTGTACTGCGTAACAATTCATAATCATTAAGATATGCAGACTAGGAAAGAGGTTGAAGAAGTGATTAAGTAAAAGTACTTTAAAAGTGAAAATTTGATCTGTGTCATTTTGACTGTGAAAACTGCTCCTTTTATGCCACACTTTGGGAAGCTGAGGGAGCGCAGCAGCGACATGTGAAAGATACTTGTTTTCATTTTATATATATATATATATATATCTATCTAAACAGGTACCTGTGTAAAGAACAGGAAAGAGTGATTTATGTTCTGCAGCTCTACTAATGCATGGGTTTTAAACAATTTTTTCCATAGGTCATTTAACAATTAGTAAAATAAATTGTATGTAGAGATACTGACTAATGTAAACATTGAATTTAGAAAGGGAGTGAGTTAGTGCTAAAACAAGCCAACTTCTAAAGTCTCTAGCACAAAAAATCCTGCAAGAGGTAGCAGGAGATGGCTGAATCAATAACGTCTCTGATGTCCAGAAGGGGAAAATTAAAACACATGAAATATGTGAGCAGAAATGTTTTTAGATCCTTTGATGCTGTTCATTCCCAAGTGAACAGAAATAACACAGCCAAACAGTGAGGAAAATCTTTGTGTTGCAGTTCACAGGAGAGAGAGATGGTTTGGAACACTGTGAAATAATGCCTGGCTACACAAAGCTTTTACCTCAGCCCTAAATAAGATTTTTATACTGGGGTTAATGTTAGGGAAGACAAACTCTGAGATGCCAATATAGCTGTTGCTGTTCTGAGCACTTTCTTGCGAAGATTTCTCCTGAGCAGGGTTATGTGGTGTGGCTGTAAACAGGCTGGCAGACATCTGAGTGCAAGGGCTGACTTTCCTGATGCTGGATGTGGACCACCAAGAACCAAAACTTCTGCCAAGGGACTGTTTCATGAAAAATGAGAGACCAAGGAAACCGAACTAGCAAAACTGGCTGAAAAGCAAGGCATGCTTTGCTCAAATGCAACTAATGTAGGAAACAAGTCTACTGAATAAGTAATAATACTTGGCACTTAGTACTTCATGTCTTCAAAGCACATACTGGCATTAGCAGAGTAAATCTTACAACTGCCTTGTGAAATATGAGACAAAGATAATAACGGACAAGGCAAAAGTCAAACTGAGATCAGTTGTGAGTTTCTGGCTTTATGTCTGCTCAACCCAGAAATCAAGGGTCCCCCCTCAGTAGTGTGTGAGTTGTATTATGTGTTGGTTTAATTATGTGTCTACAACTTCAGCTGTACTTTGATACTAAGTCAGTCAGTTATTGGAACCCAGAGCAGTTCCAAATGAAAGGCAAGCCAAGGAAGGAGGCTTGGTAACACATATAAAACAAAATTTCAACTTGTGTCTTGTTTTACTTGTCCAAAATACAACCAACTGTATTGAGTTCATGGTGTATCTGTAAAGGGAACACTCTACCTGTGAAACATCCCTCAGAAATCGGGGGCAGTACGTGTCTGTGTCCTTCTAGAAGCAGCTCCTTCCTGTGGATGTGATCTGGCTCTTAATGCTCTCCAGGGTGACAGACGATGTTCAGCTCAGGTCTGGAGGTCCAGTATGAGGCTGGGGGCAAGTTAGGGAGTCCTTACTCTTAGGAGTGTGTGGGAAGAGTATTTAGCACTGAGTGGTGACTGAGGCTTTCTTGGTCACTGTCTTAAATGTAGAACTGGTTGCAGTTGGCTGCTTAAGAGGCTTATCAGAACAGTGATTATTGCTGTGGAATTATATTGGGAATTGATCACTGCTGTCTGCTGCAGCAGATGTCCTGCATTCTGCATCGTCTGTGGTTGTTCTGCAACTTCAAAGCTCTAGTTAACATCACTGAAAGTTTAGTGCAAAGAACAAGCTCGAAACGCACTGTGGAAAACCAAGATGCAGTGTGACAGTCTGTCTCAAAGTTTTGAATGATATCATGGACTAACAAGGTTTTTTAATTAGGAGTAAGATCAAAAGATGGGGTATCTTTAAATACAATCAGCCTAAAAGAGGTTGGAACAGAAACAAGTGACTTCATTTGTTCTGGTACAGAATGGGGAGTAATAAAAAAAAAAAGCCAGCAGTATGAAAATGCAGATAACAGCATGTTCAGTGAGGCACTACAAGGATGCTCCCTTAAATGAGGTAATTGCCTACAAGCTTAACAGTGATACTGCAGCTAATCACTAGAAATAATGTAGGCGTGATAGATAAGCTTGGAGTTGAAAAGTTCCAACAATGCAATCACAATATCCTCATGTTTGAATTACTGATGAGAGGCCATACAAAGACTAGTAGCAAAAAAAAAAAAAAAGAAGAAGAAAAAAAAAGAAATTAACAAAAAATAAAAAAAGTGGGGCTTGAGTTTTGCAGACCTTGAAGGAATGTGAAATGAGACTTAAAAGTCTATCTGGAGCTCAGTAATATATGTGTAGGGAATCAGAAGTGAAGGAATGGAAAGTGGTTGAGACAGGCTAGGGCAGGCTCTCATGAAAAGTCTTTCCAGTTGAGTCAACAGAACCCTGCATGGGTAAGTAGAGGACAGAAGTAACACTTAAGAGAAACAAAGATGTTGGGGGAAAAATAAAGATATAAAGAGTCTGTGAAGTGAGAACAGAGTTAGAGTGCGTAGAGTGAAGCCTCATTTGTTTGCAGTTTGTTAAAAACCCAGACGTGCATGCAATGGCACAGTTTGTTATGCATTTATTTATGTGCTTACTGAACTGTGTGCCTGCCTACACAGCCATATCTGAGGGGAGATCTTTATTTGGGGCCTTTCATATTTGTCAGAGCAGGATGCCTGGCAACTCTGCTAATTTTGTGCAAGGGCTGTTCTGTTAATGGTATTCTCCTGTAATCAGAAAATAAGAATATACACCCTCCAATGAAGTCGAAGAAGAAATACCAGTGTAAAACCGATGACTTGTCAGCTCTGTACCTGTTTGATTTTGTATTACCCACACCCCCACCTGACTTTCTCCCTCCACCATCCCCACTTACAAATAGAAACAGTGCTATTTCCAAGCACTTCTCAGCAGAAGAGCACCAAGTCAGGAAGCCAGGAGATGGGTTTTAGGTCACAGAATGACTTCCAGCATATCAGTTTTGGCAGCTCTTCTTGCCTCTGGTTTTCTGCTTGCACGTTTTATAGAACCTCTGTGAGGCTTAGCAAATTAAGATGTAAGCAGAAATGTGTTCCTCTTGTTAGAAGGTAGAAATTTTTTGTGCCTGTGCACGAAGATGGAATACTCTTGGTCACGATTCAGGTTGGGAAATGGAGCAAGAGAAGGTCTGGAAATTTCCTGGTGGGAGTTGCTGGCTGTGATTTCCTGGTACAACCAGCCCTGGGAGTGGCAGTGGTGGTGGGAGCCGGCAGAGCTCTGGGCTGATGCTTTGTGCCCCGCAGCAGACAGGTGTAGTAGTTTAAAATTTTACCCTCTACAGACAGGAGCAGCAGGGAGGTCCCCTTCCTTCAGCTGTTCTCACAGCACTCTTCCCAAAATGTTCTTCCAAATGGGAGAGTTCTGCCGTGTTCCCTGTACGCCTGTTCTGTCGTGCTGTGGTGCTCTCCCTGCACTGAGCAAAGTGGAATTGTGCAGCTCCTTAGAAATCCTTAGGTTTATCCTTCTCAGATAGCTCCTTAGAAATCCCAGGCTTGTCCTTTTCTCTGAGGAGAAGGGCTTGAACGCTGATTTCTGCTTCTTGACCTTTAACAAAGGGTCTGTTCTTTTTGCTTCAACCATTGGAACTGGGTGGGAAATAGCAGGTTGCTGTGAGTGGGCAGGTACTGACAGAGTAGCACTGTTGAGAGGGGTCAACCTTCTATTAGCAAATTATCCCCAGTGCCTGAATAGCACTTGGCTTTTGCTGATATTCAAGATCTTTCCAAAACATATTAATTAAGGAATATTTGAATGGTATACTTTCAATTTATAACAACTGATGCAGAGAGGTGAGAAAGCACCCCTGTTGGGTTAATTTTCCCCATGAATGAAACCTTGTTTCTATGTTAAATAACTTGTTAGAATTTGAGTTAAAACGTCGGAAGTTTCATATCACCTCAGACTCAGAAATTGTTGCACAGTGAATAGTTCTAGTCAAACATGCCAGCCAAATAACAGGGCTTCCTGGCAAAAAACTTTGCATCTGTGAAGCTCCAGTATTGAAGGTAATGGTTTGAGAGAATGCAATTTTAAAACATGGAAATATTATGTAAAACCAATAGATGTACTGGGTACTCTTTATTTATCAGATATTTCTGGTTGGGTTTTTTTTTTTTTTTTGTTCTGTCAGCAGCAGGTGTTAAATTCTACTAAACCAGTGAAAAATAGAAATAAATATTTAATTTACTGTGTCTATCAATTATATAAAATTGGCTTATGAAATATTAAAGTATCTTTTAAGAGATTGCAAGGAGGAACACTAGTTAGAAAATCCAGTTCCTTAACAGAACCTTAATACAGATGTGGAAATAAACTAAGCATGATTTTAGGGTTGTAGGTCCTGGATTTTTTTTTTTTTTTTGGTTGCTTTTTAAGGTATCAAGGCCTAGTGGTTGTGCCTGTCTAATTTGAGGACATATGCTCATGGCAGCAGCAATGTGGATTTAGACTTCTAAAGAGAAATGTGTCGAGTGGAAAAATACATGAGGAATATGTGATCTTGAACATCATTAGCTTATTTTAAAAAAGTATGGATGCTCACTTGAATATATCCATTTAATCATAAGGACACAGTGAAAAACAGAGTGGCATAACAAGAGGTGAGCACAAACATGAGTGAAATAAGTTTCCCATGAGGAAGGCGTGGATTGTTTCCTTACCTGAATGTTAAAGCTGTATGTTAAAACACACTGATATCAATATAAAGACATCCACGAGCCTTGAACAAATCATGTGCTAACGGTGCTGATGCTGCATTTTGAAATGTTACGTCTTGAAGTGCAGAGAAATGCTGAATACCCCAGCTGACTGCTGGGTTGCATGAACACATTCCTCTCTGAGCTACACAGGACTGGTCAAACACAAATGCATTTATCATAGAATATGCTCATTTCAATGGTGTTTGGGAAGAGACTCTTCCAGCTTGCCTCTGTGGTTGCTTGCAGTGATTTCGATGAGTTACACAAGGAACTTGAATTTCCTTGGCAGGTACCTACTTGGAGCCTGTCTCCCAGCCTTTCCGTGTTCCTCTGATTCTTGTTGTTTTAGCTCAAATTGTTTTGGGGAGATGTTGGAAAGAACGGAAGATATTCCCTTCTTTGATACTATACTTTGGAATTTCATCCTCTGGGGAATGTTCCTGATTTTTTTTTTGTTGTTGTTTTTTGGTTTTTTGTTTGTTTGCTTGTTTGTTTGGGGTTTTTTAAAATTCCTTTTCAGAAACTGAAGTTTTAAAATTCAGCATCTCTCAGATAAGACAATTTAAGATTTCTGCCTATGCTTACTTTATATTTACTAATGACAATAGCTTTCCCAGAGGTGTCTGTAGTAGTCCTCCTTCTGAGGGAATTTTTCAAAGACAAAATTGACAGCAAAGGCCATAGTCTTCATGGCAAGTCAACAGGGATTTGACATCTGATTGTCTTTTGTACCTTTGATGTTTCTTTCCTGCTAGCATTTGGGCTATAAAGTGATTTCCCTGCAGTGTACAACTGCAGCTGATTTCTAAATTGAGTTCTCTCTAAATCTAAGATGTAGAAGAGATTCCTCCTTGGTGATGCCGGGAGCTCTTCTTGAGTCGAACGTCTTCTTTCCATCACCTTTGCAGTCATGTTGCAAATCCAATGTCCAATTTACCAGCCTGTCCCAAACATCACAGGAGTGAAATCTTGTAGTTTGTCATGAAGATCTGTTAATTCATCTCTGATGGACCAAAAAGAAAACAGGGGATGATGTTCCGTATTCTGTGCATCACACTGAACTTAAATTATGGAATACAAAATTCTGGGTCGTATATCTTCAAAAGCCTGCTTCTCACTAGTCCTGCAAAGTGAACCTGTGGAGAACTCAAAGGAAGCACAAGTTCTTACTCATAAATGGAGCTTTGGAGCAAAGCTGACCTAAGGATGAGGAAGCAGCTCGCTGGGGTATGATGGAAAGGGATGCTGTGTTTCTTGGGACTCCTGGTCCCCAGGAAGAGGAGGGGTGGCATTTTTCAGCTGGTTCTCTGCTACCATACCATATACATGCTGTTGATAGTTAACTAGTTAGGTTTATGTTGTAACCAGGCACTGTGTTTGCAGCTGCCCTGGATCTCAGCAAATTCAGCTTCTCAGCAGCTTGCTTGGTTGACCATTGCAGCACGGTTGCAGCTTCAAGGCAGAATCCTCCAGGAGCTTCAGCTGGACGGACCCTGTGCAATTGTTAATGCCATTTCCAGTGTCTGGGTTAGAATTACAGCTCAGCTTTACACTGACTGTCTTCAGAGAGCACTGCAGAAATGCTTGTTTTTTCCCTAGAAGTAAACCAAAAATATCCTAGTAAAGTAAACAGAGCTACTCCATGCCCTTGAACAACTCACCCTGCTTGGTGAGTTCATTTGCAGGCACTTGCTTGTATTATGAAGTAAGAACTGAAATCGGGGGAGAAACTCAAGAAGAAAGTAATATGTTTTTCTTCTGAAATGCTGAAGAGATTAGTTAAAAAAAAAAGTTAGTGAGAGGTGAAGAGAAGCTTTTAGGTTTGAAGTGTTCCTGTGCCTTTTTTACTGCCTTAAGAACACAGTTTTGGAGTGAAACACGGGAACATGCAGAGCACTCTGTCATCTAAGTATAAAAGTGCTGTAGATGAGAACAAATAATTATTAATTAGTAACACCACTGTTGCTAATTATTTGTTGCTCCTTCCTGTTTAATGAATGTCTTGTTCATGAAAGACAGAAGCAGGAGAGATCTGAGATTATTTGAGGGGAATTTTTATACAGTGGAAGGCAAAGGAAAGATAAGAATGGAATTAGTTAAAGTCAGAAGGAGGCAACTAATATGGCTTTTGAGGTATCAGTGATGCATTTTGTATTATGCATGGCTGTGACTCCTGTATGGCTTGTAAGTTTTCTACGTTTTCATTTGCTAAATTAGGTGGGACATCACATAAAGACTAAAGTAGTCAGTGAAATGTAGAAAGATTGAGATCATTGTGATCATGCGAAGCTTGCAGATGCCTTTCCACAAAATGTGGTTAGCTACAGCACTGATTTTTATGTTAATTTACTAGTGAATAATTTAAAAAGACCTGTTTACTTTTTAATAAAAAGGAAAGATATAAATTGGCTGAGTGTTCCTAATGTTACTTACAGCTGCCATTGAGCAGATGTTAGGGATTCTTAGTGGTAGGGTAGACCAAAATAAGTTTTATGAATAAACAAACAATTTCTTTTAACTACCAACTCTTTCAGGCTGATTCTCTCCCAAATTCACTATGAATGGCTTTTTAAAGTCTCCTCATAAATAATTACCTTTCTTGTGGCACTTTTTTTAGGCACTTGGATTTTAATTACAATGACGAACTGTTTTAATAAGTTGTTAAATAATTTTATCTTTTTAGGACTGAATCCATTTTATATTACTCTTTGACTTCATCGGTTCCTGGGATTTTAATCCTTTTAATTCTTGCTAATTCACTTTATAAATTCATACTGGAGAAGTAAACAGCATGCAGCAGCATCACTTTCTTTTGAACTCTGTGCACGTACACCAACCTCAGCTTGCTGGTTATCAATGGTCTCCTGTTACAAGTAACCATTTTGTTTAACTCAGTCATTTGGATCACAGGAAGTATGAAAAGCTAGGTAATTAAATGGAGACAATGTGGTTTTGCTTTGGGCTGATGTCTGGGGATCTTAAAGCCCTCCACGGGAGTGCGTACAGTGCTTAGTTCATAGATAAGGGATATATAACACTGCTGTACTTCACCCCAGAACAGCATCTTCCAGCGTAAATACTTACCAGACACCTTTGCGCGTGATTTGATGTGGGGAGATGCCGAACACGGAATTCCTCGTTGCTTTTTTGCCGTTCATGCCAGAAGGAAAGGTGCAGGCAGGGTGGTCGCGCTTCCCGCTGCGGCACTGACACCGCCGCTGCCTCTGCAGCTTGGCGCGCGACGGCTCCGCGGAACGCGGGGGATGTTCTGCTTGACCACCTCTGTTCCTGAACACCTGAGTGGAGAAGTTGTGGACGCTGAAAGCTTGGTGGCAGAGAAATTTCTCAGTATCTGCCTGTGTCCGTGAGTGTTCCTACTTTCTCACGGAACTAGCTGCAAAACAGCTAGTCGGCTTTTGTAAACAACTTACTTATCATGCACCTGCGAGATGTTTTTTGAACATTGTTATTGCAACCATGGTCTCTTTAGCAAACGTGTGTGTTCTGGATCTGGCCAATAGCCCAGGTGGGTGGTTAGCTAAGGTCCAATGGCCTTTCTGTAATTCTGAGTATAAAACCCTACTGCAAGTAAATAAAGACGGGCTTTTCTATTAAGCCCCTCGGGGAGTTCAGTTGTCTCTTTTCTCTGAGCCGTGTCCGTACCAGCGACAGAGAAGTCATTGGTGCCAGAGTGAGGCTCTGAAATATTGCTGCAAATTTTACGTAGATGGGTGGTTTTTTTTTTTTCCTTGTAAGAAAGACATAAAATGTACTGTCTCAATGAATAGTGACATTTAATAACTTGCCACTAAGTACCTATGAGGATATATATAGACATCTAACACAAAGAGAGTTTGATATTCAATTTCTTTGATTCTCAGTATTTCAGTGAAAAGAGCGGAATGCCGAAGTTCAAAATGATAGTATATATTTAGTCTAGGTTTTTAAAAATGTAAAACCTATATATAAAATGTGGATTTGAAGACTGGAATATCGTCTTTGTTTTGCCAGTGGGCGGGTGAAATCAGCATTTCTCTGTCAGTTTCAATTATTTTTTAACCAAAACCCGTGCAGTTGTTTAATCAGATTGTTGGTGCTTTTGATTTGAGATGCTCACCATAATTGCAGTGTGTGGTAAGATCAGCGCACAGGCTGTTGACAAAGAGAGGTGGAGAAACGATGCCCTGGCATATTAAATCCTTTTATGAGTTGCTGCCTCTTTCTGATGGTGCTTACTGGTCTTTTTTATTTCTTTCATTGGAGTAGTTTTCAGTAGATGTTATGCCAGAAAAGTCTGACTGAATTTATCAGCAACACACCTTCATAAAGCATCCCTTTGAAATAAAATTGTTAGTTTTGCCATGTAAGCATTGTTAATAATGCAAAGGGAGGAAAAAAGGATTTCTTAAAAAACCAGAAGTGTCTTTCCCTGACCGCCAGCAGAGAGGTGCCTCCTGCTTGGAGTGTGGCTGCACAGTCAGGGGTTTTGGTTGTTTTTTTCACTGAAGGGAGCTGGCAGGTTTTTTGGTATTCAGGCTGCCTGAAGAGTTAGAAACTTTGCAAAACAGCCCTACTGACAGTGGTGAAAACGTCTGTCTGTACCTGGAAGTTCTCACCTACGCTGCAGCCTACACACACAGGCTTTTGCAGTTCTGCCAGATGCCAAATTATCCAAAGGTGGAGAAAGAAAAAGGAAACACTCTGAGGGGCAAAATCTTCTGGAAAGTAGGAGCTTTAAGTAAGACCGATGCCCTTTAAAAACAAGCATTGTGATGCCTTATGTGCAGGTAAGGCCATCCAGGGTGTTACCCTTTGGATATTTGTTGCATCAGGAGAATCCTGGAAGTCCATGATAAAATCTACGTGTTTGCAACTTATTGGTGTTGAAGATGTCCGAGTGTCATAAAAAATAAGCTAAAAGTGTCTCACATTTTCCTGGTAATCACATGATCACTGAAGTGGAATATTCATCCCTCTGTGCAAGCCTTCAAGAAATCTGTTCTACCTGATTTGTGAAAACCAGGTGGAAACAAACATCACAGATGAGTCTGGTGAGATCTGGCACCTTATATTCTTTGGTTTTCAGGCAGAGCCAGAAGCCAAAACATTGACCACTCCAACTGCTCAAGGAAAATGCCTTTGATCCTGGAAATCCCCCCAGTACTGAAGCCTTCGGGGAGCAGTGTGGAAGAGGGGCTGATGCTGCTGTTTGTCCTCTGCATGACAAAGAGGCTGGATGCTGGACAGATTCTGACTATGGCATTAAGACATGGAGTTTTAAATCTCAAAAATCAATCCTGCCTTTCTCTGGGTTAGAGTAGGAACAGAATTTTAAACTGCTTTTAACATCAAGTGTTGAAAAACACTCAAAATGACATTGAAGTGTCATGATTTTGGCTGTATTATGTATGGTGGATTTTTTAGAATCTTTAAAATTCATAGCACCTTCTTGATAAAGTAGACTGATTTTCTACTTGCTTTATTCAGTGTGGAGTATTTCCAAATTGATTTTAAACAGCTATTTCTTCAATTTGAGTAATTTTGTTACAAGCTAATAGACAATACGTAAGTGTACCTGAGATTTAATGTTAACGTATTTGTTTCAAAGTTGTTTTCAACGTTAAAAAGCACAAAGCTAAATGTGGTTGCTAAAACATGGAATGCAATATGCCGTGTAGTGCTGTGATTCTAAGCCACCATGCATATTTATTATTTTCTTCCAAATTGCAGTGCTATTACTGGTAGATGTATCGGGGTTTTGCCTCAGTCTGTAATATGTCATGTACTGGACAACATTTTGAGAGGCTGAGATGTATTGATCCAAAACCAAGAATGCCAAGAGGGAAAAAGCCTGACCTAGACCAGTGCTGTTTTAATTATAACACAGTTTAAGATAGTTTATCATTGTTTAGGTTAATTTAAGTGTGAACAAGGAGGTGATGCAATGCATTTCAGTGTTTGTAAAGGAAGCTTGAAGGAGGAGGTTTTCAAATCAGTTCCAGCTTCTCGCACAGCATTTTGCTTTTTCACCCACCCTGGCCAGAGCACGTGGCTCAGTGCTGAGAAACAGAGTGCTTGCATTCAGTCTGAAAGGAGAGGCCAAGCTTTATGTTTCTTCATCAGTAAGTGCTGGAGGAGGCCATGGATTTGGGAATCTGGGGCCAGAGCTGTGCCACCAGCACTGCCTCCTGCCCCGGGTGCACCGTGCTGCGCTCTCAAGCTGAGCCTGTGCTAGAGAGGAGGTTTTACTGATGTCTCTTGTATTTTGAATCTTGCTCAAAATTGGGAGTGTGGCGAAAAATAGCCCGCAGAATGGTTTGTAGAGGAAATCAGCACTGCAAGTGGGTAAGCTGAGAGAAAAACCTGTTTTTTCCCAGTGATAGTAAGGTTAGGATTAGGTGTTGGGATGCCTTGATTTTTTTCTTCTTTCTACCTTTGGCTTGTCATGTGTCATTAGGCAAACTGCCTCAGCAGTTCCAGTAATGCCATCTGCAAAAAGAAATAAGGTTAATGTAGGTCATACACTGTACCACCCCTGAGAGTAGTACGTGGCACACCCTTTTAAAGAAGAAAAATGAGATCGTGGTAAAGAAACATGGAATTTAACAAGCGGATAACAACACAGGAATGCCTTAAACTTCCTTGTTGAAGTTGAAGTCACTCCTGGGAGGATACGCTGCTGCTTCCTCTTTGGAGAGGAAGAGGAATGGCTGTTCCAGCAGCACTTAACTGCCTGAGCTCCTGCACCCTGGCATCTCCCAGCACTGCTGCTGCATGGCAGAGCAGGAGGGTGGCTGGGAGCATTTTTCCTTCTGGGCTTCAGTGTGGCTCCAAGCCGGGTGCCACCAGTGACAAGGACTCCGGCTGTGGTCTTTGGACCCGGAGCACATGTCAATTATTTATCTTCTCTCTCTCCATTCCACACAGGGATTGGATTGGATTGGATTGGATTGGATTGGATTGGATTGGATTAGATTGGATTGGATTGGATTGGATTGGATTGGATTGGATTGGATTGGATTGGATTGGATTGGATTGGAAGGAATGCTCTAAAAATAGCAAGTGCCTAATGCCATGTAGCAGAGCAACAGAAGGTGGTATGGCTCTTCCTGCTGAACCTTCTGAAGAAACGTTTTAAACGAACACACAAGGAACTAATACTAATTAAGTAGTAGTATTCTGTGGAGACCTGTGGTAGACACTGCAACAGTGCATTAGCAAGCTATGCATAATTCAGCAATGCTGAATTCTTTCAGACATCACCTACAGGGAATTTTGCATAAGTGTGGACTGGATAATTTGTCCCTTTGTGTACACGTGTAAGTGCTCCTAAGGGCATCGTTTGGCCTGCAGAACCCCTGTTACTGGAGGTGCTCTACAAGAAAGGGAGCATCCATTCTGAGGCTTGGAAACCAAGCTGGGATGATAGGATGGGTTTTCAGAAGGTTGTTTTTCCTGTAAGCAGACACTAAACGTGGAGCCCTACGATGGGATTTTTACTTTTTTTCCATCTCCGTGCAGGCACTTTTTCGAAAAGAGTTGCAAAAAACAGGCAGTTCTCAGCAGACCAAGTCATAAACAGCATTTTTCAATGGTAGCTGAGACACAGGCATGTGAAAACATGCACAGGCACCTAACCAAGTGGTCTGTCAGTGTAGCCTCGTGTGGTGGAGCTGAATCTACCTGGTGAGCTGCTGCCAAAGTGAGTTGTCACAGCTTTGTATTCTCTTCTCCTGGATGGCAAAGTTAAGCTAACGGGGAATGTATTTTATCTTGCTGCCGGAGCAGGATAAGGACATGTAAGTGGGACAATTAAGGATGACTCAAACTGACAAGAATTAGCTGCTACATTAGCCTTTTATATCTTGCCCTGCCTCTTATTTTCAGAGGGTTGTTAACCTGCTCACCCCTAGTAAGGCTAATTGTGTATGAATCTGAAGACCCTTAGTTTAGGTGCTCATAAAATAGAAAGATGACTTGCTAATGGGACTTCATGCACGTTTGATACGGTACTATTTTGTCACTGCTGCCTTGTCAGCAGAAACAGCAGGTGGGTTTGCAGGTCCTTTGAGCAGAATGCCACTTTTTGCCACCAGTCCTGGAAGCCTTGGAAGGATGTGTATTCTCCCTCTGTCACTGCGTATTGTTGTGTCTGAGTTGCAGCAATGAAGATATATTTGTGCTCATTGCAAATACTTACAAAGTAGCACGGGATAATTGTCCCTCTGCAAGCATCTCTCTCTAAACTATTGTTTAAAACTGCCAGCCACATCTTTGTTCTTTATTAAGACTAAGGCAGCAACACAGAGTCTGTAGTTATCAGGAGATAATCATTCCCCAAGGGCATTTGAAACACTTCACAACCAAAAGGTTGTGATTACTCCACGATTGCTATACTGCTTATTATTCCTTATTGCTTAATTATGGAATCAGAGTGTGTTTCCTGGATGCTGTCATCTAAATAAGATTCTCCACTTCTCATGCTCTGCTTCAATGCTACGTGGACTGGGAATCTTCGTAGAGTTTCCAGTGGATGTACAGGACAGCCATAGGGCAGGCCAGTTCTGGAGGCTCTTCTGACCTTTTGGGAGACCAGAACATTCAATCCATGCCCTGCCAAATGCTTGCTGAGACACCTTGGGCAAGTCCTGCAGATTCTGGGCACCTCAGCTCTGCCACCGTAAATGAGGCTGTGTGTCTAGAACAGAAATAATGTAATGGACTTCCTCTGAAGTAAATGGCCTGTTTGTGTTGAAGCCACAACCTTGGTTTTATTGCACTATGTTCTACCCAGCTGAGCTCATCCCATCTCCCTGAGTCAGTGAGTCTTACATGACTTGCTGCCTTGAAAGGAAGTGTACTGGCGTGGCTTCACACTGGAAAAGAAAAGTAGAAAGTGTGGTCTTTTCCAGGCTCACTGGGCCTAGAAATCTATCCTGAAAAACTAATTTTGTAAAATCTTGGAGTTAATGCTTCATTGAATCGTGTGATCTGCTCTAAGGGAGGGGAAAGCCATTCGGTGTGTATTTTAGCCTTAGCCTTGATTTTTGGAGTGTATGCGTTCACTGGAAGATGAGAAGATGGGTGATAAAATTCGGGTTTTTAAATCATCACCTAAATTTGCAGGTGAAACTCCTTCTGAACTTAATTCCTTAGACTTGTTTTTGAAAACCTGAATAAGAAATAGACTGGGTGAAACTCCCTTATTGTTACAAGGTTGGCATAAAGTCTGCCTAATGAGGTGCCTTTTATGGCAGCGCTTGATTTTTAAATCCCCCTTTTCAGTGCTGAATTCCAAATGTTAATAGCACCTTCCATCGTGGCTCTCTGTGCTAGTGTGGCTTCTCTGTCTCCTGCAAGAGGCTGCCTGCAGTCCTGCTAGCAAGCTCTTGTGTCATAAAAAGGATTTGTTTGGGAAATAAAAATGTATTGTTTTCATTGTTAGAGGATGCTACTAAATTGGCTGTATGTTTGTCTAATAATCACATCTAAAGCTGATTATTCTGGTAATAGCCTTAAGATATTATTTAAAAATAAATATATAAATGCACAACTTTTGTACTAATACTAGTTTTTAATCTCTTCTTGTTTCTGTGAAGTCTGAATGAGATTTTCAAAATTGAATAATAATTTGATCCGTTAATCTTTTGAAGCTAGTAATTTTATTTTCCCCACTTTGCAGTCTCTGAGGCTCGCAAATGAATAGAGCTTCATTACTGGAGTCTGCATTTAATAACCATTATCCATTATCTTGTAATTAAGACTCCCTGTAACGAATCATGAGGACAATGCAAAAATACATAGTACATTTCTTTAATGAACTGGAAAATGTTCATCTTGTTCTATTTAGTAATGAGTTGCTGAATAGTCGTTAAATCCACTGGAGAATAGAACTAGATGGATTTTGAAGACTATCTTGAGTTTGTGGTTAATCTATTAGAATTAAAATTTCATCTTCTATTTTTATCAACAGCTGATTAGAAGTCATTCTGTTTGACCAAATTGATTAGAAGACCATATACAAGGGCAGCTGTTGTTTAATGAAAGTTTTTAATGAAACTGTACCATAGAGATTTGTAATTATAAGACTTACAAAAGCTTTGACTTACCTTATAGCAGAAAAAAGGAGAAGTATTGCACTGAAGGACTTTAAGTGCTGCATTTCGAAAGGGAAATTAAAAATATAATTTGGTGATGCTGAAGTTTCACTTCCACTGCTCCTTGTTTTAATGTGACTATCAGATGTCCGTGGTGTCTCTCTGGAAGGGAGCAGCTCTGAAATGTGCAACTCAATTGTCTCTCCTGTGTGCTCCATTCTTTGCAAAGCTCTATCAACAATTAATTGCCTCTTTTGCACACTGCACTTTCTCTGGAGTTAGAACCTTTCTTGCAAATAGCTGTTTCTCTCCAGAATGGAAATTATCACAGGAGGGAGCAATTGAATCACCGCTGGGCTGGGGTGGTGCCTGGTCTGGAAGCCTACCGAGAAAACTGTGGTCTGAGAAACCCCAAAGTTGGTGATACCATTTGATTGTGTTTAAAAGCCACAGAAACGTGCCTGGCTTTGTGCTGCCCTGCCATCAGGCTGGGACCCAGCTGTGTGCCCGTCAGCTGTGCCATCAGGGAGGCACTCTGTGGCTCACAGAATGCAGTCAAGGCGACTCCTTAGCTGGAGCCAGTGCTGAAACTTCCCTTCCCTACTCTAGGGGATGTTGTAGAGGCATCATCACTCGCAGAAGAGACAAAACGGACCCTAAGCCAAATCTGAAGTGGAAGCAGATGCAGTTCCAATTGACTTAAGTGGATGATGCACCACTACATGATGTTTGAATTATCCCTCTTCTTCTCCCAATTACTTTTGATAATTAATGATCCCACAGTACACCTTTTCTAAGAAGTAGGTTCCTAGGGATGAAGTGCGTCCTAATGAAATTAAGGAAGTTTTGTCATTGTGTTCTGTCAATGCTGGATCATGCACTGCGAGGCACATTATTTTCTGTTAGTTTCTTAGCTTTTTGTTACACTGTGCTTCAGGATTTCTTTCAAGCCAAGGCAGAACAGCAAGAATACGCAAGAATGTTACATCAGTAGTAAGACAGGCAGTGGAGAATATTATTCACAAGTGAGAAAACAGGAAAAAATAAGCCAAGGCTAACTCTTGTTCTTTCAAGAACACAGGTGTTTTGACAGGGTTACTGCATTAAATCAGACTGTGGATTTAAGTATAGTAACTTGCAATGTCACAATTGCAAAATGCATAAAAGGGGAGTTTTCCCTTGGTTTACAGTGTTACACAGCTGGTTTAGTAAACACATATGAGGTATCTTTCCCTTCTCTTAAAAGCAGCTGCAGGAGATACAATAGCAGACTGTCAGGCGTGAGACTAAGCAGATGCAAAGTTAACTTAAAAAAACCCTGACGAAAATAATTTCTGTTCTCAAAGATCCTTGTGGAAGTACTAAAATGTTGATTTATAAACACCACAGGGACATATGTGTAAAGGAAGGCTTCAGAATTGCTGTGAAGCAGGAGGGCATCTCTGAGGCTGTGAACTTGTATATGCAGAGGGACTCTTGTACTAAAACTGTTACAAAACGTTTTACTTCCTTTCAGGTTCTGATTTTATAAAGACATCTACAGGAAAGGAGGTGGAAAATGCGACCTTTCCCGTTGGCATAGTCATGATGCGAGCCATTAAGGAATACTACTGGCAAACTGGTTACAAGGTAGTTCTCATTTCCTTTGTGAAAATTAACCAGACAGGCTCACTCAGAAAGAAGTAAGAATGTAATAGGATTGATTTGCTAATATTCTTCTTTTTTTTTTTTACTTTTGTCTTTTCTCCCTTGAAGAACTGTTACTTCATTCTGTAAAAGCTCATGTAATCAAAGCGTTCCCTGCTGCATTTGGATTTGAATTTTGTTTCACCATTTAAGGGGTCGTGTCCACTAATAACAGGGCAGATCTCGGGCTGATAGTGGCTGGCATGCTCCCATAAACCTCAGCAGAGCTATACAAATTTAGAGCCATCGTGTCTCTCCAGTGTTCACAACTGTATTTTCTGACTTTGTCCTGGCAACCCAAGGGATACATTTTGCTCTTTCTTCCCTTGCCAGAGAGGCTTTCCAAGGGCACAAGGAGGCAGATCCAGTTGTATCCCGTTGCCTGGGATGGAAGGAAGGAGAGAGGGTACAGAGGTTGGAAGAACTTAATGTCCTGGCACTTAATGTTGATTGAACAGGTCACTGTCAGCTGAAGTCAGGAGAAAAGGGGAATGTACAGCAAAGCCAGCGATGAGCTGTCTGTGCGTTCACCCTTGTGCTGAAACATTGAGAAAGGGGGAGATTCCCAGGAGGGCTTAAGCCACCTCTCACTTCCTCTATCCATGGGCAGGTGGGGGCTGCCAGGTGGATCTGGTGCTGGTGTTCAGCAGTGGGCTTTGTGCTCACCTTCAGCTGCAGGGCAGGAAGCCGTATCTCCAGCTAAGAGCCTCTCCCCATTTCTGGCCACCCTTCCCTCCTCTCCAGCTCCTCCTTCTGTCCCTCCTGCGGGTGGCCTTGCAGGGTACAATGTCAGGAGGTGGGGTGGGCAGTGGGATGGGGGCTGAGATGGCTTCAGGGGCTGTTGGAGCTTGAGGAATGTGTGACACCAGGTGAGAGGTGTGACACCAGGTGAGAGGTGTGACACCAGGTGAGAGGTGTGTCCATCTGCTCTCTGTAGCCACCTAGACGAGGCCAGCATGGATCCCTGGTCTGTCCCCGCTCCTCCTTCCCCCAGCCTGCCTCTCTCTCTGCCACACAGTAATTTGAGCAGCCCCAATAGTCATGTTTCTGTGGGAGCACCATCATCTGCCCAACATGAGGCAGATCCCTGGGGCCAGTGACTCCCCTGGGCACCAGCGCTGTGTGCCACGAGTTGGTCCCTGCTGCATTAACCCAGCTTTGTCCCCATAATTGGATATAAATGTTGAATTCACCTTTTGCTTTCAAATAATTCATGGTATAAAATGTGTTGTTAAGAATAAGTGCTTGTGTCCGTGTGCATGTGCGTGTCAGTGAATTAGATGTAAACTGACTTTTTGTACTTTTATTAACTGAAGACAATATTATCAGTGACAAGAAATTTCTAAATGGTTTCTTTAACAAACTAATTTTGCTGCTGTAGGGATGCTTTCTAGCAAGGCGTTGCCTGGGAAAAACAGGTTAATACAGAAATTAAACTTCTTCAAGGAAAGGAACAAGTTGCAGAGTAACATTTATTGACTGATAAGCTGTGGTGGTGATATGAAAAGTGTGCAATATAATGGGAAATAATCTTTTCCTGTCATTATTGAAGGACATACATAAATTGGTTTTTCTGTTGGGAAAACCCCCAATCCAGAAAAACTTATTACTTTTAATAATGTAAGGTGAAGAGAAAATTCTTGAGGAGATGAACTTATTAAGCAAAATAATGAAATGCTGTGAAACAGCAGGAAAGTGGTAGCTGGACTTTGTACTGCTCTTGAATTAAATTCCAACCCCCCTTCCTTTTTACGTTTTTATGGCAGTCAGATGTGCTGTTTGGAAAGCTGGTAAATGGAGGAGAGGACAGGCTTGTCTTTGTCAGCTTTTTTTGCAAAGAAAAGAGCTTTCAGAACCTGCTAAAAGGGGAAGGAATTCTGAATGATGGTTTTAATTCTCTTATTAACTCTGTTTTACTTGTTTTTGCCACAGTTTATCTCAAAGAGACGTAATATTTCTAGGAAGAAATCTAAAGTCAAATTTCATTAGAATTTCTCTTCCTGAGGGGAAGCACATTCCAACTGTTTTTGTTTATTATCTAGAAGATGCTTTTCCAGTTGCTGTGCTTTAAATTCTTTTTGGAAAGTCAATGTTAACAGATGTATGCATACACTCACTCACGCATCTATTTGTCCATCCACAAAAAAACCAGTCTTCATGGTTTGGATTTATCAAGCTTTTCCTGCTTTTGTTCCTTTTAATCTTATTGGAAATATGCCATTATCACAATGCTCCAGCATGAGAGAAGGATTTATTCTGTGTTTGTTGGTCCCGAAATCACAATATGAAAAAGATTACCAAACACATTTAAAAACAGATACTTTCTGATTCCACTCTTATATCCATAAGGCACAAAGAAATCCTCAGTGCAGTGAGGTTTCAGGAGCTTACATGCATAAACAAAATGATAATTCTTGCAGAATGTAAAGGTTAATGGCAGCAGGAAACATAGGAAGAATCACTGTGTGCTATGTGTTGTTCAGATTTACTTTTTTTTTATGCAGAAAGAATTTTTCCTGGTTCTCCTTGCTTTTCAAGAGTTTAGGTAGCTGCTCCAGGCCAACATTTTGGCATTTTTGATGAGGGATTTGATAGCTGTGTGACACGAGCTCTGTCTCGGAATGAGGCGTGTTTAAATGGCACATAACAAAGGACTGGCATTAGGGGTGTATGCCAAGTGCACAGCAGGTCCATCACGGGATTCAAGACATGCTTTACCTCAAAAATAAGTTTTCCTTGGTGTTTGTGCCTTCACAGACGTGGCAGCTCACCTTCAGGTGTGACACACATCTATGGCTGAAAGCACATCCAGCCTGTGGTGGGGGACAGAAGTTTAGCAGTTCCTGTGAAGCACAGACCTTTCCATTTTTGATTAAGACAGACCTAATTTAATTCCCACTTGGAAAATTTTAGTGAAAATTAAACCTCTGATAGGTTTGAATGTACAGCCAAATCATGTGTAACTGTGCTGCACAGGCTTTTTATAAAGTACAGCCAGCTCTCACTGCTGTCCACAAGTCAGCAGCCTCACATGCAGCATCTTTAGTGTTATTGTTGTGTAATTTGTTGTTCTGTATTTGGAATTAGATTGGCAGTAGGTGATGATGACATGGGCACTGTGTGATTATGCAGATATCCCAGCCCTGCCTAAATCCCTTGCACTATAGGCAAAGTACTCCCATTAGACCTCAAGCCCAGCTCCTGAGAAAGTGCACAGGGGTGGAAAGTATTGCTCCTTCAGGATGAAAATGTTCTTTGGCAGTGATGGCTGAGGCTTGATAGCTCCCAGTGCCAGTCCAGATCTTGTCCTGTTTGCAGTCAGGTCCTTACCAGGTTGCATCACAGGCACTTTGACACTGCAGCTGTACAAACATCGCTTGCTGATGAATGAAAACGTGTATTGCATTTCTTTTTTTGTTTGTTTGTTTGTTTATTTTGTTTTTTTTTTCTCTCCAAAGGTTGGATTTAAACCTGCAGGGGGCATTCGGACAGCCAAAGAAGCCATCACTTGGCTCATGCTGGTGAAGGAGGAGCTGGGAGTGGAGTGGCTGAAACCAGAGCTCTTCCGCCTGGGTGCCAGTAGTTTACTGGGAGACATTGAGCAACAGGTTGGTTGTTGGCAGCTTGCAGCTCGTGGAGAACAAAAATAATCTTTCTAAATGTGCTGGCTCACTGGAACATCCATCTAATTCATTGTTAATGACAGGTTCACTTCCAGCTCAGTATTTCTCTAAGTCTGAGCTGTCGTTACAGACATCTGAGATTCTGATGTTGGAGCAGCTGACCATGGTCTAGGCCATGTTTGAAGTGTAAAATTTTACAAAATTTGGGCAAAAAGGGCTCAGTTTGTGCATGTACAGAGTCTTTGCAAATGCATGGCAGTGCTCTCCACTCCCAGCTGTGACTGAGCCTCACAGACCCTTCATGTCACTGTGCCACAACTGCTCACGATGTATTTCCATCCTGTGGAGAAAGTCACATCTCCTCCTACATGTGGTGCTGCTGATAGAGAGTTTTTTACGTGTTGGTTGTTTCCTGGGGAAGAAGTTCCCAGTGGGAAGAAGGATTCTGACCTATCTACCTATGGCCTACATCAACCCTGAAGGATGCAGCATAGCTGGGAGAAGTGTGGTGTCACAGGAACAGCCAAAACATTAACGCTGCTGGACTTGACTGCTGTGTTCATTAAACCCAGGAGAGGATACCTCTGATACAACCTTTAACCAAGAAAAATGTTTGAGAGTTGTGCTGCTGCTGCTGCTGCTAGGAAAACATGAGGCATAGGGGATTTGAGGGAGGACAAAAGCACCAGTGTTTTCCCTTTCCTTACCTTTCCTAGCAATTGAAATGCTGACATGTTTTAAGAACAGCTGAGAGGTGTCAGGTTAATATTCATGACTGCTGAAAACCCCTGGCTCACTCCTGCAATGAGAATAATATTGGCTTGCTCCCTCTGCCTCACTCTTGACCTAAAATTATGTCCCTGGTTATGACAGAGCAGCATGAGCTTTCTCCTTGCCACTGCCATCACTGCTGGGTGTTAGAACACAGCCAGTGATTGTGTTGCACAATTTGTTCTGATTTCTTAAGGGTTGTATCTTTTATCTGCCAGGGATTGCACAAATACCCCAGCCATGGCCAAAGGTCTGCTGTACTATGCTGTCTGAAAACATGGAAGATAAAATGTCCCAGTCATTATATTCAATAAAACAGACACACTGAAATAGTCAAAACCAGATGACAGAGGAAAGCCTTGACTCCTACCTGGTTCTTTTTAAAATCTTAGTTAAGAGCAACAAGAGTCTTTGCTTTTTACTTTTTCTTTCCAAACACGGCAGCAAGAGCCCTTAGTTCATATCCTACAAACAAATATATTAAGGGATATTACATCATATTTTATGTGCACACAAACACAAACAAATATCTATCATCCTCATCTGGCATGCCTTTAATTTGTTACTTCCTTGACACTTGCAGCTTTATAGTCATATATAATTCCGTCATAAATTTTCTATTTTTTCTTGCAGATTTTCTATCACGTGACTGGCTCTTATGCACTTCAGCATGAACTGGCAATGGCTTAGACACAAAACCAACTCAGGATTACTTTTATAAAAGAGGTCTTTAAGCAAACAGCATTCAAAAGTCTTCTGACAATCAAGTGCATATGATAGAATTAAAGGCCTAATTCTCCCTTCTTCATAGTTTATGGTATTTAAAAATATGCTCAAGTCTGCTGGTTGTACTTGATCCAAAAGCAGAAAGAAGTGGCATTTCTGAAACAGTTAAATAGTTAATACATACAGATTTGCAAAGTTAATCTTGCAAAGTTCCTCAGACCAGCCTGAAAAGCTTATTAATGACAACGCTGAAATACTATGAAAAAGATTTAGGTGGCCTGGTAACACTTTGCAGTCCCAGAATATGAAATATCTATGGAATGTTTCAGATTGCTAATTAAGAGCTACAATCTTGGAATAGATTTCCATTCACCTCAGACAAAATCTTCTGGCACAGATGTGTTGCACTATTAATTGTTCTGTTGATTCACTTTCAAGCATTGTAACGGGAAAGAAGAATGAAACTTGGCTGTTACTTCTCTTTTATAAAATGTCTTCTGTAGCAAAAAAAAAAAAAAAAAAAAAA